>VXBT01005025.1:526663-636241 GCA_013400235.1 Oriolus oriolus
GGCGGGGCCCGGCCGGCGTGGGGCGCCGCGGTCGCGGCCTGGGGCCGGTGGCGTGTCCGGAGCGCGGGGCTCCCGCCCGCGCTGGGCCGGCCTGGAGCGGGGAGCGGGGCCTGCGAGGTGGCTCCGCGATGGGGAGCGGCAGAAGCACCGCGGCGGGTGCGAGGCGGCCCGCAGGGAGCGGGGCCGGGCCCAGGGGCCCTGCGGGGAGGCAGCGCGCTGCCCCTGCCCTGGGGGACTCCTCCTGCTCGTGTCTCGCCCGGCCCGCGGAACCCGGCTCCGCTCTCCAGATCTCCCGGTCCTTTCCCTGCTCCTCCCGCCCGGCGTCGCCGCCTCGCAGCGCTTTTCTGTCGTCTGCCCTTACTACTGCCTTTCTCCCTCCTTCTCCTCTCCCCCGGGCTCGGCGACTCAGCTGTCCGCCAGTCGCTCCCCGAAATCTCCTTGCAGCCTCCGCAGACCTTTCCCGATAAACCTGCTAACTCTTGACCTGCCGGAGACTCCTCCTCCCGCCAGCCTTTGTCTGCGGTAGGGTGTTGTCTAAATTTGCAACCATGCCTATCCCAAGGGGAAGGCATCAGCTCTGCGGCTATATTTTCTAGATCCTGCTTCAGTATCAAAAATCTTTTAAGAACTGGGTGGTCAGCAAACAACGTGCGTTTACTCTAGGGACGTGGGCTCTCAACAGAAGCAGTGATGGGTGACCATGATTGAATGCTAGATTCTAGTTGCCTGCCATCAAAATTTCGGATTTTTAAAAAATAAAATATCAAGAAATTTGAATTCAATTTACCATGTTAGAACTGTCACTTGTAGCTAAAACGTTGTTGATCTGTTGCCTAATCGTAGGCATTTACAAAGCATGCAAGCCAGAGATCCACTGAAACATAGAACAATAGATGGAAATAAGTAAGATCAGTTTCCCATTGTACTAGCTGTGTGTGCATCAAGCACACAATGCTCACTGCCTCTGTGTTTGAGATGAGTTTCAGAGGCTGTTATTAATAAGGTCTTGGATACATTTTGGTACAGATTTATGGGGTTGCTGTTTTCAAGGAGTTTTCCTAACTTGTAATTCTCAAAGACCCCTGCTCCAACAGTAGTCTGCTATTATCCCAGGTAATGGCGTTATCTGGATAATGGCATTCTTGTATTTACACTCAGACAAAGATCAGGGGATGTGATTGGGGGTGTAACCATGAATGCCATAGTCCTAAAAATCCCACTGGTTTGGGGTTTCCATATTGTTCATATGTAGGTAAAGACAATAACCCCATTCCGGATACGTATTTTCGTAGAGTGGTGGAGATAGGACACCTAATGAGCCCTTAAGAAATGTGCTGGGTGAAATATTCTTCGGATTTACTTAGTGTCTGTATTAGCTGTCTGTATTGAGAAGTTTTTCTAGGCTGGAGATTTTAGATTTGCTTTGATACATCCCAGTGGGCTCTGGCTCCTGATAGAAGTGGTTTCATACAGAGTTACTCAGAATGTTACTTTTAGAGATAAATTGCAAGGCTAAGAATCTTCCTGAAACAACAAGCAGCATAAGGTGATAGTTTACATTGACGCTTCTCTTTCCTCAAGTATGGGCTCCCACTGCACACAAAGCTGCTTTAGGCCTTTTTCCTTGTTTATTTTTGATAAAATATTTATTTGCATTCTGTGGGAGAGGTTTCAACAGCTGTGAAGTACAGCCAAGAACCTGTAGTGCTGCTTTGCAAGTTTAAAGCTATGGCTTTATAGCTCACAAATATGCATTGAAACACATCATCTTCCTACACTTTCTTCTGACTTGATATTTCTGAAAAAATCCCAGATTTTGCCGCATTCTTTTGTTTAATGTTGCAGAGGGTGGACTGGGAATTTGATTCCATCACCCGAGTATTTGGCTGACAGTATTTTTCTCCCCTCTTGTGGCTCTTTATGTAGTTCTGTGCTACATTTTGGTTATGCTGTGGAAGATTGCTAGGGTTTGGGAATCCTAGGGGTATTATCTTCCCTCTTAGAGCCTTTTCTTGTGAGGAGTCATTGTGTATTTTACACTGGAAAGCTAACAGGACTGGGGTTTGAGGGGGTTTACACTTTCCTCTTTTTAAATTTTTTAATTTTTTATATAACTTTTCTGCAGTGGTTTCTGGTGACAGGCTTAGAAAGGCATTGAACAGAGCTTATTTTGGCACTCCCCTACTCTTCAGAAATTTGTTGTCAAGCATATACCTTGGTGTGTCCTTGTATTTGTGGAGCTAATAATTCCAGTGTGTTCCCAGCATATTCCTGCTGATATGACTTAATATGCTTCTCAGGTACGAAGAATCAGTTGAAAGTGTATGAACTGGAGGTGATATTTAATATGTTAATTACTAGACACTATAGCCTGGCTGGTTTGATGTGAAAGGCCTGAGTTGTACTGACACCACTTACAGTAGGAACTATTGTGTGTGTGGTACATCTATGCCAGGCTGTCCTTGCAGAGGAGCCGGGAAGAAATGTTCTCTTAAGGCCCGAAGGGGTCTTTTCTGCAAAAAGCATGTGTTTATGTAATGAAGAGGAATGTGACCTAAAGATGGAGGATTGTCAGAAATGAGAAAATCCAGTGAAAATGTGTACAGATATGTGGTAGGGTTGTATGGGTGTGGGGTACTGAGGCGGGAAGAAACTATTGGGGAATCTAAGTTAGTTTATGGAGAGAAGACAACTGAATAAAAAAGAGGAATGATGGAGAAAGGAAGGTTGAGGAAACCAAGAGAGGTTGAATTAGGGATAGGCATTAATTTCCTTGAAGCTCTAAAGCTCAGGGACAAATTCCTTGAGCAGAGTGCAGAAACTGCATGTAGCAAGATGATTCTTCTGCCAGAAATAAGTTAGGGGCAATGGGATGCTGCTCCCAATTTGCTGGTTGCCTTCCTTGCTATCTCTGTATGGTTGCAGCTTTTTTCGTGGTTCTTCCCCTTCCCTCCCACAAAATTGTCACATAATTTGATTTGGAAAATACTTCTAATGGAGAACAAATAAAGGGACACAGATTCCATGGCTTCTACAAGAGGTTGTCACGCATGACCTGACCAAACAGTTCCTCACCACACTGAAGAGAGTGTGCTCTTTACACTCTCTGAAGAGAGTGTAGTCTGGTGTGATGTAATTCTCATTTACAGTAACTTGCACACCTGCCTTAATTGTTTGCTGTGATTTAATTAACTTTTGTAGATGGATGATCTCATTTCAATCTCATTTAATCAAGGGTCTCATTTGAAGGGTCTCATTTCAGTCTCAGGAGGGACAGCTATCTTGACTGTCGTGTGAGCTCCCTGGTCATGATGTTCATGTAACTATAGATAGATTTTGCCTTGCTCCAAGATTTTATTTTACTGTACTTGATCTTTTGAAGACCTGGAAGTATCTGCTTGTGTCTTTCTTAGGAAGCTTCTAAGGCAAAGAGAGAAGCTGTTACTGGGATCTTGAAGTCTCAGAAAACTGGGAAGTAATTAATATTTGGCTGCTGGGCTGGAAATGAATACATGGTTATTTTGGAAGGCTGTGGGTTCTTTGCTATAAGGTAGTGTTAGGTAATGTGTCAGCATCTGTTACTTTAACAAAAGGAGTTCTTGGTCATGATATATTTTTGTGTGTATTAAGGTTTTACAGTACTTACTTTTTTTTGCTTGAGAATGAAGTTTGCTTTTCCAGTTTCAGCAAATGTGGTACAATTTAATCTTAGTAGGTTACTGGCATTGTTACATTGCTTTGAATTATTATGAAAAGATTTACCTATTAGGAGTCCCTGCTGAGTGCCATTGTGCTATGGGAAGGAATACTAATAAACAGTTACTTTCAGGAATAGCTATTAATCCTTCAATGTTTTTTCAAGACGTATCTATTATGGTTTGAAGCCTTTATTTTTCTATATCTGACAAGCATGTCTTTTAGATCTGAAGCAGGGAAACGAAAGCGCTAATCGCCAGGTCTCAGTGATGCAATTCTAAAACGCTAAAATTCTAAACTGTACTGGAGTTTGTGTGATTTTTTTCTTTGTTTCTATTCACTCACCCCCAACAAAGAAAAAAAGCCATGGAAAAGAAGGTTTTGTCTTTAAATATATATTTATCAGCTAGTAAGGCTCTAAAATTACTTATGACCACTTCAGTATGCAAATGCTCAAAGGCATTTTACATTCCATAAATAGCAAATGCCACTACAGTTGGGTTTTCTGTCAGACTTGAAGGTTTAGACCTCCAAAGCACTGGGTATTACTGGTGAGTTGATTAGCATGGATATTACATACTTAAAACCTTGCAGGATTATAATCTGTTACGGTTTTCTCTGTGTGTGTGTGTATATATGCATATGGATATTTATATTTTAAAAATGTTTGAATTCATATTCTGGAAAGATGAGAAGCTATGCACAACGTAATTGCAAATATGGAACAATACCATTGTATTAAGTTATGGAGGGAAAATAAAAGAAGTCTTCATTCTTTGTGCCAGCAGATTGGAGGGAGGGGATGTGATGTGACGCTGTGTTCAGCACCTGAGCTCTGGACAGCGGCATTTGAAGGATCAAGGAATAGTACATCCAAACTGTGGGATAGAAAGCAAATTAAACGTGTTACTGTTGATCGTGTTGATCTGGCATACTCCAGTGCTGTGTTGGCATCCACTTGAGATTCTGGTATTTTATGTAATGCTGTATGAACTATTAGTAGGCCTGCTTCATAACTATTAAAATAGTTTGCTCATATGGCCAAAATAAAATCTAAGCTTAGATAACAATACTGACCAAATGCACGTTATTTTTCTGAGGAATTATAAAAAAACCATACATTCTGAACATAATAATTTTATATTTATAAATAATTTTAGCGCACCAGACTTAGAAATTAGTTTTGACTAACTTAATGTCAAGAAGCTGTCATAGATGAAAATAAACTGTCCCTGCCCATGTATTTTTCTGTGGATGCGTATGGCAGTTTGCAGTGTACTGGTATAGTTTGTAGTAAAGTGAACTATACGAATATTAGTGAAATGAGTTGTGCCAAACTGCATCATTAAGGAGGATGTCACTGCATTTTGAAAACATTTTGTCTGTGTACTTCTTAACATGTTCCTTGAATCCACTGTGAAGACAAAATTCACCAAAGGCGGTTGAAATGTAGTTGTTAAAACAGGAAGCTAAAATTTGTGTTCCTGTTTCAACTGTAGGATTTTGTGTTTGGGGTTTTTTGACTTCTTTTTGTCTTCTGAGCTAAATGAAATAATGACCTTTTTTTTTCCATTTTTCTTTCTAGGGGTTGATACAAAATTGAAATTCACTCTTGAACCATCTTTAGGTCAAAATGGTTTTCAGCAGGTAATTTGATCTATTTTTCTCTTGAGTTTGTGAAGGAGTGGGTTCTCTGCAGTCGAGGTGCTTGCCCTAGTTCAGAAGTGCATTTGTCATCATAATGTCAGCACGTTATATTATTTGCAATTGCATCAAGAGCTGTTTCATTCGTATTCGGAAAATGGAATAGGCTTTCATTGTTTACTCAGATATTTCCTAAATCTTTGTCCTAGAATATTACACTTTTGTCACATCATCAAGTAATTAATCTGTATCTTCCCTGTGAGTGGATTAAGCAGTTAAACTCTGTAATGCATGCAGTAAAATGAAATGAATGTGCATGTCTGCGAGGTAGTAAATGTTGCTATACTGTAGCATTAAACTAATGATGGATATTTTATATTTTTGGATGCTTTTGCTTTTAGTGGCATGATGCGCTCAAAGCAGTGGCCAGACTGCCGACAGGCATCCCAAAGGAATGGCGGAGAAAGGTAGGTAGACCTCTATGCCCTGTGGGCCATACTGGCTGTAGGTTTCTCAGGAGAGGTGAATTACATCAGTATTATCTGTTGGTGGTTTTTATAACAAATATTTGGACCTTTTAAGTTGTACTGGGGATTTTTCCTTGTTTACAATTCTTCACAGGGAAGCTGGAAAAGCTGAGGAGACAGGTAAAGATGGTGTTTTCAATAGTTGGGTTCTTTCTGCTTGAGGCTTAGGTAACTTATTCTGGTGCACGTTACTGCTTCATTCTGTCAGTCTCAAGAAATTGCACTGGTGAAATGGCCCCCACAGCTGAAGATAACTGAAAGGAGAACATATCTGCAGTGTAGGCTGTCACACTTACAAAGTTGATAGATGCTTAATGCTGACAAGAATGCTCATAGAAACAGTTGATGGGGAAAAGGCAGATTGCTGAAATTAGGGAAGTTCAGAGTCAGGAGTGATGCAGAATGGCAGAGTGCACCATTAATGGGAAATTGCACTGAGTTAGTGTTGTAGGAAAGGGTCCATTGGGGTTTTGCTAGACTTACTTTATTGCATTCTTCAACTTTAGAAGTCCCCTAGCGTAAAAAGAGACATGTCTATTATTTTTTTCTTTAAAACTGAGTCACACAATCTAAGCTTTAAAAACACAGTTTTAATAAAGATAATATTTTTGATGATTAATAAAATGTAGTTCCACATATTTTTGATGAATCAGCTTAATTTCCTTTTCCTGTTTTTGCTATCTTTCCAAACTGAACTGTACCTCTTTACAAATCAGGGGAGAAGGAAGAAAAGACTTGGTGGCATTGTTTTCCTCACACCACGATGAATTTATTTTTAAATAAATAAAAAAAGTGAATCATTATACCCATCTAACAGCCTTTTTTCTTTCCTGAAATAGTCTTTTCCCACGCTCCAGAAAGTGTCTCAGACACTTTTCTGTGGTACATGAGTGGCAGGGGTCACAGAATCACAGAAGGGCTGAGTTTGGACGGGACCTCTGGAGGTCATCTGGTCCAACCCCTCTGCCCAAGCAGGGCCACCTGCAGCTGGTTGCCGAGGACTGTGTCCAGGTGACTTTCAAATATCTCCAAGGAAGGAGATTCCACAACCTCTCTGGGAAATCTGTGTCAGTGCTCCGTCATCCTCACAGTGAAAAAGTGTTCCTTGATGTTTGAGGAGAACCTCCTGTGTTTCAATTTGCATCCGTTATCTCCAGTCCAGTCACTGGGCACAGATGAGAAGAGCCTGGCTTCATCCTTCTTGCACCCTCCTTTCAGGTGTTTATACACACTGGTAGGATCCCCCCATAGCTGCCTTTTCTCCAGTCTGAACGGTCCCAGCTCTCTCAGCCTTTCTGCATAGGAGAGACGCTTTGCAAGTGGGTGGTCCCCAGCATATACTGGTGCTCGGGATTGTTTCTCCCTAGAGGCAGGATTTTGCACTTCTCCTTGTTGAATTTAATGAGGTTCTTGTCAGACCATTTTTCCATCCTGTCAAGGTGTCCTTGGGCTTATCAGCCATTCCTCCCAGCTCTGTGTAATCAGCAGACTTGCGTATGCTCTGCCACATCACCCAGGTCAGATCTGTCTTTCCTTCTCACTCTGTCCATCTCTGTGTTTGCTTACATGTGACCACATGATGCTAACCAAAGAAGTAGTGGTAAGAAAAGAGATGTTGTCTTTTCACTGCTGTTTCCTGGTTTCACAATGATTTTAAGACAGATACCAAAATAAAGGAAGTAGTTTGTGTTGGCAGCGTGCTGATTGCTTCCTTTGCTGTGAACAAAAGGAGCAGGTTGACATCTGCACTATTGTTGTGGCATGTGACATTTGGTTTCTGAGGCTGGCAGAGATAAAGAATCCAGTCAAACAATATCAGTAGGATGTCAGCAGTGCTGAAGCTGTTGGGAGGCAGAACAGTGGCATTCCTCCACATGGGTGGCTTTGCAAAAGTGTGGGAAGGGACATTTAGATGCAGAAAACATGAGATTTTGGGAACTGTCTATAAATTTCTTCATCATGTAGCTATCTAAGTGTTTAAATCTGTGGGAAGTGTCTAAATTGCTTTTCTCACTTGAGTGAATTAATGGCTGATATAAAACTTGACCAGTTTGCTTTTATGATTTCTTTCAGTTTCCTGAAGAAAAAGATCCTTTATTGTTACATGTTGTCATTGTATGATCTGTCATGTGCCTTTCATGGTTCAGGAAGCTTTCAAATCTTTAATAAAGGTCCAGACTTTGTCTTGGATACACATGCATGAATCTGTTCTGGCAATTATTAGGCTTTAAAAGTAGTGAAAATGTTTGTTTCCAAACTCCCTGTAGCACAAGCAGTTTAGGAAGGCATCCTGTAAGTTGTTCTGATCCAAGTGATGCTTTCAGATCAATCCCAGATGGTGAATACTAGATGCTATTTGTTCTGCAAAGTCATCAGAAGAGACTTCTGATAAAGTGAAGCACCAGCACCCCTAGATTTCTTTTGGGAGTTTCCAGGAGAGGTATCCATGGTAGAGTTTGAGAAAAGCCAACAGCAGTGTTATCATTTTATAAAACTCTTTGTTGGTTGTGAGGATAGAAGGTCTGAACTGACAAAGAGTCCTTGCCTTGTGTTTCCATCTTGCAGAGCCCCTGTGAATTCACTGACAGCTGACTTTCATCTTTGTAAGCGGTCCACAGATCTGGATGCTTAATGCTGACCATTTCCTTCCTTTCTGTTTTAGGGAGCAAAGTATTATTTTAGTTGTGCAAAAATAGTTGTAGCTAAAATCCTCTTATGCATATTTCAAGTCTAACAGCCGATCACATATGGGTGAAGCTGATAAGGTTCATCTGATGTATATATCAAAACTTTATATTTTACCTGAGAAATAATGAATTTTACCTTGTGTGTTTCTAGGTTTGGCTGACCCTGGCTGATCAGTACTTGCACAGTATAGCCATTGACTGGGACAAAACCATGCGTTTCACATTCAATGAAAGAAGTAATCCTGATGATGACTCTATGGGCATCCAGATAGTAAAGGTAGCCAGCCAATTTGTTACTTCTTTTAAAAATTTTTTTAGTGAAGCGTTGACATTTGAATTTGGATTTATTTCCATTTCTGCAACTGCTGTGGCAAAAATTGTATCTTCATTCCCTTTGGCCTGCCAAAATTCTCTTTTTTTTGGCTGCTTTGGTCCTTTTGCACTAATCTGGTTAGTGCTACCTGGGAAAAAAAATTGCTATTTTTGATTCTGTTTTTCTCCATTCTTACTTTTTTTTTATTTTCAAAAAGTACTGGAGTTTAATGAAGACAAAGGAACATAAGTTCCTTTATCATAGGAAAAAAAACATAAGGTTTTTCCTTCTCTGTAAATCAACACAAATGTTTTCTGGGAGTAAAAAGTATGTTTTAAAATACAGCAAATGAGCATTTTTCAGTTGTTTTACAGGAATGAAACACATTCGCCTATTTGTATTTCTCAGCTGATTAATATTTAATATTTAAAGCAGTCAGCCATTTTGTACATTTTGCCTCTCACTTATAAATCACTTAAATTTCAAGGACATGGTTTCTGGTTTGTATTGTTTGAAAACTCAGTTGTCTAGTAGTTCTTTTATACTTTGATAAAAACAGTTGCTCTTTTTTGTTCAATTAAGCAGCTGTTACGTCTTGCCTCTTTGAAACCCAGAGATCTGTTAATATCTTCTGTGGCAATACCTTATGAACATCTTTTAGGGGACTTGTTTACTTAAGAGCTTGCTGAAAATGTTTCTCTTGGGTAAGCTAAAGGTTTAACAGATTAAAAAAGGAATGCTGTCATCAGCTTTGGGAGTATGTACTGGGAGGGTGGAGGTGGAAGGAAAACTGGGACAGGCAAGAGAACTAACGGGGAAAGGAAAATACATGTTTTCTCTTCTTGTCATTTTTATTTTAATTTTAATTTCTTTTTCATTTAAAGGACCTTCACCGAACTGGCTGCAGTTCTTACTGTGGCCAGGAGGCAGAGCAAGATCGAGTGGTATTAAAGCGTGTTTTGCTAGCATATGCCAGGTGGAATAAATCTGTTGGCTATTGTCAAGGATTTAACATACTAGCTGCACTTATTCTGGAAGTAATGGAGGGCAATGAAGGGGATGCCCTGAAAGTGAGTAAATTTTTTTTCATTGGCAAAGATTGCTTTTAGCTAGTGAACTTTAGCATAAATCAATATGTGAATTTTGGAGACGGCGTAAAAGAGCAGGACTCAAAAGAGCTAGCTCAGTTATATCTGTGGATTTTTAAATTTTGTTATCCTGTCTGAGCTAAAATGAATAGTTTGAATGCTATCACTGTTAAATTTTTTTCAAACAGAAACAACTGAGGGCTTGGCCATAAAAAAATGAATGGGACCACTGCTACTTACTGTAGAATATCTTATCCCATAATCCCAAATCTGCTTGCAAACACCATAGGTAGCTGAAATCCTAAATTTTCATTATCAGCATCTTAAGTGGCAGTTCCATGTGAGGCAGTTAATAAATCAGCCACATTTCAAAGCAAATCCTAGGAAAACAATAATATTCAAAACGAAAGTAAGTCATTTTGAAGCTGATTTCTCGGCTACGTTAGTCTTACAGTGTTTTGTTTTCTTAGTAGTTTTTTATTGTAATTAAAAGAAAGCTTAGTGAAATTTAGAGTATGTCAGAAAATGGAAATACAGTTTACTACAGGCCATGATTTAAGGTTTGGCAAGATCATGGGAAAATTTCCTTAAATAAACTTGCTCATATGTATGAGTTGGGGTCAAATTAATAAAAGATGACTGTGACTGTTGAGATACTGAGCTATTTGTTTTGCCTTAGACAATGATTTAAATATGGTAAATACTTAAATTCACTCAGAGCTCCTAAAATACAAAGCTCGTGGCAGTAGAGTCCAGCTAGTTGGTATTTAACCCTTCACTCTAGACAGCTGCCTGTAATAGGAAGAAAATACCATAATATACCGACTTGATATCAGAAAGTAGAATTTCCTTTCAATAATTCTTGCTTAAGATTTCCTCAATATTTTTAACTGTAATTTATCACATTTTTTGGTGATCTTACACTGTCCAGAAGCTCCCCAAACACATTATGGTAGTATAGGAAATACAACTGCCCGAGGTTTATGAAGTTCAAGGTGACGATAAGAACCGTGTGCATCCTTGTCTGTTATTGTGAGTTGCATCAGGCTCCTTGTGTGGAGGAGACAATGGAATGGAGCCAGACTGCCCCAGGGAGCTAAAGCACTGAAGGCTGTTTGCACCAAAACTGGTCTTACCTGTTAAGAATAAGAATGGAAAATAAAGTAATTTCTTTTCTAAGCTTAGGGTGTGGGCTGTGCAGGAATTTTCTTGTGGAATTTTCCCAGAAAAGAGAGGGAAGAGGGGAAGGGCAAGAAAAGGAACAGGGTGTGTGGGAAGATACAAAAATTGGGTTTTAGCATTCGGTTTTGTTGTAGTCGCTGCCACCTAAAGCAAGCAGTGAGTGACTTCAGGACAGCTACAGAGGCCTGTAAAGGTGTCCTCAGGATTGTAGCTATGGGGTAGCTGTGTTTGGGTTTTTGTAGAGTCTGGGAGATAAGGGAGCAAGGGCATTCTCAGGTCTTGCTGGTCAGGTCCCATTTCTGGGAAGGACGTTATAAACAAAAGCTCTGTGTCTGGGAAGCATCTCCCAGGGGCCAGGAAATAGCAGGTATTACTGACACCAAGGGCTTTAACAGCACAAGACCCAACATGGTAGCTTCAGTGAATTCCCAGCCAGTGATACTTGAGTGTTCACTAGTCAAGGTAGTTATTAAGTTAAATCCCTGGAGCTGCCTCAAAGTTAGCCTACAGAAATTATGGTAAGCAAGAAAATCCCAGCTTGCTTGTGTAGAAGCTATCACAGTATGCATGAAAGTCTCATAGATACCAAAACTAAAAAAAAAAATTTCTTGCATGTTACTGTATGGAAATGCTACAGAATCAAATAGTATATAGTAGATAATAATAAAATAATATAAATAAATATGTAGAGATATGTTACAAAGGAAGTATCTATTGCAAACTGGTAAATACATGAAGTGCTTTTTTTAAAAAAGTCTTCTCAAAGCAATTCACATGTTGGTGAAACAGAATGAACTTCAGTGTTGAAAAAGATTTCTGTTCTTCTCTTTGTTCTCATATATCTGAGATCAGTGAAGTAATACTACTCAGTGGGAAGGGAAAAAAGACCTTTATAAAAGCTTATCTTTAACCTGGGGTTTTATAGCTTATATCATAAGGAATTAATTAAAACACAAATAGCATAGTTGTAAGTTAATGTTGCTATATTAAATTACTCTTCCATTGGTTGAAATATATCTGAACAAAATAAAGCATATTTTTACAAGACAGTGAAGTGACCCACTCTTCAGCAAAGGTCAGGTAATGCATCTGACAAAATACAAGGCTGTCATGTAGAAGCTGTTGGTTTGCCTGTGTTGACTACTGATCCACATGCTTTAAAACATGGAACGCAAGGCTGCTATTGCCTGAAGAAATCTTGCGAGGACAAGTGGCAGTATGTGGTCACAAGCAGCTGGGAAAGAAAAGAAAGCAGTAGGATTATGTCAGGTGCTGCTCTTGGTAGTCATATGTCTGAGAAGCTGTTTTTGTGGGCATCTTATGAAAAGAGAGGGATTGGAAGGAGGATTGTCTCCTCTATATGAAGGTGCAATGCTTCTCTCGAGAATTAAGATCTGTATGAAACATGGTAGGGATGCTCATATGATAGAAATGGAGACTTGAAGCAGATGGGATGACTGTGTGCAGGCTCTCTGGGTACGGTTAGCAGAGTGGCCATAGAGATCGTAAAAGATCCTGAAGTGAAGGTCAGTGTCTTCTGTTAGGCTGATGATAAACATCAGCTTCTGCATATTTTTTGTTGCATTTGTTCATTCTCAAAAGTTTGGCAGTATCCATTTAATCCATTACCATCCATGTAGCTGAGCTATCTCACTTGAAACAGATGTCTGCTTAAAATGTCTCACGCTGCTTAATTTAGCACCTTTTAAAGTGACAAGATGGAGTGCAGCACGTGGTAACGCATCTCAGTAAAATGTATGGAGCATCTCTTTTTAAAGAACAGTACCTTGCATTTTGGGGAGGGAAAATAGGGGATTTGCAAGATCAGTCTTGTAGTTGTGGCATTAACCAGAGAAGGGATAGTGAGACTCTCCAGCAGTGGAGAATCTCATAAACAGTTCCAACATCAGAAGTGTCAAAATTGCTTTTGGTGTGGGTGATGCTGCCAGCTTGGGAATAGCTTACTGTGACATTGATTGCAGTCATTGATTTCAGTAATTTCATGGTTTATAAGTTCTGGACAGTTTTAAGAGGTTTTTGCATCTTGAATACTTGTGGATACCTAGGGTACCTGAGGATGCTCAAAGTGATAATATTTTCTCCCCATATAAGTGGAGCTTCCAGAAGCATGTGTTGCCACTGGCTCCAAGTAATTCTTTAGTGAACAGAGAAATTTTATTTTTCTTTTATTCCAAGAAAATAACCTACATGATGGTCTTTCGTTTTCCCAACAGATCATGATTTACCTGATTGATAAGGTGCTTCCTGATAGCTACTTTGTCAATAATCTCCGTGCTCTCTCTGTGGATATGGCTGTTTTCCGAGATCTTTTACGAATGAAGCTTCCTGAACTGTCCCAGCACTTAGACACCTTGCAGAGAGCTGCTAACAGAGAAAGTGGAGGTACCTTCAACAGAAAATGCTGTTAAACTCTGTCTTGCTGTTGTTTCATCTGAGCACTGGTTTAAAAACACAGTATTTTAAGTGTTTACATGAGTTTATTGCTTAGAATATGTATTTTAAATTGTTGGTGAAATATGACGGTTTCCATTATTGATAACCTTAACATAGATAGGTGGTACTTCCAGGAAAAAACAATTAGCTTAGTACAAGGGCAGCCTTGGAAAGGTAACTGCTTGCCTGAGCTCAAGATAGCTGTCCTCATACTGGTCTGTGTAGTTGCTGGCTTATACAGTTATTCCAGGAAGTTACAGTGTGAGAGCAAGTGGGAGCAGGTTAGTATTTCTTCACCTGGATCCTTACCAATATGCAGGTGCAAAACTCAGAAGTACATCTTGGGTTGCTACCTGAAAACTGGCTTTGCGCTGTGAATTACTTTTTTTCTGGCGTAGCATTCCATCCAGACTTACAGCTCTTTTATCTGGGAATGTTCTGGGGAGGGCAGGAGGGTTTTTGTTAGTTGATTTGGTTTCTTTTTCAGCTGGGAAGCTAAGTGCACCCTGACATTCCATCTTAGAAAAGATCTGCTACTATGTTCCATGTGACTATGCCCAAACTATGTAAAGAACAAAGAAATGGTATCAAGGAAATATTTGCTGTTTGGAAGTGTTTTCACAGGCTGGCCTCTCTGGTCATGGCCTTCAGTGCATCAGTTGATATTGGGATGCACAAAGTGTTCTCTGAGCATAACAAAAAAGTAAAACCTTAGAGTTTCAGGCTGAAATAGTACATCTTGTTTGAAACTTAACAAGTACATCAGGATATTGAAATAATAGATATGACTTTACAGAGACAGTCACCTTCACTTTTATGTAGATAAAGACTTATGCCATCAGTTGGTGAAGAACTGCAGCATTTTGTGGGGAAGTTGGTGGGTTTGTTTTGTTCCTTTTTTTTTGATAGAAGTTTTTATTTCATATGGCTTTGGGTAAGAAGAAACAGCCTTTCTTATATAAGGGGGAAAAAAGTGTGCTGGTGTATTCCAGAGTTTACAGTTTACAAAACCAATGCTGCTGCTTAGTGTTTTGCAGTGCGGCAGAATGGAAGGTGACTATGAAATTTTTCCATTGCTCTTCTCAGCTTATCTTTGGACAGCTGCAGGCTAAGTAAGTTTTGAGCAATAACAGAGGTGCTAGAATGTCTGGTGGATTTTAGTATGCCATTTATACTCTTTGTAAAATGATAGTAAATTGCAGTTACTTCAAGTTTTTTGCTTGTTTGTTTTTTTAACTTCAGGAGGCTACGAACCCCCACTTACAAATGTCTTCACCATGCAGTGGTTTCTGACACTCTTTGCTACCTGTCTGCCTAACCATACAGTTCTGAAGATCTGGGATTCAGTATTCTTTGAAGGCTCTGAAATTATACTGAGAGTAGCTTTGGCTATCTGGGCAAAGCTAGGAGAGTAAGTGGTCATTTTTGTCTGTTTTTTGTTTTAAAGTATGAGCCACGTTTAACTTCTGTTTTCTTTAAGATGTTCTCAATTCTAAACAAGATTCAGTCTTTCAGGAGAATGATTATGTTTTGAAAAAGCTGCAAAGAGAACCTTTATGGTTTCTTAAAAACACGTGGTTCTGACATGATGTCAGAATGGGAATGATAATTAATTGACCCTTTTTGCAGAAAATGTCTCCATTTGTTGGAGTTGTCTCTGTATAATGTCTTCATGCTGTGCTAAATGATTGGACTTTCCAGAACATAAACCTCTGAAGGAACTGGTAAATACTCTGTGTAAAGACACACTCATAGACTTCAGGGTAACCAACTAATTTAGTTGGGTACCTGAAACTGGGGATGTTAATTCCCTTGGTTTCACTTAAGGAGACTTAAGGATTTGAGCCCATTGGCTTTGCCCAGTGCAAGAGTTCAGTTACTAAGGGAATGACTTTGTGGTACACAAGTCTTTACTGTTAAGGCCTGAAAATGAATTTTCCTGAAATTGTCTGCTTTTAAGCACATTCGAGCCAGGTTTCTGTTATAGTCCTTTATGGCCTTGGAAACTCACCACATGGCCAGAACACAAGAGATGGTTAGTTCTTTAAACTCCTCTGTTGTCAAAGCAAATATTTGTGTTCCAAAGAGTTTACAGTGCTCTCAGAGAAATGAGTTTTTGTCACTGGCTTCAGTGGGAGGTGTGAGCTCTGACAGGTCAAGCAGATGTTAGTTCAGCTGGAAACATTTTTCAGCTGGCATCAGCAGCTGCATCTATTTTTTTCTTATGATGCCTATTAAAGCTCATCTTCCTTTTTTGCTCTGAAACTGAGCCACTGGGATTTATGTTCAGTTCTGTCCTTGGAGGTTTCATTTCCTTTTTTCCTTCTGAATAAATTAGCGCTGCAGGCCAGTAGCATTGTAAGAGGCTTTGTTTAGTACATTTAATTTTTAATCTGAAGAATAATAATTAGAATAATAATTTCCTGAGAGCTTTTTTTAATATTCAGTTCGTGAATGAGACTTGCATGAATCATTTGCATTAGGATTAATCTATATGTAGTCACATAGTGTTTTTGATAAAAAGTCCTTCCAGTGGATCCCTATGAACTTAAAAGCTGTGATTGTGAATGTTACAACTCATAATGTGATAAAAAAGGAAGTTATGACTTTGAAGATTTTACTGTAAAGCTTAAAGAAAAATTGAACGTATTTTAAAAAATTGAAAGGAACAGAATCAAGAAATGTGTCCAAGAGAACAAGCTGATCACACTGCACATCTTGTAACTGTTGTTTGTGGGGAGTGGGAGAAGGTCTGGTAGAAGATTGGGCACTGTTTTTGCTGGGAGAAGATTGTGATATTTTTGTTTCTCTTTGTCCACCGTTAGAACTAAAACGGGGGATTTGAAGAAGTGGGGCCTGAAATAGTGTTCATAGTCTCATGATCTTAATACTGCTCAAGATTCATTCTCGAAATGAAAATAGGGTGGGAAGTGCATTTTAAAATGTGGGTGGCTCAGTCATACTTCTGTTTTGAGGGAGACTGAAGGAACAGGGAAGTTAATTATAGGTGCAGTGGAGAAAGCAGTATGTAGAGGTCATGAGAGATTGAAGGTATCAGGGGAGGTAAGCCGTAAGCTGGTGATAATTGGCTACATACCCATTGCTTCTACTAATTTTTAATTTTTTTTTAGTGGCATAGTCATTATTTTAACCAAACTATGTTAAGATTTCAGTAGGAGTTTCATGGTTCAATGGCTGTTAAGTACAGATGCTGAAGATCAAGGGAAGCTTCTTCTTCTATTGCTTAAGAAAAAAGGCAGTGTACGTTTTTTCATCATTCCAGCATCTGTGTTTTAGAGGAGAGGCTACAATATGTAGCCATCAATACACTTCCTTGGGATATAAGTGAAACAAATTTTTCACTTGACCGGAGAGATGTTTAGCAGCTGACCCTAATGTATGTAGAACATCAACTCATGAAAGCATATTACTTGTATTTCTCTTCCTCTAGATGACACTCTGTGTGTTTAGAATGATTCTGTGGTTTTAGAAATTTAAAGGAAAGTGCGGAAAAAATAGCCAATTGAACCTCCCTCCCCAAAACAAGATAAACAAAAGCATACTACCAAAGCAAACAAACAACCAAAACCAAAGCAGTTCCCATCTCTAATTTAGAAATAGCATTCACAAATATGATGAGTGAATTTTCCTTCATTCTGCATTATGTTAGCTTAATTATTTTTTAACATAATGACATGTATGAATGCACCTATACTTAATTTATTCCACAGGAATAATTTCTGGCCAGTGAATATCTTCCTGTCTGACAAAAAGGAAGTTCAGCCAGTGAATTTGGCCATTTGGTGCATGGTGAAGAATGAGTGATAAGGCAGTTAAGAAATCTTTATGCTCCCTTTTTGAGCTGATGAAAGAACTCCCTTGTGCCAGTAGAAGGCAAAGTTTAGTGATTCTTGTGCTGTAGAAGTGAAAGGGGCAGAGGGAATACCCTGTCTGGAGATACATGAATCTGTTATGAGGAGTCAGGACACTAAGCTGTACTCAGTGCATCTTTTTACTGCTGCAGCTTTTCCAATGTTGTGTGCACTGTTTTGTTATGTGGAAGTCTAGGCAGAATTGCAAATAAAAATTAAGCTGTCTAATGGAAATGCATATTTTATGATGACAAGAAAATCAGTTTTGTTTTGAATGCGCAGAATCATATGTAAAAGTAAAACAAAAACCAACATGTATTTTGATGTAGGCAAATCGAGTGTTGTGAAACTGCAGATGAGTTTTACAGTACTATGGGCAAGCTGACCCAGGAAATGCTTGAAGACAGTCTGATTGACAGCAATGAACTTATGCAGGTGAGTAATTTTGATGTAATTATTTTTTGTGTTTTCTATGTTGATTTCTTCAGGTCTTCGTTTCTAGCAAATTACATTTTTGTTCAGATACTGCAGAAACCTAAATTCTCTCAAGAGTAAAAGTTTCAGATAACTGGATTCAGCTAGCATGTCAATGAAACAAGTAGATGACCTGCAGTTAGAGCTAGAATCTTATTTTTTATATGAAATATGGAGAGCCACTAGGCTTCATTTAATAAAAATTGATTCTATGTTGACAGTTGAAAGTCTTTTGTGATATAATGCCCAATTAGATTTACACAAGTAAGATGTAGAATCTTTTAGTAATCACCATTTTTAGGGTGTTCTTTTCCCTTATTTTTATGTTTTGGTCAGTTGTTTATTACACTGTGTCCTTTTCATTCTGCAGACTGTTGCCTTGTTTTTTACAATTCTTCCATGTTTTTAATTTTGTAGACAAAGTATTCATACTCTGTTCTATAAACATAAGCCATGTTATGTCTAACTACAAAATGTTTTCATTCCTTCTCCTAAGGTGGAGACATTTGACAGATCTCTCCTTAGACCTATGTATTTGAAGGGTGGTAATTTCACTCTCCAATCAGTGAGGTTTTCTAAAAGTCTATATAATAAACGAAACCCCTCGGACTGGAGGCTTTCCAGCTTCCAGGTAGTCTTTCTCTCTCTCTCTGAGTGAGTGTCTGTGTGTGTTCCTTTCGTGTCCATGTGCGACAGCAGACAATGTGGGAAATAAGAGTTTATGAAGTGAGAAGTGTAGAAAAAGTCCTTCATGGTTTAAAAAACAAACAGCCATGAACAATCAGTGGTGTACTGTAAACAAAGACATTTGTAGATAATTCCAGTCCCTGAGTTTTTAAAGCATATGTCATTGTATGAGAACAAAGACCCACATTGTTCTGGGAAAGGAAAGGGCATTTAGTATCGCAGATACGATTTATTTATTTACAGTTACACTTATTCTTGTGATATTTTTAAGGTGTTGTCTATCTAGATGTTTTATAAGGACTTCGTGCTACAGTTCTGGAACTTTCCTTTTGATGAGTTAGAGCACTGTGATTAAATGGGTGCAAGTACAGAGAACATAATTCACCTGAAACTTTGTACCTGTCTTAGGGGAAGGAAAAAAGTCTATGAAGCTACACAAGTTTAATAACAGTTGTTAGCAGGTAATAGAATAGTTGACTTCTATTACCTCTTGTTGGAAGACTGTGTCAAAATACACTTACCTAGTCTGGTAAAGTACTGCCCTGAAGTAAAGGATTATTTTCAGTTTTATTATTTTGGTCATTGTTATTTTGTCTGATGAGGAAGCTCTAGGAATGGGAGTGAGTGTTGCTTCAAAAATGGAAATGCAGCTGGTCAGAGGTACTCACATGCTTTTTAAAAATGTGTTGAGGTTCCTCACAAGACAGTTCAGATACTGAGGATGCGTAAGGAGGGCAGCACAAGCTGACGTCTTCTCATTGTGTTTCAGTTCCTGGTCTCCAGTGTGGTACGAAATCAAGATATGGCATTTGTGAATAAGAATAATTTTGGGAAAGCTGAGGTGGTCTTTCATGACTCTGTCGATTTCTTTCTTTGCCACTGTGTGTAATAGAAGATAAGGCATAGGTAACTCACTGGTTGGAGGGATGGAAGGTTTTTTTTGTTTTTTAACTGTTGCAATTACAAATACTAGCAAATTAGCAATGTTTTTGTGCTTCCACAAAAAATGAGTATTTGGCACAATACATATGTGTGTTCATAGTGTATGTGGGTATTTTGTTGTGCTGACAGGAGTGTTAAGGTAGGATGGCATTGCCATTGATATGGAGAATGTGGCAGGTTTAATTCTGTGTATGGAGGAGCAGTGTATCTGGTTTATGTGTATCCTCTCAGTTGAAGAAACCACAATATAGTTTGCATAGCATTCTTCAAGTCAAAGGCAGGCACTGGTAGTGTAGCCACCTCTGACGTCTTTACTCTAGGCCCTCTTTACCCTAAGTAAAGAGTCCACTTTTCCTAAGTGGAAAGAATAAGGCACTACAAGAGTACAAGAGATCATATAAGTGCTACTGTGTATCTGATTGGAGGAAAATATTAAGAAATATGAACCATTGCATTAATGAAAAGATCCAGGCTACTTGAACATGCTAGTTTTTACATTGCTTTAAGCTTTTTCAGAGGAGTCATCCACAGATGCTTTGTTTTCAATTTTTTTTCTTTTCCCCTAATAAAAATCAGAAAGATTAATTTACATCTAATACTTTTTACAAGATGGCCCAAGGATTAGTATCCTACTGTGGGAAAGGATTAATATCCCACTCTGCCTTCCCCTGCACATTTCAGTAGAGTTTGCTGGTGGCAATCATCTCACTTCTTTTTAGCACTTATATTTGCATCTAAACTCCTTGTCCAAGCTCACTTAAGCCAGAGTAACAGATGCTTCTCAACCACTGGGAAACAAATTGTGCTCTGAGAGCCTTGTTTCTTTTGGGAGCTAGAGGAGGGAGGTACAACTGATCCTTCAAGGGAAGTGTTGACAGAACAGATGTCTAAAGTGGAACAGGAGGCTCATGTCCTCATTCTCTCCACCAGTGTGTACATTTGCTGCAGTTTTATCCCTGCCATGCAGACAGTACCTATAGTTAGGATGGAAGCCTTAAAGCTTTTGCGGATTTGGCCCTTGTGTGGCAAGAGTTCTTAACGTTTTACTGAGGACAGCATGGAGGCGTTGGAGGAGCAAGCCAGCCAGTTTCCTCCTTTTTCAGATTGAACAGTTTGGGTGAACAAAGGGTAAGTGCTGTACCCATCAGATTCTAGACTGGGTACGTATCGGTTCCAGTGTGGAGACAGAAGGCTGTACACCCGGTGTCTGCAGATGCTCTAAACCGAGTGTGCTAGACTGAGTCTGTGCTTTTGAGCCTTCTCAGAAAGTGAGCATTTTTATAAGCAGCTGAACTAATTCAGTTTGTACACCCAGAAACACTGCAGCACAGAGAAGATGAGAAGTCAGCTGGAGGAGAGGCATCCCTTTGTATTTACTGGAATGGAGGGGAACAGGGATTAATCTTTCTGTGGTACTCTTAACATTTTGGACTATCTCCCTAGGCAGTTACCCTGATTTAATGGTGCTCGCTGTTAACTTTCTACTTGAGTAGCACTTTCTCTGTTTTCTTTTAGGTTTGTTTTTGCTTTTGCTTTTTGTTTTGTTTTCTTAGTCAAAGTGAAAAGAAAGAAGAGCCTTAAACCAGTGAGGAGCAGCTATTGAGATAAGTGTGTTTGTTGTCTGCAAAATGGCTTACCCTGTTTGGAAGCCACAGCCCATCACCTCCCATATGGTGTTCTGCTGAGGGTGTAGATGACTTTGCATTTTTAGGGTAAGGCAAAGGATTGTCAAATGATTTAAGGTGAGAATAGAGGGGTTTTTTCCTTATCTCTTTTCTTGTTCCCAGGATCTGTCCATTATGGCCGTAAATAAGATGCTAAGTTTGGCTACTTTATGCTTTGTGTGTGTAGGCTATTTCCATCTGGGACAGTTCCCCAGAATTAAGCAAATGGCATCCAAGGCAGTGTAAAAACTAGAAGAAGAATGCTTTGACTCTGAAGTGTTGCTGGGAGGATATCACAGGTGTTGGTTGACAATATTTTTTTAATTTTCAGTGGAACTTGCACTGGCATAAAATTTGTTTTGTGGGTCCCAGGTGGTAGGCGAGGCCTACAGTTATAGCTTGATAACAATAATTAAGCTAAAAATACGTATGCTAAATGAAAGAAATTGTAGAAGGTGTGGAAGAGACACAGATTGGAGACAGGCAAAAGCTAAAAGCATAATCTGAAACAGTAAGTGCAAGGAGTAAATGGAGGACTTGGAGTCGACTGTTTCACTTAAAGGGTAACTAGCATATGGAACAAGTTACCTGAGAAGGACGTTGACATAAAGAGTAGAAATAAATTCCAGACAAACCTCCAGAGAGAGTTGAAACATATGAAAAAAATAAAACCTAACAGGAAAGTATGGTGGAGATCAAACAAGCAGGCAGATGTGTTGGGCTGGAGGTAGGTCTTTCTCCAGATCATAAAATTCCTTTGTCTGTTAGACTGATGGGAAATCACTGTTCAGGCCCTAGAGAATATTTTTCTTTCACAGTAGCATTGTAGTTTAATGGAGTGGCAAAACTTCAGTTCACGCTCTGGATTTTTGAAGGCATCTTCCTTACAGTCTGTGCATGGCTGGAATTGTGGAAGCGTTCTCACACAGAAGCCTGTTGAGGTGCACTATTGCCCTGTCTCTGATTCAGACGGCAGTGTCCTTCCTGCTCCTCAGTGCTCACATCAGTGCCAACAGGGAAACGTTTTTCTTCCTTAGGTCAGGAAATGTCTAGTACCGAATTCATGTTTGCAGTTTTCCTTAGTGTATTTAGCATAGACAAGGCGTGGTTCAAGAATGGATTATGTAGAAACTGTTCAGAATTTCCTTTCATCTTAATTGAGGTCATTTGTGTTCAAATGAAAGTGTCATTGACATAATAGCACAGGAAAAAAAAATATGTAAGTGAAGATTTACTGTCACAGCTAATGAGAAAATTTTATGTTGCTGTCTTTCAAAAGATACTTAATTTTCAGGGTGTGGAAAAGCTTTAATATTTCAGAGAAACTATGGGAACTTATATTTTCGCTTTTGGTTTTTTTTCTTCTGACATTGAGACTTCCAATTAATTATTTGGCAGTTATTTGAAAGTTCTGAATAGTGAACAAAAGCAGGGAAAAAAGGCAACTAAAGTAGGTAGGAAGAAATCAGCTGTGATATTGCAATGAATGTGATGCATCTCTCTGCCAGGTTGGCTGGTGACTTACTGCAAAAGTAATGCTGAAAGGAAATGCATTTGCAACTATGTATCTTCTTTAACTCTGAGTTGAGAAAATCTATTAGCATTTTGATAACCTTGTTTTAGGAAAACAACTACCTTTACCCTACCAAACTCCACTTTTTTTTTGTGTTGGTGTGATTTCCTTCACAAAAGCTCTTGAACTTCTCAGGTAAAATAATGAATCAGCTAACAGTCCACATCAATGAGGATCTGCCCCTTCCTATCTATGCTGGTGCTAATACTTTATTGAGTACTTGAGCAAAAATGTAGGTCTTCTGGAAAGATCCTGAAATCCTAAATGGTGCATTCATGTAGATGAAATAATAATTGGAGGAGAATTTCCATTGTACTGACAAGGAAGAGTTGACAATAATTATTAATTGAGCATAGGAGTTGAAAAGGATCTTACAGCTCATGTTATCAGTTCCTTTTTGTTTTTTTAACTGAACTGTGTATTTTTCTAGTGAGTCAGTCTTTATTTTTCTTACAGGAAATACTGATTGAACCATAAAACTAGGCCATTTTCTTACAGCATGTGAATGTGCAAGAATATGCAGCCTTTAATCCTGCAAGACTGTGGAAGTCTGTTCATGGAAAAATCTTTTGTGAGACTGCTAACTAAACCGAAGATTTTTAAAGTTGCCTTTTTTTTCCCCCCTAGACTGTTTACACCATGGCTCAGTTTCCTTTCCCACAACTGGCAGAATTAAGGGAGAAATATACATACAATATTACTCCTTTCCCTGCAGCAGTAAAATCAGCTTCATTTTCAGGGTAAGTTTGAAATGCACTGCATATGGTATATAGAGTTATTGTTTACTCTCCACAGATGGTGAAAAGACAGGTGGAATCCTCCCTTGTATGCTTCTAAAAAAGATAAAAATGCTCTGTAATGTTCACATTTAAGAATGTATCTTCCTTACTTCTATTATGTTCTCTTTTGACAGAAGGTTAGGCAGAACCAGAGACAGTGATGAAGAGAATGACTTAGATGATGAAGACTCAATTGCTAATGCAATTGGTTGTCTTGGACCATTAAGTGGGTTTTTGGCACCAGAGCTCCAAAAATACCAAAAACAGATGAGAGGTAAAAGCAATTTTTTTAATTTTGGAAAACATAGTTAAATCTCTATGACCTTGGAGAAATTGTCTGCAGCTCTGTCTGTAAAAGCTGCTGTGGAAAATGTGTTTTCTATGCACATAGAGGTACCAAATTACTTGCTCTATGCTCCATAAAGATGTCTTCAAAGCCAGGCTGGAAGGCTCTTGGTGTACAGTAAATGATGGTGTGAGTTAAGGATTTGGCTACAGTAATAGTTAACAAAACAACCCCATAGTGTTGCCCACACACAAAAAAAGAAGCATATGGGAAAAAAAGTCCACCCTAAATCCATGCATATTTCTGAGTCAGCTGTTAGGTAGTCAGCATTTTCTGAAGGGTGTACCTTTAATGAATGATCTTGATCTTTATTAGTATATGCATGGCAAATACTGGAACCTATCAGCAGTGAGTGAATTCTGCAGGTGATTTCACTGCCCTTTTGGCCAAACCTTAAGATTGTTGTATGTTTTGGATATATTCACATTTAAGAAAAAATTGGTATGGTTTAGGGTGTTCTGGAAAAATGTCACTATTTTTCAATCCTTCCACATTGAAAATTTTGTGACAGAATTGTATGCACACCAGTGCAAATTCTCTATAAGCAGTACAAAATGCTGATCCATACAAGAAAAGCAAAGAACGTTTGTTAACTTGCAGTAGCCTTTATGGAATGGTACTGAATCAACAGTGATTTCACAATATCTTGGGAGAGGCCATTTTTATTTATCCCCAACTCACCTCCACCTTTACCCTCAAAAAACCCCAGACTGATGTAGCAGTTGCCGTTTACACTTCATCGTTCTTGTGTCTTAGTTTTGCTGAGGCCTGTAAGCTGCAATTTTCCTCTCAGTTGCTGTGGTGTTTTGTTTTTCCTTTCCTGAGGGACTCTCTACCTGCTGCTTCAAACTAGCACTTAGTCAGAACATCAAACTGCTGTTGCAAACTAAGCCAAAGACAAATAAACATTCCTTGAAAAAGAATTATCCCCCTGACCCTGGAGTGCCAGGTTGGTGGTGCATCAGAAACAGCTGTGAAAATAAATTGCCCTGCTGCTGTTGCTCTGCAGCTGTTGATCAGAGACACGCTCAAGTTTTCTGATCCTCAGCTGCTCTGTGCCTATCCCTTTTGTTGGTACTAGCAGCTTTCTCCCTGTGGTGTTCTGTTTCTTGATGCTTCTTGCTGGTGGCACTAGGTTGGTTTTTTAATCTCATGCCTGCTTGACTGTGATGTATTTTGTAACTTGCATTGTTGGCCTCTATGACAACTTGAGAGTATCTTCAATAATCTGTTATTGAATTTACTTCAGTGGTGGCTTGATGTACTTTTGGATATTTGAAGAACTTTTCTCATAACTTTGCACTGCCATGTTAATAGACTTTTGTACTCTTCTACCTCCCCTCAAACCCTTGCTATTCTTAAGCAGTAGTGCTATTTACAATAAGTCTTACTGTAAGTAGCACAGCTTAGTTTGATATACATATGATAATAAATTTTTAATTAAAGACTACACTTAAGTAAGATGATAGGAATCAAACACAGACTTCCCTTGGAAATAATCTGTGGAACTTCTGAGTATGCCAGTTTACTCCTCACCGCCACTTTATTACCTCCTTCTGCAGATCAGAATGAAGAGCAAAGTCTCGGTTCCAGTAACATTGCAGAATTAAGTCCAGGAGCAATAGACTCTTGCAGAAGTGACTATCACACTGCTTTTAACAGCATGATGATGGAGCGTATGACCACTGATATTAATGCACTGAAAAAGCAATATTCCAGGATAAAGAAGAAGCAGCAACAGCAGGTTCACCATGTGTATATCAGAGCAGGTAACACATCAAAACATGCTTAATTTCCTGATTTATTACAAACTAACTTCATCAATGCAGGCTAGGCAAATGATGTTCTTTTACATTTAACCAAACTGACAAAACAAGGAAGACCGATGGAATAAGTAACATTAAGTAGTAAAGTGGGTACCACTTTGTGCAGACAGAAAACGAGAAGGTGATATTTTTTCTTCTTTTGTCAGGATCTGAAGATGATGACCTTGAGGTTTTCTTAGGTCCCAGGGACCAAATAAACAATGGTATTTAAATGGCTTTGCTATCTGGGTGCATTGTGTTGATCTCTCTGATTAAAAACTTTAAATCTTTGGCATTCTTGGAACTGACATACTGATGCACTGGAAAAAGTGAATGCAGAGATGAGGATGCTTCAGATTATGTGGCAGGTAGATTCCTAGCTGGTCTGTGTTATCCAAACTCCTCTGAATTCAGCTGTGCGTGGCAAATTATGCAACTGAAGGAACCAGCTTAGATGTTCCATTGTGGCTGGCAGTTTCCCTAGCTATAATGATACTGTTGTGAGGACTGAGCTGGACATCAGTCCTTTATTTAACAATCCGTGTTATGGAGTCTGTCTCCCTAATTGTCAGACTCAGCAGTGCAGGGGTTGGCATAAAATGCACAGCTGAAGGTTTTACTGGGTGTACAAACTGCACACAGCCCATCCCGCTCATTCCTCCTCACTTAGGTGTCATCTTTCTAAGTCAGCATGAAACATGCAAGTGGGTCACTGTGGAGAAATTTTATTTCTCTTCTAGATTGTCTAAACCTGTGCTAGCACAAGTGTTGGAATACATGAAGCTGCAATTTTTCGTTTGCATGATTTAGAAGGATTTTTTTTTTTAATATTAGTGAAGAATTTGCATTGAACATAGACTGTAGCCAGCAGAAACAGTGCAAACAGTAAAATGTTGATTCCCAAGGATGCCAACCCCTACCTTCCAAACACAAATCTTTCTAATCTTACTAATCATGATGCAGGGCTGGGTTTGTCATTTAATCAAAGTATCATCTAATCACTAATTCTGAGTCTACTCCTCTGGCTTGATAAGATGTGGTTTATCCATCAAAAGTACTTTAATTTGTTTTCCATTTTCCAGTCACACAAGCCTCATGGAGAGGCTTGTGTGACTGACCTCATATGGAGCCTGAGTTGCCTCTTGCAGTTGGAAGAGAAGTGAAGGAGAGAGGAAAGATCAGAAGCCAATATTAACGTTAAAGTATCAGTTTTAGTGCAATGCCAAAAATCAAGAAGGTATTTTAAAAAATTACTTCTTTTGATGGTATTCTTGGCTCAGGACTTACCCATAGGTGCAAAGCAGTGAGGGAGGACAGAAAATCCTTATATAGAAGGTGCAGCTTTGTGTTTGACTCTTAAGACGTAAGTGAAATTCAGTGATGATTTTTAAGCGTGGGTTGGTTTTTTTTAAAATACATTCGGTCCTACAAACCTTTGCTGTACCTCAAGAAAGGTATCAAATTTGGTGGTGGATCTTTAGAACATAAATTGGTTTTTTTCTTTAATAATACTGTGTTTCTTTTAAATGCTTTCTTTCAGACAAGGGGCCAGTTACCAGCCTCCTCCCTTCTCAGGTAAACCATTCCCCAGTGATAAACCACCTCCTTTTAGGAAAGAAGATGAAGTTGAATAACAGGTCTCTCAAAAATGCTGTTATTCACATCCCAAGCCATGCTACGGGGAAGATGTCTCCCATTCCCCAAGAAGATCTTAAAACAAAACTGAACTCTCCGTGGCGCACTCATATACGAGTTCATCGGAAGAACATTGCTAGGGCCAAAGGCCAGCTTGGCTACGGGGATACCGTAGGACTGATAGATGAGCAGAGTGAGAGCTGTAAATCAAATAGTCCTGGTGCAAAGGGGGAGGCTTCCAAACATTCTGACTTTGGAGAAAGAGAAGGAGGTGGTTTGGATGACAGGACTACTCGGAAGGCTGACCAGCAGTCATCTGAGCCAGTCTCTACGGACAGCAGTACAAACATGTCCGTGGTTCAGCTAAAACTGGAAGGACTGGAACTCACCTCAGATACCCAGACCGATGTGGAGTCAACATCCCATCAGTCCAGCCAGGCACGTTCATCAGAGTCTTCCACTTCATCCAGAGACAGTGGAAACCTGGCTAAATCGCCCCAGCCTGGGAACCCAAAGCCACAAGTCTTCAATCCTTTTCCCAGCGTCAAGCCTCTTCGAAAGTCAGCTACAGCCAGGAATTTAGGGCTGTATGGTCCCACTGAAAGAACGCCAACTGTACACTTCCCACAAATGAGCAGAAGTTTCAACAAATCTGCCAGTGGCAACAGTGGGACCAGGAAACGATGATGTGCTGCCTGGTACTTACTATTTCTGACAGCAACAAAAGAATTTGTATTGCCTTTTTTTTTAATGTGCGCATGTGTATGTGTGTCCCAAAGTATTTCTGATTGCTAATTAAGTGACGGGGACAAAAGTGGTTACCAGATATATAAATATGTGTCTTTGAAAATTGTACTTCCGTGTTGTTATGGGATAGATTAGTGAAGATGCACTCCGGCACCCTAGTCTGATGGTCCTGTGTAAAATAAACACAATTATTTGCAATGTGAAACATACTGTTTCTTAAAGTCTAACTCAGACATTAAATCACCAGCTGCCTTTAACCCCTCAGCCCCTCATGGCTGCCTCCTGTCTTTCTGAGCTCGAAGGACCAATTGTCCAGTGCAGCAGACAAGGTGTAACAGTTTTTGTGACTGTTAAGCAGCTTCCCCGTTAGACCTCATCATCATACTCTGGGAGTAGCTGGAGAAGCCATGATTAACAGAAGCACAAGCAGCCCTAGCAATCAAAAGTGTCACTTCGTGACATCTGATTTCAGATATTCTTGAGCAGCATTTTGTGCTTCTCTTCCCACAGCAATTCTCTGCTGATACTATTTTTAATATAAACCTAATCATTGAGCATGAGAACAGCAGACATCAGTCCATCCACAACACAGGTTTGCTCCTTCTCTGTTACATGTGTACATACTTACTTGCTGGAGAGTTGCAGCACTGTAAAATTAGGAATTAGGTACAACTATTTGTGTAGTTGTATGATTATTATTCTGACGCATCTTGGCTTCAATGGATTTAAAAGCTATTATCTAGATTAGACTTGTAGTTAATTAATATTTGCCAGCTTAGCAGTAGGTAAAATATATGAATGTTCCAAAGTAGTTTAGGGGTTTAAATTCTATAAATAGAGTGATTAGATACTTAGAGTGCCACTTCCCATTAAAAGCCAACACATCAGCCACTATGTTAGTGGGATGGATTCTTGGGCTTCCATGTCTTGGTTCCTTTTTGGTGTGAAAGAAAGTGATAAACTGAGTATTTATTTCCAAATCAAAAAGCAAAGCTGATGAATACCGTATGACAAGTACTTATACATATATATATATATATAAAAAACAAAGGCAGACAGAGAAACTAAACATAGATCATTCAACTTCAGGGCTGCAAAGTCAAGTACTCAAACTCCAAGAAATTCAGGTTGCTCTTAAATCATTGCAGCTCTGTCAAATGGTATGTACTGACTGTGATTCATTACCTTGACTCCAAGCTTCCTGTGGCATGAAAGGACCAATATTTTAAACTGGACTAAAAGCACTAATGATGAAACAGCCCCATCATATGTAATATCTTACTTACTTCTTAAAATTCTTTGTTAAATTTGCAGATTAATATATCATTGTCTATTAATGTATTCCATAGCCTATAGTATGTGACACCAGTTTTACTGTATACCATAACTTATAAGCTGTACAATATACTCTGTTCATTGTTGTGGGGGCAGTTTTATTTTGCTGTGTTTCATATAAGTGTATGCATATAAAATAATATACAAGTATGAACACTATAAAACAGATGTAGATAAGATCTTGCCCCTGCCTTATTTCCAGGCTATAGTAGTATTGTCACTAATGATTACTTACAGCACTAAGTAAATTTTTAAAAATGTAGAATTTAGTCATTGATTATGGACTGAATGTGGATTGTTTCTGCACTGAATTAGAAGAAATGGACTTCTCAAAAATCTTTCTGTGAATCATCCTCCCCAGTTTTTCTTAGCTTCAGTGTATCATGCGGCTGTATGCTGAACCCATGCAAATAAAAGGACTGTCAATCTGCAAAACCTGCTAAAGTGGTCCAAGTATGTGCATGAATTTTCAACATTTTACGAAGTGAGTAAGCAGCAAATTATGCATTAATATAGGTCTGGGGAAAGAACAACACATTCTAGTGATTCAGAATGATTAATAATTTACAAGTGTGCACTCAGGTCTCGGATTGTTAGGATTGAGGTGAAGGAACCACAGCTACTCAGTGCGTTGGTTTGGTGATGCTTGCTGGAGGAAGTTTTCTTTAGGTACTGCTTGATGAGAAAATAGAATGTCATGTTAGCTTCCTCAAAGGTACATTTCTGTTTGTCAAAGGATATTCACTCTCTACCTGAAATACTGTTGGAACATACAGCAAAAGCAGCTTCATTGCTTAGTACTGAGACAGAACATTAAGATGAGGTCCAGAGAAGTTTCACATTATTTTTCCTTTAGGAATCCCTTCAGCAAATGAGGTCTAGTGATGAAGCAAGTTGTGCTTGGAAGAGCGGCATCGTAGTACTGATGGTGCTGGGAAGTATGATGGTGGGAGTCTGCTCCATAAACATTTTGTTCTCCTTGAGCCTTCGTGTTGTAATGCTCTCTTCCATCTGACCAAATGACATTTCTGTTTGTTGGGGTTTTTAGAATTCCTTGAGTCTTTTNTTGACTTTTACTTTTGAGCATGTGTTTCACCATCATCAAATGAAAGCTCTCAAAGGACAGGCATTTGATTCTATTTTGTGGACACTTACAGTTCTGCAAGTGGAAACAAACAGGTCCACAGCTATTCAGAGATTATTTGAAATTGTCTATACTTTGAGAGTAAAAATAGCAGATGGTACAGGTAAGTTTTTCAGAATTGCTGTCAGCAAAAATTGATTTCATCCACAACTGCGGCTATAGTGCAAATTCAATTTTGTGTACTTAACAAAAATCCTACATCCATTCAAAACAACCTAAGTGGTTACTAGAAAGGCAACAAAATGTTATTTCATGCAAAAGTAAAATGCAGCCCTTTACACCAGTATTTTCAATTCAGGTAAAAGCTCATTTTCAAAATTCAAGACTTAAAACCTGTACCAAGCTTTCACAACATTGTTTTAAACCATGTGAAATTTTTCATACAGAAATAAGGTGATTGGTTTCACTGTACTGTAGTTTTCCTTGACCTTCTTTGCAAGGAGTTATCTCTTGCCCATCCGTGGGCAGCAGTAGCTTCTGGCTGAGTGGCAGGGAGCCAGTATCATCTGACACCAGCTCCACTGAAGTATGAAGAGATAGAAAACTCATCCAAATGCATCCCTATCCTAGTCAACACTTTGCTTGCTCCAGTTTTACTTGCTTTTTATTGGTGAAAGATTCATTCAAGGCAGGGGGTTGTTGTAGAGGCCTGACAGTGCTTTGAGATGTGCAGTCAGGCCAGACAAGCACCCTCAGCCCCGTGTGCCCTTAGCCAGCAGGGACTGGCAAGGTGACTGGTTTCTCAGGTGGCCAGAAGCTGCTCGCACACCTTTGAACAGCTCTGTGTTAACAGCATCCTTGGGAAGGTGTGCTCCTTCGTGGGAGGGGTGAATCCAGCGCACTGCGGGAAAGTGCACGTGTGAAGGGTCTCTTCTGCACACCCTTTCCCACTGAAGAACCTTCAGGGCTTGCGCCAGCTGACGGGCTGGTACATGATATTTGACACGGTTTAGGACATAGAAGTGGTTTACAGTGTCAGACCATGCTCAGGCCCAGCCTCCCCCAGGCTGCAGGATGCCATTTCAGCTGTGCTTCGTCCTACAAGCAGCACACAGCACTTACTGGCTCACCGCAGGTTTAAAAAGAGCCACAAATGTTTCCGAGTCTTTTTCTGATAAAACTGTATCAAACCACACAGGCTTACCACAAATAAGCAGGCAGGCATGGTGATGGCACTGGAGGCGATACATGTAGATGCAGAGGTTGGGAGGAGGGAAGGAGCAACTCATCCAGGTAAAAGATACGTGAAGTTTTGAGGGAAAGCAAACTCCTTGGTGCCTGTGTGGCTTTTTAGGTTTTTTAGTTGTAAACAACAAATCCATGACATATTACTTCCTGCCCATCCTTCCTGTGTTCAAAGTGGTCACGGACTTGCCTGATGCCAGCAAGGTGCCACATCCTGCGATGGTGTTTTCCACCCACTTGGTAGCCCAGTGATTGCTCCTGCCCTGGCAGGACCCGGCCCTGGCAGGAGGCGGATGCTAGTGGAGAGCCCTCTGATGAGGTTCACTATGGCTCACTTCACACTGAGCTGTCGAAAAGGATCTCCTCTCATGGATGTGTATGGTTTTTTTGTTCTCACTTGTTGATCTTCTGATGTTTTATATTTGTTGGTGACATGGGGAAATTTTTTGATCCTTTCCTCATTTTTTGAATACTGCATCAAGAAAGAGAGGTGCTTTCTGCATCTCAGGACTCAATAGCTTTGCAACTATTCCTCTCTGTTTGGCTTATATTTTGCCTTTGTGAACTCCCAACCCTTGCTTGTATTCATTGCCTGGGTGTCTGATGAGAGTTTTCAGGAAGATAAGGACAGCCATGCTGGTTGGCTTAGCCCAGTGTCTTTTCTCTGACAACTAATGGTTGGAAATGGAGTCCTGTAGGAATACAGCACATCCAGAGACAGCCTTCCCTTGGGGCAGTCATCCAATTTCATCTGGGTTGAGCACATCACACGGAGGTGAGGTAGATGGCCGGGCCAGCGGCTCATGCATCGCAAACCAGCGGCGTGCTGATCTGGGCAGCTGCATGCACGGCAGGGACCACAAACAGAGGTTCATAAGCAAAATTTCCTCCTTCACATGAAAAGAATAATAATAATGGAGACATGGCCAAGAAGGGAAAGAATAATAAACACCAGAAAATGTGAGCCTGAAGCAGCTGCTGTCATGGTAGTTCCTGCTAGGTGCTGTATTGACTCTGTGGGCTCCACTTGAGCTTCCAGCCTTATGGTGATTCCTCCCTTCCAGGCTGACTGGCCTCCCCTTGCAGGGGAGGTGCCATGGGACTTAGCTGGAGGGATTCTCCAAAGGGGCAGAAGGTGGGAACGGCCTGGAAAGCCTCACAGGCCCTCAGAGGGTCAGACATGGCTGAAAACCCAGATCCAGCACATCACCCAGCCTGTGCAGTGATGAAGGAAGGACTCATGGGCAGTAGTTCCCAGCCAGTTTTTCAGCCCTCTTTGCGCACAAACAATGGTGTTGCTCTGCTCCTGCTGCTCACTGTCCATGATGATTCCTCCGCCTTGCTTTCCTTTCCCAACAGCTCCAGTGGTTTCTCTAAATGACACATGGGTACAAACCCAGAGTGAAGGGCAGGTGCCAATCTGTGCACACACACCACAAGGACAGTTGTGGAAGGAAGGTGTTTGGCCAGCAAGAAGGAAGTAACTTTATTCTTAGGAAAAGTAGGAAAGGTCTCTAGCAACCACCCAGCATAGGCATAGGAGTCCAGTGTTAAGACTTTGAGAGGCCAAAGATTTACAGCTCACCAGCAACCAGCACAGGTGCTCAGGGAGAGGAGAGCTGAGTGGAACCTTACAAGGTATGAACTTGTAGTTCCAGGCACCAAAAAGAATGTCAGAAATTGTACAATATTTTACAGTATAATTGCAGCTTCTCTTACTCTTCTAATGACATCCTTAATGAAACTGGGTTTCTTTTTTTCCTTTTTAAAAAAATTTTAACAAATGTAGGTCTATTGCTCTGTTTTATCTGCACCAGAATACCAACCTGATCATCTTCTGCTTGTTCCCACACTACTAGTCACTTACATTAGACAAACATAGTGCCCTTTTGAACTCCAAATTACTGTGTATGATAATTTTCATACTGTTTCCCCTGCACTAGTAAACTTTTCACCCAGCTGCAACAATACTGTTCAGTGTCTGGCCTCCAGTGCTCTTAGAGAAGAGCCCTTTCTCCAGAGGGAACAAAAGGAGTATTGTCTGCTTGGCAGAGGGCCAGGTGACTTGGTGTTGCTGGACATATTCTCTATCTCCACTTGCCAGAGCTGAGTCACTGATTTCCATCCAGACTGGAAAGTGTTTGCTGCCGAAGAGGCTCTTCTTCCATCGTGTGAGAGGCAAGTTGTGCCATACTGCTGCTGAACCTCCAGGCTGGTGTGACAGACAGAGCTGGGAAGGATTGCAGTTAGCAAGACACGATAGCATCCTCTGTAAAAGTGCTGTAGGATCTGGCCCCGGAGATGCAATACTGCTGTTAGAGATGAGACCAGGTTTGCAGCCATCACCACCAGCAGGTCAGTGATGTGTGCCCTGGCTCAGCCTGCACCGTGGCTGTCTGTGCGCACATCCATTCGGGGTGATCTTCCAGGTACGGTCACTAGATGCCCCTGGTGCTCCACGCAAACACAACTGCTGCAATTCCTGTGAAAGGAAATACAGGCATAGCGTAGTGTTTCCAATCTTTATTCATTTTCCATCAGATGGGAAGCAGTTTCCAGTCTGTTCACCTTTGATTTCACATTGCAACCTCTCTGCTCTATTTGACTCCTCTTAGTAAGCTTGCTAACCTTGCACAGCGATCCCTAAGCACAGAGACATCCTAACAGTGTGTCTTTGGAAACAGTGCCCATAGCAGGACTCTAAAATGCTCTAAAGGCTCTTTCTCAGTCAGAGGTATAATAAATTTTCTCTTTGGTGAATGAGCCATCAAACGGAATTCCAGTTGCAGGCAGATGAAGGAAGCTTGCTGGATTCACTGAGTGCCTTGCTGAAACTTGTTTTATGAATGCACCAGCAATGACAACCAGTTCCTGTCAGTCATGAATCAGCTGAGGTATTTTATCATAAATACTGGAGCTGAGCTCTTCCATGCTGAAGGCTGAAAGAAAAAAACCCACTTTTTTGTCAAACTTTAGTAAAAAATAACCCCAACAAAATATAGCTGAACAAATAAACTCCTCTCAGATACTTACCAGCTTGCTGCCCTGCCCTGGAGAGCTTAGTACTCAACCCATGAATGTTTTAAACTTCTGGAGCTTAAAAAAAAATGCATTCAAGTCTCCAGATGTGGGTCTTGTGCCTTGAAGAATTGCTTGCCTTCGCTGAGAACTGGAATTTGAAGTCCACAAGCTGGTCATCAGCAATCAGTACTGACTCCAAGTGGGCCTGTGGGAATCTCATGAGGTTTAACAAGGCCAAGTGCAAGGTGCTGCACCTGGGTCGGGGCAAACCCTGGTATCAGCACAGGCTGGGGATGAACAGATCAGAGCAGCCCTGTGAGAAGGACTCGGGGGTGCTGGTGGGGGAGAGGCTGAACATGACCCAGCCATGGGCACTCACAGCCCAGAGAGCCAAACGTGTCCTGGGCTGCATCCAAAGCAGCGTGGGCAGCAGGGCCAGGGAGGGGATTCTGCCCCTCTGCTCTGCTCTGGTGAGAGCCCAGCTGGAGAGCTGCACCCAGCTCTGGGGTCCCCAGGAAAGATGAGGACCTGTTGGAGCAGGTCCAGAGCAGGGCCACAAAGATGGGCTGGAGCACCTCTCCTATGAAGACAGACTGAGAGATTTGGGGTTGTTTGGCCTGGAGAAGGATGTGGGGAGGCCTTATAGAAGCCTCCTAGTACCTAAAAGGGTATTATAAGAAAAATGGGGACAAAACTTTTAGCAGAGCATGTTTTGATAGGACAAGGGGGATGGTTTTAAACTAGAGAAAATAGTAAAACACTGGCATGGGTTTCCCAGAGAGGTGTGGATGGCCAGCCCTGGAAACATTCAAGGTTAGGCTGGATGGGGTCCTGAGCAGCCTGGTCCATTTGAAGCTATCCCTGCTCATTGCAGGGGGTTGGACCAGACAGCCTTTAAAGTCTCTTCCAAACCAAACCACTGTATGATTACACGGTGGCTTCTCAGGTACACACATGATCCAGACACAGCCATTGCCAGCATCCCACCAAAGTGAGATGAGCCTTAGATTTGCAGTTCAATTTTTCATCAGCTTGCTCTGCAAATTACTGTGACCAGACACGTGCAGCAGCACACTGGCTGGACACAGCCTCACTGAATAGGTACCAGACAGTTTACTGCCAGGAAAAAGCACCAGCTGAATGCAGGTCACTTGAAAAACAAGCATCCTATATCCATTTAAGGACTTAGGCTCTTAAAGCAGGACCAAGGTATTATTAAGATGCTTAAAAAGAAACAAAGCCCTTGCCTAGCTATGGCACAGTGACAGTGGCCTTTGGTGCTCTGTAAAATTTCCCTGTTTGGCTTCAGCACTCCCAGAGCACCTAGAGTTATGCCTTTGCTTATGTCATCTCTGTGTCCCTTGGCTAATCCACATGTGAGGAAAAATCTAGTCAAATGAAGCTGAAAAACGGACTCTGATTAACTCTGAGATTGGTCTGGCACACCTAGAGCTCCCACATTTTCCATTTGGATAATGAAATTCAGCACAGGACAAATCTTGATGTGCCTGGGCAGAGCCAGAACAGACTGATTTGGGGCATTAAATCAGTATATGCCTAAAGAGAATGTGGTCATTTCTAGACCAGACCAAGTGTGATTAGTTCAGCAATGTCAGGAGAAATTCAGCAATTAGTTGCTTTTAATCTCCATTTCAAGATATACTTCAAAGAAAAGTATTACTTTTATCTCAGATTTTTTTTTCCCTTGTACAGCCGATGATGTCCATGACCAGAATCCTTCAGTCTGAACAGTTCCAACCAGTGGTTCCCCTCCTGATGAACAAGTGTCTTCACTGTTGAGTATACCATGTTTTAGGGTACATGGGGGCATGTTCTGTGGCTCCTGTTGAGGTGGCAATACCACAGATGCAAAGCTGAGTTCCAGATGCAAGAACATGGCTCTGTGCCATATACACAGGATGGATGGGATTAATCCTGTGGGCTGTGGCTTGACAAGGGTGAAAGGGGAAGAAGGCATTGACCTCTCTAATGTTGCAGGCAGTAGCCTTGTTTAAAAAATAGCTGTAAATGGGTCTGTGCATCCACTGGAAAGGCTGCAAATCATGAAGTGCACAAAAGCTCTGTCCTAGAGTTCTGACCTCTCATATGGATGAGGGAGACCTGGACCCCACCACCTGTGTGTGGTTAGATTTTTCATTATACAGTAATTATGTAAAAGGAGGACGGAGCCCTGTGCAGGGAATTGCCTCAACCAGAGGCTTATTTCTTTATATTAATGAAAAAAGGATGAAAGATATCAATGATGTAATTTAAATATAAATTCTATATTAAAGGTAACCCATAATAAAACTCCTGTGTCAGTTCTCAGCTTGCTTTTGTCCTTCTGTTTGCCAGTGAGTACAGAAGTGAGACCTGAGGACCTTTGGCTCAGATACCATCTGGGCTGAAGTGGATCTGTGCTTTGAATATACAAATTTTTGTATATCTTTTTCCTTCAAGGACACACAGTGCATCAGGCATTCAGCTGTTATATTTGTTAAGTCACAGGTATTACCAGTCTGCATGGTGAGCACTGACTGCAATTTAAATTAAAGTAATGGTAAGCTTGCTCCAACCATTCCCCTCTCTGTTACGAAGTGACAACACCTCAGGCAGCAGCTTGCAGAGAAGGTGATGGTCTCTGGTCTCTGAAGCCATGTGCAGCCCTTGATGATGTGTTAGAGGGGCCAGAGCACTACAAACACGTGCAAGGTTGGTATTTGCTGGAGTTCAGTATCAGGAAGAAGGGAGCTGGAATGCACAGTTCGTGCAGGCAGGGGACTGAGTTTTGCCATGTTCACCTGCCAGCAGGTTACCCTGCAGTGCCACTGGTGCTGATACTGACTATGGACCCCAGAAGCTGTTGCTGGTCTCCAGGAAAAGACTTATGTCACAAACAAAGGTTCTGGGTTTAGCTTATGCCTTCCTGCAGAGTCTCCATGGCACAGGTTGGTGCCATCACTGTTAAAGCTGGCAGACTGAAGAATTTCTATTCCTCTTTCTGTCCTTCCATCCTTCCTTCCATTCCTCATGTATGTCTGCCTGCCTGCCTCATTTAGTCTCTCTTCCTGTCTGCCTTTTTCCATCCTTCTTTCACTCCTGAAAAGATCAAAAGCATTTTCTAGAGCTGATTTAAAAAAAAAAGCAGAAGAAACCCACAGTGGTAGCTGACCTGCATGTAATACTTCATTTACCCAGCTTTCCATTTCACATTCATTTCTACTTACACAAGACCTGTGATGTGTCTCTAGACTTCCAAGAGAAAAGAACTGGATGGTTTGTCTCTGTTCCAGCACACTGCAAGGACCTGAGTGCAGTATCTGGTGATCAGCAATGCCATTTTTGACACATACACTTCTATTATGAACCAGTCACAAGTTTCATTTTTTTTCTTCATGTCTACTTTTCTCCTCAACAAGTTTTGTGGGGTGGGGCTTTTTTTGTTTTTTTGGGGGGTTTTGTTTGTTTGTTTGTAATTTTTTTGGTTTTGGTTTTGGTTTTTGTCTTTCCCCTCTGTTACAAGCCCTGCCCATTAGATATCGAAACTGTGGGATTTTTCTCTGTGGCTTTTTTTTTTGGAGCCTTAGCTGCTAACATCAGACTACTCCAACAACTCCCACCCCCTTCCAAGCTCCAAACCAGAAGAGGACATTTTTTTTGGCTCTCTTAGGTTTGAGAAGTTTTTGCCGAAAGTTTGAACATCAGAAGGGAAAAAGTTTTCCCAAAGCTGTTATTCCTATTTTGATGCTGTGTGATCTTGGAGACATAATGTATGATTTCTTAGCATTCTGACATAAAAAATATTGCTGTCCTTCAAAATTGAGAGAGTAGCTGTTATTCAAGTTGACAGCAGCAAAAAAATGACCTGCCTCTTGAAAGCAATCATTCTCAGAGTGAGAGATGAATGAGAAACAGCAGAAGCTTGAAGGCCAGTGAGAGCAATGCTCCAGCCTGGAGAGCATTGGGGTGGGCATGGCTTTTCTCTTCCTTCCTTTCCTGTGCAGTGACCTGTGCTCTGCCTCCCTTTCTTAGAAAACAGCTGAAGTACATATCTGAGACTGTATTTTGGTCTCGCTGGAATCGCTCCAGTAAAATGCAAGTCATATGAGTGAATTACTGCACAGCTGACACTGCTACAGAACTGGCTGCAGGTTAAAATTTCTCACTGTCTGTGTGTTTCACTGGTGCTCAGAGAAGATGGAAGCGCTGGGAATTTGCTGCAGTCAAAACTGACTGTGGATGGTGAGTGAAATACAGTTATTTTCTCTTTCAGAGGTGTGTTCCACTCTGAGGCTCTGTTGGAGAGTATGGAAAGCTTTGATGGAGGTTCTTTGATGATGATGAAAAGAGCCATCACATATGTGTAGAAAACAAAAAGGAACTCCTTGTTTTATCTTCTCCTTTTCTCTCACAATGGACTGGCTAATTGGAAAAAGGATTGATAAGTTGCATCTCGATTGTTCACCAGCTTTTGAACTCTATCCAGAACAGAGAATAAGTTCTGCTTGCTTTTCTGTCAAGCGGAACGTGCCCACATGATTTTCAAGCTCTGCCATTCACATGTGCAGATCGTTACAGATGAAATGTATTCTGCATGATGTTTTGTTCACTACTCCCATGCAGAGAACGACTGGGGTGGAGAATGCCTCATAAGCACTAACCCTGAAGTTATTGCTCTCAGAATAAGTGTTGTAATATAACTCTGTTGTCTGGGAGGTATTGCCAGGCTCTCCTTTTGGCTCTTGAAATAGTTTGCAATGTTGCCGTGATGCAGATTTTCAGTTTGCTTGCACCACGGGCTCTTGCTTGAAGTTAAGGCACCTCAGGATGGGAGGAGGATGTCAGCTTAGGTCCTTAGCTGCCTTCAGATGGTGGTCTCAGCTGAGCAGGGATGGACTCCATCTTCCCTTCGTGTTTGTAAGGTCCTTGGGCCGATTAAAGAGACGATACATCAGTAAGGTGCTGCATGCCCATCCTCCCTGGGCATAGTGTCCCTCTAAATCCAGCTCAGTTTCCAGCCTGAGCTGCTGCTTCTGTGCAGCTCTTCACCTGTGTCAACTGGTCTGTGGGATGCTTTCATCTACACTGTTGCTATTTTCTTTGGAGGAAATGGGGAGTTGCTCTTGAAGCTGATAACGCTGCCCTAGCAGGCAAGAACCCCCTTTTCCTGCATTTTCTATACGTTGTCACCAGAGAGTATGATTTTAAGGCTGAACTACAGGAAATCTGCCTCCCTGGCTTTAGCCTCACAACATCCTGCAGTGGTTTAGGCCCATCACCAAGACAGCCCAGCAGTGGCTGCAAAGAGGCTGGACAGGACAACAGGGAAAGCAAGAGGATTTGTAGGGAAGGAGCACCCCACTGGCATCTGTCCAGCCAGGAACTGCCACCATCAAGAATAAAGCCTGTGGAGAGTGGGTGTCCCAAACCAGCCCCCAGCCCCCGTGGCAGCTACCCTGAGGTCTCTCTGATTTACTGTGTCAGGTTTTAGTCTGAGACCAGAGTGCTGAACAGCAGGATGTCTAGAAGAAGTTGGTCCCTGGTTCATGGTCTACATGGTTTGCTGCTGTTCACAGCTAAATGGAAAACCAGAACCAACCTGATGAGCAAAATCCCTTTATCTGGAAGCCACAGAACTCTCTGTAGGGAAGCTGTTCTTGGGGGAAGGTTTCTGTAGGGCTGCACAGAGCTTTAATACTTGGAAAAAAGAAGGGCAGCTGGCGGTATGATTTTGAGCACTGCCTACTGCTACATTAATCAGTAACAGATTATATGTGCATGAAAGTGTAACACCGAATGAAACAAGGCTGATTTGGTCCCACAGAGTGGAGTACGGATCTGAGAGGAAAAGCGGACTTATATTTTGTAAGAAAAGGGGTTGAAATATTCTGGGTAGATTTTCCTAGGTTTAGTTAAAGTAAAATAAAGCAAGAAGAAAAATCTCACAGTGTTGACAATACTTCATACTCACATTTTTAATGAAACATTGTAATTTCCAGTTTCTATTTTTGCAGTGTTTACATTATGTGATCTAACTCAAATCATGTGTCCTATATCATTGAAAAAGCCCTCCTCAACTGGCTTGGAACAGCCCAGTCCTCTGGAATTTTACTTTTGAGAGAAGAGTGAGGTAGTTTTTCCTCGCCCTAAACTTGGCTGATAGAGAAGGGAAGGGGAGTTTGTCCTTCCCTCCTTTCAGCACACAACATGTGTTTGTCTGAGCACTAAGCTGCCCACAGAACAGGCAGGCTCCTGGCATTTGCTAAATGGAGGAAAGGGGCTCAGTGCAAAAAAGCTTGAGTTGCTTGCAGAATAGGTACTCAGATTCACCTGAAACCTAAGGCAGATGTTAGTCATTTTAGAAAATACTAGTGCTTTTCTGGTGTTTGCTGGTTTTCTAATGAAGGATTGAAATGATCTCCCAGGTTAGGATGCTCTGAGAAGTGTAAGATGAGACTACAATGCACGGATTAAGTAAATAAGAAAGTTATTAAGGGATAGAGAAGGCCTGAAGAGATGGAGGAGTGGCTTTTTTTGAGAAGAATTGGGATATACTTCTCACTTTGCATTAGATTTTACCCTTCCTTTCTGCAATAATCCCTAGGTCAATTAACAGTTTGCTGTGACTTAAGCAAAAAACAGTGTCTCCTCTTCCTTTTTTTTTTTTTTGTCACTCACAGGCATCTTGGTTGAACAGAAAGCTTTCTGACTTTGATCCAACTATTTGCTCAGTTCAGCAGAAGTTTCTGATGCTATTCAGTATTTCACAATGGCACCAACATGGAATTTGTCAGCACAGGGTTTCTACTTAATTAACAGACTGTTAGGAACACCCCTGGGACAGGAGAGGAGAAAGGCCACCGGAAGGCTTGGCTGGGATGTGAGTAGGGGAGGTGAGGAAAGATTGCTGCAACATGGCAGTAGAAGAAATGGAAAGGAAAGAAAATAAACCTGAATACTAATAGAAAAAAAGCAAGACCAAAATAAAATTATTCCTTTTTTTTCACACACAGGCCTAAAAATGAAGGGCTTTTCGAGGGATTTATAGATTGTGTCCTATTTCCTTGGAAGGCACTATGGTTTTTGAAGTTCACATAAAACTGTGCCAAAACTGTGAGCAGAAAGACTGTAGGACAAAGCATCAAGGAGATGGGTTTTTATTAATTGTATTTCATTGGGACTTTTCTTATCAGTGAGGTATTTACAGTCGACTATTTTGAGTATTACTAAGGATTTCTATGTCTCTCAGGAGAGAAGGATCAACACTTTAACCAATAGCACAACATTCATAAGTTTTTGGTTAGATTAATATTTTGCGACGCCAAAGGCTCTATTAACCTTGCACCAAAGGGGCTCATGCTTCATACGGTGAAGAAGCTGATACAGAGCAGTCAATTTAGCAGCTATTTTTTCCTGGTGCTCAGGAAAGGAGTTCCTGATGTGTTCTGCAGCACTCATGTGCTGTGCTGCACATGGGAGTCACACCAGGTGGACAGCTGCAAGAGGCTTGTAAGCTCAAGGAGCATCATTTGAGGATCTGCCTTAAAGCCATTTCATCCAGTTACAAGGATGGGAAAATACTGTTCTGTGCAGAAATTTTCCTACTGAATTTCAGTGTTACACCTTCTCCTTGTGCCTTCTGAATTCAGGTGTTCTCGTTGCTATATCTTTTTCAGAATGCTTGCCTCCATAATATTTGTCCCCAAAAGACACCTCTACCACTCTCTCCCTCACAGTTATTAAGACACAAATATTCATGTGGGAAAGTGGAGGAGTGTTTTTCTCTGTGTGGTTCTTTAAACAACAAGTGGGTGTGCTGGGCACTGGGGAGGTGCCTTCCCACCCCCACACCTACAGATAGAGTAGCCTTGGTGTTTTACCACTCTCCAAAGTCATGCTGGCGCCAGCCAGGGCGAGAGAAGTGGAGGATAAGAAACAGAAGTACCAAATACAAACAACACAGAGGAAAAGAAAACAATGCATATCTGACTACTGCTTGGATTAGATACAAAGGCGCTCTCTGCTCTGCATGATGTAACTCATAGGTATTCGTACCTGCTTGCCTGTAGAGTTGAGTGCCCCTGTAGGTTTTCTCTTTTGAGGGAGGCTGGGCTTACTTCCCTGGGCTTCTAGAGATAAAGTGACATTTTTTCCCAGATCAGGACCCATTGATATTCCAGAAGACTGTCTAGTTAATGGAAGCAATTATCTACTGAGCCATTTCTACAGGTAATAAATACACTGTGCAGAGAACAGTTTTGCACTTTTAAAGTATAGGTGTGTATGAAAACTGATTTTTTTTTTTTTGTGGAAAAATGGTAATATCCAAAGCATGGCTATTACTTAGGAGTATGTTTGTTCCCTTACCCTGTGCAATCTATCCCTCTGTTTTCTGAAAACTAATCCTTGGGGGTTTTCTTCAGTTTCTATGTTTTTATGTTCTGCATTCAGTCATGCTTCTGGCATGTTACTTATAATCTTCCCCTGTTTCACAGTATCTGGATGGTCCCATATCTTATATGAATAAACTTCTCCTGAGCATGTCCCAGTACAAATCTGCTGTTCAAACCTCTGCCCTTTGACATGTTCAAACCTCTGCCCCATGACATACAATGGTCTAAAAATTGAGTGTTTCAGGTTTATTTATTTTCTTGCTTTAACTGATTTCCCTCAGCTTATTCAGTTTCCCATGTGCATAGTGCTTTTCTTTGTAACCTCTCCCCTTCTACTTTAAAACTCAGTTGAAAGTTTTTCACTGGAAGAAAGGAAGATCCCTCCTTGTCATGAAGCTGTTGTAGACATAGAAAGCCAGGATATTTGAGGGCTTAAGGGCAAAATTATCTCTGGTGAATTTTCCAACAGAGGATATAGATTTTGGCTTGAGATTCTGACTATGCCTTTTCTGAGGTAGGTATTCCCTGTTGATTTCAAGGGGAGTTGCAGGCACAGTAGAAAAGGAGGGTACTTGAGTAGGCATCACCATATGAAATTAATAAGGGAATTTTGCTTTGTGCTTTCAGGGTCCTTGAGAGTATGGAAATGATGCCAGTGGCATAAAGTATTCTTTACTCTTTGTCAAATGTTAATGAACATTGGGGCTGTCATGTAGCTGTGACATCTCCACATTAGTAAGTCCATCTGTCACTGAAAAGGGAGAAGTCAGGCCTAGTTATGTGGCTTACTGACCAACTTCTGTTACACACCATCCCTGAGGTTTTAAAAAAGAGACAAAGTTTTCATTTCAGAGGAGAGCGAACTTCCGCTGAAGTGAACAATGGCTGTGAAGGTGCCAAAAGTGTAGGATGCCATTAAAAATCATTATCCCCCACCAAAATAACCCCCTCGTAACTGTCAGTCCAAGAAGACCCTTTTCAAAGAAGGGTCCTTCCTAGGCCCCTGCTACAGAGTTTGTATAGCCCATGTATTTCTGGGATGGTACCTACCATTCTCAGAGGTTTTGCCACTCTGTTCACAGCACAGCTGATTTGGACTTTGCCCGTGGGTTGTGTTTTTGTGAGTTCAAAGCAATATTCCTTTCAGGTGTTTAATTCAGGTTAACTGCTTTGAACATCTTTGGTGTTGTGAAAGTGCAAAAAATTGGCTAATTTTTATAGTTCTCTTTTCCTTCTTCCCTCCAAAATTTCAGAAATGCATTCTTCATCATGTGGTGATTTATAAATCCAACTTAGACAACTGAAAAGGAGACAACCAGACATGTTATTTACCTTCCTTGGCACCCTGAGCCTCCAGCTAGGTAATCTGTTTAAATCGTCCAATATTTCTGGCAGGGCTCTGCTCAGCTTTCTCTTCGCTGTAGTCCAAACCCAAGGAAATTTTTTCTTTTATCTGCTCTTTCCATATTTCAAAGCCTTAACAAAGAAATGTATGAACAGCATTGTCCTTGGAAGAACAAGTGAAGAAGCCAGACAGAGGAAGGAAGGGAGCTTGCCTGGGGAAGCTGAAAATAGCTGGGAATATTTCTGAGTGTAAACTAGGTAGGATCCTGCAAATCTAAAAATCTACAAAATGTTAAAAAAACTGCGGGGAGTTACTTGAGTGAAAGGTACCACTAGGTGAAGTGCTTGTTATCCTCCACCATATGTGATAAGACTAGAATAGACCACTGTGATATTCTTACCTGATTCTCTGTTTAACATCCTTATAAGGCCTCCCACCACAGCAGAACACAGTGGGAAATAAACCCAGCCCTGTTCTGCAAAGCCTGGTTTCCAGGCATGGTCAATCCCTTCAGATGATGTCTGTCATGTTTAATAGGATTGTGGGCCTTATTTTCTGAATTAATTAAAATGGAAATTCCTAACATTATCTTGGAGGAGAAACACCTTCCAACAGCAGATGTGCCTAGGTAGGTATGCACATGCCATTTCAGCTTTCTGTGCCTTAATCTAACTGCAAATTGCCTTTATTCTCACAGCTCATCTCTGAATCTCCATATTTTTAGTCCTGTCCAGCAAAGTACTTAATTAATTTAAGCAAATAGAACCTGTTTCAGCAGAAGAGCCTGAGAGAAGCCCACAGTCTTATGAGGTGCAAGGATCTGGGCTCAACCCTATTCTCTCTGCCAAGGGAGCATGAGAAATCCTGTGGCTGGGCTCTGTGTGAGGTCCAGCCCTGTAAATGTGTCCTGGGGAGGTCCTGTCTCATCAGCCAGATAGGCTTACTCCCCCTCATCTGCTCTGTGAATTGTGCTGTGCCACAGAAATAAGAAGCTTGGGGTTTAGGAGATTTGGAAGATTCCTACAGGATTTTGTGGGAAGTAACAGTACCCACAACACTGAGTCTCAGAGGAGATAACATCCAGCTGCTGCCCATGGGACTCAGTGGTGCCCCTTGGTCAGTGTGGTTTCTGAGGCTCTCCATCTCCCATTTTCTTTCTTTTGGTCATCACTGAAAAAACTTTAACTAGAGCAGGGTTGTGTACAGGACCTTGCAGTACTGGACAGTCATTTGAGAGCGATGTTTCCACCTTCATTTCTATCTATTTATCCACTTTCCAGTTCACTTATGCACTTCTGTGTTCTTTTGGCATTGGTATGACACCTTAACCATTTATTAGTAATACAGAGCAACATAGTGGTCTTGCAGCCTTGGGGTCTAAAAAATTATGTCAGTATCTGTTTTCTGCTGGCCTGTCTGGGTCAGTATTAATTCCAGTACCTTCTCCAAAGCAAGGTATACATCTCGAGGCGTACACCCTCAGGGAAATCACAAATGGATCTGTGGAGCTCTAGTGGCTCTCCTGGCATAACTTGAAGCTGGGCAAGAAATGGTGTTAGCAGACACTTGCCAAGGGCTTAGTTTTCTTTCAAAAGGGTGATGATGGCTGAACCCAGCTGAGCCTTCTAAAGGCAGGAAAGTTGTATGAAGGCTGCATGAGTAGGGCAAGGAGTTATCCTTGTGTTTGGCTTTCCTGTCAGCAACCTATGATATGAGACTGAGGTAGAAAGTGGAAAAGTACCGAGCATGACTGGTTAAATATAGAAAGGGAAAACAGAGACAAGAAAAGATAGAGGAAGATTAAAGTCTAGATATGGGAGGATTTAAGTCTTCAAGCTCAAAAGTGTTTGAGAAAGGGTTGGGAAAAAATTGCTCTCCACGGGCTCTCTTCCCAAATACTCTTTTGCAAAATAAATCACTGTCCTCTGTGACAGCAGCACCACAACTTCCCTTCAGTAATAAACCAGCACCATCATTAGGCTTCTTTGTTTTGGTCCATTAAAGAAAGTCCTTTGTTTTTTGTTCTTACACATGCCACCCATAAAATTCTAGCTGTGTGTCTTTGTTTCTCTTATTAGCTTTTTATTCCTAAGCTGTATTAATTGTTATCAATTCATCCTTTCATTCATGTGTTAATTCTTTCTGGTTTTTGTAATGTATTTAGCTTATTTTGCACTCCTACTAAATCATGTTATTTTGTAATCATCACAGCCTTCTTTTCCAATTGTGGTATTGCGGTTTTCTTAGCATCTAGAGAAATACTCTTAAATATCTCCTAATTAACATTTTTCTTTTTAGAGTCATCTCCCAACTGACTTCAGTCAATTGTTCTCAGCTTGGCCAAAAGCTGGCCCTTTTCAAGCCCCAAGGATGTGTATAGCCTAGATTCTGTTCTAGTTACACAGAACAAAGGTAATGAAATCATGACTGCTGGCTCCTAAGCTACCACTACTTTCTACTGCTGTTAATGGTCTCTGTGTAAACGGGAGGGCTAAATTTAAATCCTCCCCATGTTGAATGTAATGCTGGAACTGAGATATTGTCTATGATTGTCAGAAACAAAGGAAAAACTTGTATTTACAGTTCGAGGTCCTTGAAATTCTGATTTTTTTCTTCCTGAATACTGCAGATTAGTCTGGTGGGAGTCAATCATCATTAAAACCTCTGACCTCACCAAAACTTGAGTTCTTTTGCCATGGACACAGTATCAGTTAGACATAATATAGAACATTTTCTAACCATCCACACTTCATGAAAATCAGACAGTTTTTCAACAGCCATCGCAGCCTGATATACTTCTGTAGGTGTCTGGATTGACTTGTACAAAGCAAAACATGCTTGATACAAAGAGACTGACTTTCAGAATCTCTAACTGGCAGAAATCCTCTGAAATTATTGAACAGGAGAAAACCTTAGCACTACTGGGATCTTAAATCCTCTGTGGATAAAGTGTTTACCCAAGAATTTTAAGTCTGCTCTCTACATCCTTAACAGAAACTCTGAATAAATTTTCATTTTTATACACAGTAACCACCTCTTCATGTGAAGAAAGTATCCAGCGAGGTATCTGGATATAGCTTAGATGGAGTTAATTTTCTTCATAGCAGCCTGTATGGTGCTGTGTTTTGGATTTGTGACTAAATCAGTGTTGACAACACAGCAGTGTTTTGGCTGCTGCTGTGCCGAGCTTGGCAGTGTCAAGGCTTCCTTTTTTTCTGACTCTGCATCCACAGCCATTGGGCATGGGGATGGGCAAGACATGTGAGGAGGACTGGGGTGGGACAGCAAGGACAGATTCCCAATGTCCCTGGCCACAGGGATATTTCCTGCAGTGTAATATCAAGCTCAGCAGTAAGAGGTCAAGAAAGGAGGAGGAAGCAGGGGTGGGCATGGTTACAGTGTTTGTCTTCCCAGGTAACTATCACACATGTTGAAACCCAGCTTACTGTGAGAAGGCTGATGGAACATAATGAATGAAGTCCATATTTTGCTCTGCTTCATTTACTAGAGTGTCTTTTTCTCCATCCATGAGTCTTCTTGTCTTCCTCTGATTTTCTCCCCATCCCCTGGGAGAGGGAGTGAGCAAGGGGCTAAGTGGGTATTTGGCTACTGGCTGGAGTCAACCCTACACTGCTTAAAGAAGACAAGGCTCATGGAGGCTCACAGCCATGAATATAAATACATGAAGGGAGAGCCCTTTACCTGGAGGTGAAATCTGAACTGCAACCAGTGGACCTCCTCCTCTCATAGCAAAAAGTACAGAATAAAAACTTTGTAACCTTCTTAACATTAAGCAATAAAGTTAAACATTAAACACTGAAGTTAAAAGCAATAAAGTCCCAAAAAAGAAAGGACTGTTAGTGAGCAACTAACAGTTGCTCTCAGTGAGCAAGAGAGCACTAAAGAATTGATGTGCGACCGATGCCAGTGCTTGGGTTTCACCTACAGCATCTCGCCACAGCCATGCTCAAGTGCATTTTACTTGTTAGAGTTTCCATGCAGGTATGGCTGATTGCTCCTGCTGCAGGCACTCCACTGCTTCATGGGATCCTGGCTTATTAACCCAAACACTGTTTATTCCCCCCTAAATTCTGCATTTTTACTATTTTGTCTGTTACAGAACATCAAAGGATGTGGTCTCTCTTTTTACTGTTACTTGCACATACCCATTCTTTTAGTAGTGGGAACTAGAGAACTTGCTGAAGGACTTGTTTTTCTGGAAATTTCTTTGTTTTCAGCAAGACAACTTCTGAACAGTCAAATGAATGCCACCAGTGCATATAGATTTTCTATTTAAAACCAGAAAGGATCCCACAGTATTGGAGGCACTTTAAAGCAACCAGAGGTTTTTTTTAAATTCAGTCTGCTGCTGAAGTACGTTTGGGATCTCTGTGAAAGTCTATGTGGATTTATAGTATGATTTCTGAAGAGGAAGGTATCAGTTTTCTAGGAATGTGTGGGGTTGATACAGTCTTCCTGGGTTTCTAAAATTATTTCTTCCTAGAAAATGAAACACTGCTCAGCACACACAGGTTATTGTGGGCTTCAGTTATGATAGAAATATATGTACTTTAGTTTCACCTGGAGACATGAAAGAATTCTACTTTTCTTGGTTTTATGAACTCTTTCAAAATGTGGTCTTCACTTCAAGACACTGTTACAATGAAATATTTTCTAATATCCCATGCAAATATCAGCCTATATTTACTGAGGCCAAAATAAACACAGACTAAAGACTACATTTGTACTCTCCTCAGGAACAGGCTGGAGGCCTATATTTTGGGGCCTATTCTGCTGCCCACGCTGTCATGATACTTCTGTGTTCTGGGGTGCCTTTTGGAGCACAGCTTTGGATTCAGCATCAGCCGTGTACCACCACCAGCAAGCGCTGGGGTAGATCTCGTAGGCACAGGCTGAACAGATACAGACCATGCTATAGCAATTCTGGCCATAATCTAGGCAAATGCCAGCCTGGGTTACCTCTAAAAGACGCATGTGGTGGGCGGAGGGGGTGTGTCTCACATCCAGGCAGCATGAAAGAGGGGCAAATTTTAGGGCAAATGTAGACACATTCACACATAGTTCTAGAAGTACCTAAGATCTCTCTTGGATTTGGGGTGTCGCAGTAGCTGGATGAAAAGACAAACACTCTTGAAAATCCCTTTGCCATCTTTCGGCAGTCCATCAGGAACAGCCAGCTCCCCCCTTCTACCCAAGACTTCTGTGAACTCTCCTGCTTCTTGCCCAGAACAAAAAATGCCCCCCGGAATACATTCTGTCTCCAAGGGGAATACCCGTTTCCAAGGGGTGCATCTTTCTGAATGCAGAGTTCAGGATACAGTCTGAGATACTCAGTTCTCCTAAGGGATACGGCCGAAGCCACTTCAGAATTGTGTTAAATACGTTGCATTAAGCATCCCTATGCCAGCCCTGTTTTGAGAGCTGGGGGAGAGGAGGAGCACAGTTTTCCTTCATGATATGTAAATGTTGTTGGATGTTTGTTTGAAGTACATGGCTCCCTGTAATTGCAGTTTTGACTTTAGAACTAAAGATGCATATTTATTTACTTTAAATTTCTAATCCTGTCCATTCTGTCATGGATTTGCACATATTATTCCAATCATGGCAGGGCAATCCGTAGCTTTCTTACTTGCTATGTAGCTAGACTAGTTTCTCTGAAATCAAAATCCTGGGACTAATTTTGTTTATTTTGCTCCTTTTAAATAAAGAGACTTTCCAAACAAAGAGCCAAACAAATTTTCCTGTGGGCTTCCTAGATTTGTTCTGCTTCAGTTAAAGAAAGATGTAGGACAAGTCAAAGTGTGTTATGGAACAATGGAAAAACAGAGATTAATATACTGCTTTTTCTTTTTTTCTTTCTTTTTTCCTTTCTTTTTTTCTATTTTTTTTTTTCCTGTGTTGAAGAGCTCCCTAAACAAAAGCAGCGACATTTCAGGGTCCAAATCTGGGTGTCCTTGAAACATGTGTCTGATCTCACCTCTCTGAACAATGAGCCTCCTTACAGAGAGAGTGCCAACTGTTCTCCCAGAGTTCATTTGAACTTCCTCCAGCTTCAGAAGAAGGAGAAGTAAGAAATTCCACTTAGGATGCCAGCAGGTCTCGTTTGTGTAGCTGGCAGCTCTGAGGGATTCCAGATGGCTTCAGCTCTTCTTTTGAACATATCTTTTGATCTCATTTAAGTTTCCTCCTGATTTCACCTGCTCTGTGTTTACAGACTGAAGGATACACAGGTGGACATATTAACTTCACCATAGGACACAAATGGATTAAATGGACTTTGTGTGCAGGAGGGAGATTGTGTAGTACAGCTAATGCAGCTCCAGCTCCATTCCATGATTTATGATTCAGAAACCACAGTATGATTTTAACAGACAGAACAAATAAATGGAAAACCTTGTCTGTCCCCAGTGTGTGTTTTCTAAATGTTACAACATGTACTCTTCAATCTAGTGGTCATCTAGGAAGTCAAGCAAGAAACGTTTTTAGAATTAACTTTTGTGATCACGTATTTTATCCCGTTCTTTTTTTACATATTTATAGATCTCTTTATTCACAAACAAGTTGTTTGTCAACCTTCCGAGCTATGTTTAGCTATTGGACATTTCCATAACAAGTAGCAACAAATAATTCGTTTTAACAAAGACAGCAGTCTAATTACATTTAACATTGTACCTGAACCTGCATGTTGTAGCAAGAGGGAGAGCAGTCAGGATCATGCACTGGTAGAGTGCTGACACAAGAAAACATCAGAATGCAGCAGAAAAATAAGACTGATGAACTGGATTCTCATGGAGGAGGACAGGAAATGGGTTGGTCTGCAGAGACAGAGGACTGGTTGCTGGTTGGATTAATATGTGCCTTCATCATAGAAGGGATCTTCTTAGTCCACTTAAACTACTAAGTGTAGACCACTTCTTAACTTCAGTTTAGGTAGATACCCACTCTACATGTTGGCTGTGTCAAGATGAGACTCAGGTGTAAAATTTTCTCCATAGTGTGGTTTCTGTGGGGTGCATGAGTTAGAAGAAATCTGTTTCACGTTTTACCAGGTGTGCTACCATGGACTCCAGATGTCAATTTTTTTGGCTATGTGTTTGCACATAATTAACACAATTTCAACCTCAGCCAGGGCACTACAGGTTTTTTAATCGTCAACCTACAATGATCCCCTTGGGTGGGCCCAGATACTGGTCTGTCAAGACTGCACAAGATTTGGCACAAGGACACTAATGAGAATGGCAGGGTCAGAGTGACATTTCAGTTTAACCACAACATCTGCTTAGCAGTGTCTAGTCTCACAGATAGACACTGACGTTCACTGATACTAGTGGGCATTGTCATTAGATTAAGAATATCCAGTCAGTACTCAAGTTTGTATCCATTTGGTTATCACTTAGTCTTTAAAAAACACTTGTGAGTGGATAAGAGTTGGAGTTTTTCTACCGAGGATAGGAAAATTTCAAGGTTTAGTGTCATCAAAAAACATTAGAAAACAAGACCACAGCTGACATTACTTAGAGAAAATATATCTGAAAAACCTGTACAGATGAGGTTTGCATCTCCTGCGCCCCTGCTATGGTAGATGTCTCTGTTATGCAATGCTAGAGCTAAGAGAAATTGAACCCCTTGAGAAACAAATCTAGAAATGTCCTGGTATTCCATCCCATGCAGCTCTGGTGAGCACTGTCAATTTACATTCATATTGCTCTGGGAGAGGTTCTCTCTAGAAAGCAGAAATTACTGAGATCAACTGGAAGCCCCCTGCTCCAGGGTACTGTGCCTTCTCAGCCAGCACACACACCAGCAGCTCCCAGGCCTGGCCTCCCATTAGTCCCTTGGCCTGAATTTTGCACTTCTGCTACTCGTGCCATTGCGTGTCTCCGTGTATTGTGTCTGCATGGCAAGCTTTTGGAAGCCAGGGGGCTACAGGGGTGGCTTCTGTGAACAGCTTCCAGAAGCTTCCCCTATGTCCAACAGAGCCAGTGCCAGGCGGCTCCAGGACAGACCCGCCGCAGGCCAAGGCTGAGCTCGTCAGTGATGGTGGAAGACTCTCTGGGATAACAGATTTAGGAAGACAGAAAGGTCTCTGCTCAGGAGCAACTGCAGACAGAGAAGAGTGGAGTGAGAACATGGGAGAGCAACAGCTCTGCGGACACCAAGGTCAGTGAGGGGGCAGGGGGAGGAGGTGCTGGAGGTGCCGGAGCTGAGCTTCCCCTGCGGCCCATGGTGAGACAGGCTGTCCCACTGCAGCCCATGGAAGGCCACGGTGGAGCAGGGATCCACCTGCTGCCCATGGAAGACCCCAGGCCAGAGTAGGTGGATGCCTAAAGGAGACTGTGGCCCCAGGAGAAGCCCATGCTGGAGCAAGGCCCTAACAGTACCTGTGGAGACTGGAGTCCACACTGGAACAGGTTTGCTGGCAGGAATTTTGACCCTGCAGGGGACCTATGCTGGATTAGCCTGTTCCTGGAGGGCTGCAGTCTGTGAAAGGGACACATGCTGCAGCAATTTGTGAAGAACTGCAGCCTGGAGGAAGGACTCATGTTGAAGAAGCTTGTGGAGGACTGTCTCATGTTGGAGGGACCCCACTGGAGCAGGGGAAGAATATGAGGAGTCTTGCCCCTGCGGAGGAAGGAGCGGCAGGAGTAATGTGTGATGAGAGGACTGCAGTCCCCCATCCCCCTGTGCTGCCTGGGAGGATGTAGACAATTGAGCAGTGAGGTTAAGGCCAGGAAGAAGAGAAGGATGGGGGGAAGGTGTTTTTAAGCTTTGTTTTATTTCTCATTATCCTACTCCAGTCTGATTGGTAATAAGTTAAACTGATTTCCCCAAGCTGAGTCTGTGTTGCCTGTGATGGTAACAGGTGAGTGATCTCTCCCTGTCCTTATCTTGACCCACCACTTTTCCTTACATTTTCTCTCCCTTGCCCAGCTGAGGAAGGGAAGTTATAGAGCAGCTTTGGGGGGCACCTGGCATCCAGCCAGCATCAGTCCACTGGACTCCATTAGAAAATGGCATTGTCAGGGTGAATGACATAATGCACACAACTGGTGATGCAAACTGGAGAATAAACATTGCTTAGTAACTTTTCTGCTAAGTAAAATCCAAACCATGTTGTTTCCCAGAAACATTTTAGCCCTCTCCAGCCCTGTGATTCACACCTGCTGGAAAGATCTGATTAGGTTCCTAGCCAACTCACACAAGTGCTCTGAGCTTGCTCATTTGCTCCAAAAGGATCTCATCTGACCATCTGCAGATGTTTGTAGCTGAGAGAATGTTCTAGACGGTACCTCTAACTGAAGGAGAGAAACAGGCACTTCCACAGCATGATTCTCCCCATCCTAAACAAACAGAAAACAACAACCAAACAGAGCAGTTGCTCCAACTGTGGGCTCCACTGATGAGAGAGGGAACATGTGGCAGCCAGCATGAGTTTAACTCATTGCCTAACAAGTGAGATGAGACCTACTATCTCTTGATGGCAGCCACACTTGTTCCTTTCCTTTCCCCAGGGAAAAGTCAGTCGGGATGCAGCTATTTTCTTATTACAGTGAGGTGCCCAAACCGACCTGGCACAGGACACCGAGCTGCGGAGAGCCCTGCCCGCAGCCATTCCTGTGGCTGGGGGTTGGAAGGGCCTCCCCTGACTGTGGCATCCACTCATCCATTCACATGGCTTTTGAGTAACATGAGGCACCTCCTCCTCCCTCGAGGACTAAACACATTGCTTTTCTTACGTTCCCAGCTCTCACCACTGCTGATGACTTGTTGCAGGTTTCTCTTCTGCACAGCACAGTATCCTAATTATTATATCCTAATTATTATATCCTAATTAGTGTATTAATCCTAATGCAGCCTGAATACATCCCACTGAAATCAGGAATGAAGGGGTTGAGTAAAATTTGCAAAGAGCAATTTCTCTACAATTTGTATTTTGTTTGCTTGATTCATTTTAATTTAAAGGTACCACAATTACACCCATCAGATAGGTAGCTCCAGGTTCTTGACCTAGTTACAAGAAGGAAGAGCCCTACTTGGGCTTTGGTCTATTTTCCAGGTTTCAGTGGAGCTTGTCAGGTTAATTATTGTTTGGAACCTACCATCACCATCATAGAAGGTGACATGAGCATTTACTATTATGGACATTTAAACCTTTGGTCTTCAGATATGCAACTCAGTGACAATCCTTCCTGTGCACGTCCTGGCTAGTCACTTGCTGGCAATCAACGTTGATTCTCAGCCTAGAGAGGCAGGTCTAGACGCAAATGTTTCTCATAATTTTTCTAGACAATATTCCAAAAGTTACAGACAATTTGGATTAGTTTGAAGAATAGCCTTTTGAAATACAGCCATGAAAATGAAGCCCTGTTTACCTATGCTGTGTGGCAGACATCTCTCTCAGCTCTGAGGTAGATTGTTGGTTGTAAAACCACATGAATTTTCATGCAATGTCCCTGGAAAATGCTCACACATTGACTTTGTGTGCCTGTAGACTGAACACGGCATGGAGACACTTTTGTTCCCAGCATTCAAAGCATTTTGTTAGAAGAAAAGTGGGAAAATAAATGTCTGGGAGGAATAAGCAGATGTTTGCTGTTAAAGATCAGCATGTTATACAATCGAGTTTACAATAACTGCTTTTAAATATAAACTAACTTCTGACCAGTGTTTTTCAATGTACTGTGAAATCTACATGTCATTCCTTTTGTCATTTGCAAGTAAACACCCACTGGAGTGTTTTATAGTTTGTAAAATATGAAAAGGGCTTTGTTCATAAGAGACTCCTTTGATTTACTGTAAGATGAAAACCTATGTGCCAGAAATTTTTTGTTCTCTTAATCAGAACTGAGCAAACTTTTCTTCATCTTGACCGCTCTGATCTCATTGCCTAAACATACTAGCAAACAGCTAACAATTGTGGTGGCTTTTTTTTCTTCTTTTAACATAGCTTTCCTTCCCTCTGGACAGGGCAGATGTTGGAGACTGGCTTCAGCAGCCAGGAAAGGCATCTTTATCTCCTGACAGGCCTACAGAGCTTGAACCCACAAAAACAACGATAATGAGGAAGCTTTCAAAAATAAACAGACCAGATGGGTGCATCTTCCTTTTCCCAGTGCCTCTGTGCCAGATATGAATGCGTAACTACTGTGTTGAGTCAGCAGCTGCAGCTATAAAAAGCTATGTTAGGTTTGCTAAGGTGGACAGAAACCCCCTCACAATTGTTGTCAAAAAGTTCAAGCAAATGTGAAGGACAGGTGCCCCTTCAAGAAAGAATTCGCATATTCCTGAAGCAAATGGACCAGCATTGAGGGAAGTATCCAGTATCTGAGGGATTCAACCGTGTTGAAGATGATCTACAATAACCCTCACGATGACCAGCATCCAGAGACCCAAATGAAATCTGGGGCATGTGGTTCCCGTGGTGAAAGCTGTACAAAATGCAGCAGTGTCATCACCCACACTCTGGTGATAACATCTGGACAGACATGGTGGCACCAGCTACAGACTAACTGGCCAGACAGCTTTGAGAGTATGAAGATGATCTCGCTTCCCATGTGGGCCTGTGTCTCAGCCATTGTCAAAAAAATGTCTGAGCAAGCTGAGGAGGGTGGGTCATCCTCTCACACTCCTACCGAGGCCTCAGCTATGAAGAGTCAGCCTTGTTCTGTTCAAGAGAAAGGGCACCAGTGTTGCACACCAAGTATGATGCCGTGGTTCTTCCTGTGTGACCACGAGGAAGCGGGACAGTGAACCTACCTGGAGGCTAGAAACTTGGATAGAGGAACTGAAAAGAAAAATAACAGTCCAAAAGCATCCGTCCAGGAAAATTACTGCTCCAGTGTCTGTTGAGTAGAGTAGAAGGGCTGATGGTACTTTTGACCCTGACAAAGAGGCTTCTGTTCTGCAGTTACAAACACTATACAAATAATGAAGACTCCAACTGGGAATAGAGGGGCCCTGCCTTTGGCCAGTGGAGGAAAGAGACAGCTGGATTTACTGGACTGTGGGGATCAGATGGCCTGGCTCATCAGCCCCACCGGAGCGTAAAGCTCTAGTGGACACCTGCACACAGTGTACCCTAGTGCCATCAGACTGTAAAGGGGCAGAGTCCATCTGCATTTCTTGAGTGACAGGAGGATCCCAAAAACCGTCTGGTTTGTAGGCTGAGGTGGGTTTAACTGGGAATGAGTGGCAACAGCATCCTACTCTGACTGGTCTGGAGCCTCTGTGCATCGTTGGCATAGATTGCTTCAGCAGAGAGTGCTTCAAAGACCCAAGAGGTTACTGGTGGGTGCACAGTCTGATGTCTTTAGTACAGAGAAGATTAAACAACTGTCTAGCTTGCCTGGTCTCTCAGGTGATCTGTCTGTGGTTTGGTTGCTGTGTTTAAAGAAGAGCAGATTCCAACTGCTACCATGACAATGCATCGGCGACGACATCGCACCAATTGAGACTCCCTGGTTTCCATCCACATGTTGATCTGGTGACTGGACAGAAGTGATCAGCAGGACCTGCTCACCCTTGACCTGCTCACCATATGGCCAGTGTGAAAGTCTAACAGAGAGTGGAGACTAACAGTGGACTATGGTGGTCTGAATGAAGTCACGCTGTGGTGAGTGCTGCCATACTGGACATGCTGGAACTCCAAAACAAGCTGGAGTCAAAGGCTGCCAAGTGGCACACAACCATTTATATTGCCAGTGAATTCTTCTCGATCCCCCTGGCTGCAGAGTGCAGTTTGCTTTCAGTTGTAGGGGTATTGAGTACACATGGAATCGACCGCCCCAGGGTGGAAGCACAGCCCTACCATTTGTAACTGGGTCCCTTGTAGGGCAAAGCAGTCACAAACAATTTTTATCAAGCTGCAGGAACTCCTTTGGTTGGTTATTAATTGTGCATTAGCCACAGCTGGGCCAGGTGGCCCTTTGCAAGGCAGTTGTCAGGAAATCTTTGACAGGGCCTGTATCAAGCAGGGGTCAGGGACAATCAAGTAAAAGTTTTTGTATTTTCTGGGGTTGAATAATTAGTATAGCTTGGAAAGGGTAGGGGAGATGTGGAATAAAAACACCATGTGCAAAGCTTTCTTCTTCACGGAGACTCTTTTCACACAGTTTTTTAGCAAAGCTGCATTTTGCATGATGTTCTACTGGATTTGAGTTAAAAAACAGGAGATAAAAATAATCTTTATGTTCTGTCACAAGATCACTGAAAAAGTGATTTAAGAGGATATGATAAACACATGTTTATCATATGTACATATGAGCAGAGGAGACTTCTCACCCTAGAGGAAGAACTAAATTACAGGAGAAATTCCCAGGGACCTGGAGGAAATTTGGAGCTCCTGCTCTTTTTTAAGCATTATTCTCAGGAGTCCCCAGATAGACACAAAAAGGGGTGGTAAAAGATGAATTATGTGCTGGAACAATAGCTGGGTTTTAAAAGGAGATTATGTGTGGCTCAGCAGGACTTTGTGTTAGATCATTCGCTGAGAACCTGCTGGGTGTTACAGCCTGGCACCAGGCAGTTCTGGGTGGATGACTGCAGCCATGAACAAAGCTATGCTTTGATCTAAACATCTAAGATGTCCAGGACTCTCAGAAGAAGAGCTAGAGTAGTTAGCATGCTGGCTAGCAAACATAAGACTCCTCATTACTTAGCATTTGAAGATCTAATTTCATTCTTATTGGGTAAAAAGCCATTTCTTACAGCTGAGACGCCAGATCTGCTTAACCCCATGGTTTCCAAATAAATGCTTGCTGCTGTCTTTCCTCATTATTATAAAATGTGATGGTTAGAGATCTGCAAAGAGAGGTAATTTCAGTAATACCAGTAATTTCATGAAACAATGATATAGCAAAAATGTGTGTGGGCTGGTGACCCACGCCTTCACAGGGAGGAGACAGTCCCAGGGCTTGCTTACCTTTCCTAATCCAAGTCCTGTGTTTTCTGTGAAACATTCATTGGATAGGAGTCCCTAGAAAAGGCACTGGAAAAGGCACCCACAGGTGTTTCTATTAATCATTGAGCTGGAGACAAGGTGCCCCACAGAAAGCATGAAGACCTAGTGCAGCCTGCTGAACTCTGCAGCTGGGGTGGCTGCAAGCCTCAGAGCTGGCTGCATACAGGCAGAGTCCATAAAAACAATCAAAGTGCTTATAATTTACCTGGAGATCAGTAAAGCATCTCCCTTCATCTTTCTGGTGTCCTGAGATAATCAGTTTTAGGCTCAGGAAGGAATACATAAAGTTCCATGGGTCCTGCTCAGTTAGGAATAGGCCAAGCACCTTGGCACTCTTGAGTGCCAAGCGCTATATTCACCTCACGGTTCACGTTCTAATTCTGTGATCCATCTAGCTTTTGATGCCAAATTTAGGTGCTTGGTTAACTCCCTCCAAAGCAGCTGAAATGGAGAGTCTTGTCCTGTAATCTCTGGTCCCACAGCTGTTTGTATGGCCCTGAGCAGGCACCAGCACCTGCTCTGTGTGCTGTGGCACCCCTGCACTGCCTGGGCACCCACCACCCTCCTCTGCCCCTTTTAGACTTTCTGTGCTTTGGCTGGATCTGAGTGCTCTGTGCAGCTGCGAAGCTGCAGCTGATGGCAAGAGCTTGACTGCTTTGCCAGTGCTGATGAGAGGGAATCTGAATGCTCCAGGAGATTTACAGGCAAAGGAATAAAGTGGCGCACCAATCTGAAGCTGACAATGACTGTGTTTGTGCAGTCACTTAAAAAGCCTACCCGAATAATTTGAGAGCTAAAAATGAATGTTTCTGAGCACTTTCATAGCCACAGAACAATTTTAGCATCTTGTTAATTGCATATTTTGCAGAAACATTTGCTTTTGGCTCAGGGAAACGCAACCACAGAATGCAGTGCTCGTTATTGACATTACACTCCCGCTGTCTTGGGTGCCTTATTTCAGGAGAGAGATGCTTCTCAAAACAGTTTTCAGTCAAACCCTGACCTTCCAGCTACCTAGTGTCTTCCCGACTGTCTGCACACAGGATGTCACAGTCTTTGAAGATTTGCTCTTTCAAGAAATGAAAGGGCAAATCTAAGTCAATAGTTACCTTCATTTTACAGATGGAGATTTATTAATTTCCTTACCCAAGCTTACTATCCCAGTTTTCATGACAGCAGAGAGCTCAACCCAGTGCTCTTCAGTTCAGTACCATCACCATGGTCACCCTGTTCTTATTAAAATTTCAGTGCGTGGCAAAGTCAACATGTTTATGCCAACATTGCTTGATTTTGTGCTAATGGACTCAGTTCAGTGCATTACTTCCTATGGTGAATGTTCTCTTATTTGGGGGAAAAAGTGAGCTTAAAGCCCATGCTGCTTCTTTTTAGCAAGGTTTTTTAGAACAGCAAGGGAAGACTGAGGGAATTTAAGTTATATAGGTCAGACTCATCTGGCAAAGTTTGATGTACACACTTCTGTCTGTGAAGGATGCCTTAAAACTAGTTAATACAAGCATAAACTGTGCTTACAAGGTGTCCTGTAAGATTATAGCTTAAAGGTATAAATTTCTTTGATCTTGGAAATTCTACGTAAGGTTATGTAAGGACACCTTTGACTTCAGGAATTCTGTCATTAAGGTATTCATATTGTTTCCTGTTTGTTGTTTTGGTTTGCTTGTGGGGTGGTTTTTTTAACAATTATAAGAAAAGGATGTTTTGAGTGATGATTGAAATAGCTAGAAATCTTCCTTACTGCTCCAAAGCACTCAGAGGAGACAGATTATTGTGCAGTCAGACCTGCTCTGTGAGCTTGACTTGACTGATTCAACTTGAAAACAATAATGCACACAAACAAGAATCTGAACTCCTTCCCTTAGGGTTTCCTGCCCTAGTCTCTTGCTCGAAGAGACAATTCACATTTTTCATCTCTCTTAAAACAAATTAGTCCCACATGCCAGCATGACTTAGTGATTATGTAGTAATTATCATGAATATTTATGCAGGTTTTCAATAGGTAAGCCTGGGATGAGTCATCAGAAGGATTTTGTGCTCCTGTGAAGTTTTGTCCTACCTCCTGCTTAAGAATGTCACTTAGTTGCTACTGAAATGGTTTCTGCTAGGCTTGAATTTAATCAATATTTTCGTGCTATCTGCATTATTTTTGTTACTGCAAGTGAGAATTTTAGGTGCCTTTTAATTAATGTTTGACTAACCTATCTATTTGCATGGGTTAAGGCTGCATTTTGTTTGAAAGTCACAGACTTTATCTTTGTATGTCTAAATGTGGGTGTTAAGTCACAGAAATGAGATTTGAATTAAAAGAGAGAGTAAATCAGAGCTAAAGAGTAAGGTGCTGCTTCTGCAGCACTCTCTGTGCTAAAACAAAAAGAATTTATCTGCCTATTTTGTTCACTTCAGTCTTTCTGACATAGCCACTGATGATTTTGCTGGTTTTGTTTGTTTGTTTGTTCTTCTTTTTAAAAAAGCAAGACCACTCTTTCATGTTCTGAATCTGATTGCATTGTCTCTTCAAATGAGCAAACTCTTGTAAATGGCTTCAGATTACTTTGCTGCTTTTTTTGCAATTAAATATCAGTTTTTCTTATCCAGCTCAGCTCTATTTTGATATATCAACCAAAGGTCTGGGATGACTTACTTTCCTCACTGACAATAAAAAGAAACCTTTTGTTTTGGCTTGTGATTCCTTTGTAACTCTGTATTGTGTAGAAAATCTTATCTCTGGTTTTGGGCAGCGAAAAAGTTCCTTTAGTATTTTTTTTACCTTTAACAGACTTTGTCTGCTACACACCTGTTAATCAAATGTGCATGTCTGTCTTGCTCTCTAGTGTTGTCACAGGGTACTGCTGAATTACTGGCCCTGCGTTTCTTCTTTTCCTAAACAGACTTTTTTCAGCCAGGTTTTTGTGGCAGAGCTCACACACAAAGTGTCTAGGACCAGGTGCCACGTGGCAAGCACTTTCTCTTCTAGCTGTGCTGAGGAGAGCTCTGCACTTGAACTCATGCCTGTAGCACTTTAATATGAGAAATGAAGATTTCACGTGCTTGACTGCAGCACAAGAAGCCTAAACCAACTCCTTCCAAAAGCTGAAAGCATATGGTCCAGCTCTTGCCCTAGTGAACTAGTCTGTGGCAAGTTTTCAAGAGAATTATCTTTGACCAGTCCTTCTATTTTACTTTTTGACTTGTCTACTCTGCTTTCTTTCTCGATTTCCTTCATTTTCTCACATCTGTTTTTTACTTACCCATGCTTGCTTTCTGTGTCCTCATATTCCTTTAACCTCCCTTATTTTCTCCTTTGCCCTTGTCCTGTTCAATTATATTCTCTCTCCCCTCTCTCATTCTTTTCTTCCTTGTTCCTTGCCATCCCGCCATATTATTCTGGTTTTTATACTCCCACACCTATTCTCTTCAGCCTGCTCTGCTGCTGTAGCTGGCAGCTGATCTCTATCAGGCAGCTCAGCCAAAACTGAAGCTAAAGATGGATTTTTTTGGTTGTGTTGTTTTTTCCTTTCTTTTTTTTTTTTCTTTTAAACCAACTGGACTAGTAATAATTGCAGTTTGTCGCATACTCTCAGTGGGAAATGTTTTGTGAGTAAATCTCGGTCAATCATAATCTGGCACTGTAATAAGGACCTTGTTTAGTCTAGGGGCACTAAATAAATTGGCCTTACATCTTTGCTTTCAAGCTGTATTTGAACCATGTTTTGTAATTGCCATTTGCATGCCAGAGGGATTGCGTAGGGCTGCTACTCAGATCAAAGCTGCATTCATCTGGGCTTGAGTGTATTAGCTGCAATTAGTAATGTAATTTTAGGAGACAATGCCACATTTGTGGGATGAACTGAAACTACAGCAGCAGGTTAGCAAAAAAGGCAATGTTGATGTAGTCTGTTTCTCTACCAGTAGCAGAGACTAATTGCAGTGGGAGGTATTTATATTAGACACACGAAATCCCCTGACATATTTCCAAACTCGCATGAAATACTAACTGAAACTTTGGGTACTTCAGAGCTGTGCCTCTCACCAGGTAGAAACAAAGCACTGCAAGGAGACGACGTTTGCTTTGTGTGTTCCGTGGGGACAGGAGAGGTAAGTGTCCACAAGTCAGAGAGAGAGGCAGGAGGGTTTGGGTTGTATTTCAGGTTCCTGTCTGTTTTCTCATTTAACTGGTTGCTGCTTTTCCCCTTTCCAAGGACAGTCCTGCTTGGACATTGTTTTTGATTCTGAGGAGAAAAAAAGCCGAGTCAGCAACCTTTCATTTCACCTATCCCTTTAAAAGACAAAAATTAAATGTTATGCGTTTTGGTAGGCAATTGTTTTGGCTCTACTCTGCCATCTTGGTCTTGTCTCTGTCTTCTGGAATTCTTTCCGGCTCTGACCCAGTGTACAGCAGGGAAGATGGTAGCAGACCCTGAGGAAACTACAGATCCAATGGTTACAGCCTTTGCAAAGCACGGCTGTGTGTGAGGAAGGTCATGAATGAGGTCGCTAAAGGTGAGATTGCCAGTACTGAGGAGTGTGGCAATTGCAGTCAAATTGTGCCTTAAACTTGCAATACTCTTTACCAGTGCAAAGGTATCCAACAGAACGTGTCTTTTGGATATGAACATTCAAGGGGCTACATTGTTTCAAATTCTAGATGTCCTCATATTTGGCTACAGAAAAATAGCATTTTGGGCTGAGCACTACAGGTCATGCTTGTGCATCCCAAGAATTGAGCTCAAGTGTGACGTATCTTTAAAAAACCAAAATGGGTCCAAGGGAATTGTTCCTGTTGGACTTGTCTGACATGGATGGTTTTTTCTGTTGTCTCAAACCCATCTCCACATGATATGTGGAACTAGCACATAGACAGTAGGAACCTGTCTGTGATCTTATTACAGATCCCAGACACATATATCGGTATGTGGTCGCAAGAAGGGCCATCACAGAATCGTAATTCATGCTGGGAGTCACCTCAGATCACCTGGTCCAAACCCCTGCTCAGAGCAGGGCCAGCTGGGAATTGCATCAGGCTACAGATGTTGCGTCTGGGGAAGTGTGAACACCTGCAAGGATCAAGACTCCATACCTTCCTTCAACATTTGGTCCAGTGTTCCACCGTACCCATGATAAATCCCTTTTTCCTCTTCTGACTGTATTGGAATATCTCTTGTGGTTTATGTTTGCTGCTTCTTTTTGCATTTCTGTGCACCTCCTGGAAGAGTATGGCCCCATCTTCTCTGTGCCTTGCCTTTAGGTGTGCCCACTGTAATCACAGCAAAGAAGGAAGAATAAAAGCAAGGAAGGGCAAAATCTGGGTGTTGCTTAAACCTGGTAGTGGGTACACACTGCTAAAGCAAGGACAGTACCAATGACTGTGGAAAGCCCTACAAAGGGGCTCAGATCACCTGGATGGCTCCTCTTCTTCTAAAAGACCAGCATGAGAAGGCAATGGAAATGCCCAGTTTAAAGAGATATAACTGGAGTTAGATAGGAAGAGGGAAGGGAAAGCTCTGTTGCAAACTAATTCGTAAAATAGGTAGATTTGGTTAGTGCAAATTTGCTTGTGGACTGGGCTTCTGCTCTCATTTGAATGCACTAAACATAACATAAAGATGAAAATATATTGAACTGATGTTCTTCCCTGCACCTGCAATAAAATATGGAAAGAGGAAGAGGAACTAAGGAAAATTATTATTACCAAAAATCAGCTTCCCTGAGCAGAAAAAGTTACAATTTATTACCTTCTGTACACAGATGCATTACTCTTACAGTGTTAATTACAGTACTGTTTTAATCTACTTATTGTTTTGGGAATTATATTTCTAGTTGCAGGTTTTGAATTCAAAAATCTGACACTTCACTTTTGAAAAATGTATTCTATCTCATGATTGTCAATTACTTCTCAGTAATAAACATTTTCCTTCTGCAAAGGTCCATTGGTGGTAGAGGTATTTATGTAAGCCAAGCAATTTGGAACTAGCTCAGGGTCTGCAGTAAAATGCTCAGCCAAATGGTGTTGATAGTGAATAGAATCTTTCTTTCTTTTTTTTTTTTTTAATATATTTTTAAATGAGTAGATCACAATGGTGGCAAGAAATCTTTGTTGTTCCCTTCTCTCCCATCAGCAGCACTCATATCCAGGCTGAATAAATCCTTTAACGGCATTCTTTGCTCAGGGCTGTTTGATGTGGTTCCAACAGCTTCAAACACAGGAGGCATCCAAACTGCTGGAAGTTGAAAAGGCTGAAACTCCACCATCGTGGGAGTCCAGAGTGGCAGTGAAGCAGCTTGGCAGTGCCTTGCAGGACCAAAGGTGCACACACAGAGAGTCCTTCTGCCCTGCCGCTCTCCAACACTCTTGGAGCATCTTTCCCAGGAGTCGAAGCTGCTGGAGAGGCCAGCAGGGTGGTGGCAGGGCGCAGTGAGCATTGGGAGTGCGATGGGATGGAGTATCTGCTTGTTGGAGGGTGCTGCTGGAGGGAATGGCAGCGATACGCGTGCCCTGGCTGTGCTGAAATGAGCGTTTGTGTGGAGCCCCTGCTCACTGCGCTGTACTGAGTCCATCTGCGAGAAGGGGGAGGAGGTGAAGGTGACAGCCGAGACTCAGGGAGCAGGGTTGTGTTGTCACTGTTGTGTCCATGAGACTCTTTCCTCAGCTGGTGGCTCGGGGATGTATGGTTCCTGTGGGTTTTTTTGTGGTTTGGGAGTTGGTTCCTAACGTCACTAAACCCAGTGGTTTGGTAGCCTGGTGACTGTGAGTGGGCTGTGCCTATTCAGAAGCTGCAGCCAAGAAATGGACAGATGACTGGAGTGGGAAAGGCCGGAGGAAAGGCAGCCTGGTGACCATGAGCACCTTTCCTGGATGGAAAGTGTTACCTCTGCATAGCACAGGTCATTTGTGAGTGCAGCATCTCCCCTGCAGCAGGAGGTCCTGGCGAGTCCAGCTGGAGGGGCAAACAGAAGGCTGGATTCTTCAGCCTCAGTCTATCATCTCTTTCCAAGACCTAGGCTGGCTGCAGCACACCGATATTCCCTCAAACAAAGGCATTCTCTCTGATGGCTGTGCAAATGGAAAAGTTCATTTTAACAACAAAATTCCCAAGTAAGAAACCTCAAATAATTAGAGGAAACCACCACAGAGGTACACAATATCTGGTTTAAGACCTTGCTGAAAACTGAACAGATTATGCTTGTTACATGTGGTTAAACTGGGCCACTAATATTAAGACTGTTCAAAACACAAAATAAATTCTCTTCTGTCAGAGCTTGTGGTTCGGTGTTCACACATTCTAGGCTCCAGTTAAATGATTTACTGTACTACTTAATGCCTTTCAGCTGTCACTCGCACAAAACGATCCCTTGAATGATCTGCCAGCAAATAAAGGCAACACTTGTCCAAGGTGGAGTTGGGCCAGGACTACAAACCCCAATGTGCCAAGATACACAGGAGCACTCACGTAACCCCCTGTGACCCTGTAGTCAGAAAAGTGAAGGCCATACAGCTGTGACTGTGTCTGTGAAAACACGTCATTTGAAATATACTGAGACATTCATTCTGCTGCTGGGCTTTCATGAGTAATCGCCTTTACAAAGGCTTGTATCACAAGCATGCTGCAGTTCTGTGCCCTTATGAACTCTTCTCTGTTCCCGTTCTTTAAATGATGTGAATTTTTGAAGTGTTTCTCAAAACTTCTTCACAATAGCTTTCTAAATTTCTAATTCTCATCTAGCAACAGGCTGAGGAGAAACAGTTGCTGCGGGACAGTGAAAAATACACTTCAGGGGCAAGGAAGGAAATAAAAAAACCACTGGTCTTCTCAAATTATACATTTTAGGGTTTGACATGGCCTTGGGTTCCCTTCCTTGTCTTTGACAAGCTGAAGTCATGGCATATGACCAAATACCAGTGTATGAACAGCACCTTGCTGTCATTACTCAGCTTCCTCCAGCTCTGGAGTGAAATTGTAGGTGCACTCAGAAATGAAATACCTGCATTAGGATTTGGCTTCAGTTTTCAGGTTATTCACCACTTTATATGTTTAAGACCACATCAAGCTATTAGACCAAATCTAAGGTGACCACAGTGTGGAAGGAACCAAAACCTTGTCTTGCCATTTCTATAGGAAGCCTCTAATTTATTATTTAGCTAACACTGTATCTTTTAGAAGGTCCTGCTTTTAAGACTGAATGATGAAGAATCTGCTGCAGTCCCAGGTAAAACCTAACACTTACTTAATCCACTGTTAATAACATCTACCCTGGTTCCAGTCTGAAAGTTCTCTAGATTCAATTTTTCAGGCCCAGCAGGCATTTTTGTGAAAGGGAATTGGTTTTGAAAGTAGCTGAAGACTGTAGCTGGGATACCTTTTGAAGGTCACCTCCCTTCTGCTGATGTGTCAGAGAGCTGGTCAAGCTCACTTATTCAGCAGAAAACTGCTTGTTTTCTCTGGTGAGGATAGTGTATGGGATGAAGAAAAGACCTCTCTTCTAGCAGCAGGGAGTGTTTTGGGCAGCCCAACCAGTACTCCTGAAACAGGTTTGAAGTCTCTCACTGTGTCACATACTTTTCTATGATTCTGAATAGCTCTTGCAACTTTCTTCTGAATTCTCATAAACTTTCTGTGATCTCTTGAAACACACAGGCTGGAAGCAGACTGATTTTTCCCTGGAACTAGTGCTATCCGTCTGTAGTAACAAGGTCTTTAATTCTGTCACAGAAAATTACATCAGCTTCACTGGAAGGTCCTCTCTTGCCCTTTCCTGCAAGCTATGATTGAGTACTCTCTGAAAAGGAAGAGAGCCACTGTCAGCTTCTCATCATTGCTCCCCTCTGTACTTTGATGGGTAACTCAGCTGGGAGAGCTCTGCTAAACTGGGAAAAGCGGGCAGGATCAAACTGCTTGAGATGGCTCTGAGTCTGGGACAGCCTCCAGGACTTGGCTAACACCTCTGGCCCAGAACAGCCTGAAAGTCAAATAAACCTCCACACATTCAGCAGAAGTTACTTCTAGGCTCCAAATACATCCTGTAAAAGAGCCAAGCTACATTTGTGCCGTGTAGCTGTGTTTTCAGATCTGAAGCAGGGGGGGCAGCAGCTTTATGGCTGCACTCCAGTTTCACAGCAAAATCATTTATCTCTAGTGACCTCACAAATCTGAAACAGCAGAGTTGTATCACTGTCTGTTTATCACAGGAGACCTGAGTGGAGTGTTACACAACAAATAGGAAGGTGGCAGTAATAATGAAGTTATAATTGCTGTTAATTGCTTTCCAGGTTTTTAGAAGGTTCTCCCCCCACCCTGCTAGTTTCAAAGGGACATTCACTGTCTCGTCTTTTTGGGACCTTAACTGTTGTGCTGAGGACAGACATGCTTTGCTACTTCCCAGTCAGCCACTCTTTTCCATGTAATTATTCCCCTTAAACTTTCTGGAATGCGGAAGGGGACACATACAAAAGGAATGCGTTTTGCTAGGAGGGGAAGCAGAGTTAGAAAGAAACTCAGGGTTTTGCATTCCTCTTTCAGTCAAGAGGTGTTCAGCAGATCTTTTCTTTTATCTTAAACTCTTCCAGAACAACCTTTGCCATGGATATTAGAGCACTGCAGCACAGTCAGAGCTGTTGCATGATGATATGTTGAAAAATGAACTTAAAAAATGAACAGGAATCTAAATATCTAACTACCCTCATGGCATTTCTTGGGTTCTTTCTGTACTTAACAGCTCACTTTTTTTTTCTAAGGGTTCATGTCACCCATTTTCTTCAGAGAAGACTGCTCTGTCTCAAGCAGAATAGACTCATCCGAGTGATCAAAACCAATTTCAGCCAAAATACTAACCAGCAAACTATTTTCTTATTGTCCTCTAAATACCCAAGGAAATATCACTTCCAAGGCACTTTGCTGGCCGCATTGTTGCAGCTCCTCTTGCTTGTGGGTGGCCCACGAGGTGCTCAAAAATGTTGCAGTACTATTGTACTTCCAGGGACAAGTGCAGAGTTAAACATGGTGTTACTGCAGTATTTATTGAATTGCTCCTCTAAAAAGACCAGCAGTGGTGTATCCTAAACAAGTGCAAATCTTGGGGATTTCAGTTACTTGGAGTCTATTTGATTATTTGTTTATTCGTTTGTTTATTTGACGTTACTATGTTTTAAGACAAATCAAAAAAAGGAAGCGCAGTAGAGAGGAAAAACCTAAATCAAATATTTGATGAAAGGCTGGGAGAGCTGGGGCTATTTAGCTTGGACAAGACTCTGAGAAGACGTTATTGCAGCCTTTCCATATATAAGGGGGGCTTATAACTTTTTTAACAGTGACACCATCTGGGAGATGTACATGTTTGGCAATCACTCTCCAGATAGACCAAGGGAGAGGTGGTACCCACAGTGGCCACTGATGGGTGGAATTGTGTGTGCTGAGAACAGCCATGACCTTAATTAAATGCTCAGACTTTCAGCTGGATTACGCTAATCTGAAGCAAGCCAGAGTCCAGCACACAAGCAGCTCCCATAGTAGTTAAGTTTGTCCAAAGAAGTCTGGCAATTTGTAGCAGCAGGACTGGGAAAAATGCCAGCCTAGGGTCACGGCAGGCTCCATTTGGGCAAGGCTGCTGCACGCTAGGGATGATGGATAGCACAGAAACTTGATGCACAAGGTATAAACACTGTGGGGCAGCCTTTCCAAATACTGCCTGCTGCAGAATTTGTGGAGTCCCGCTTGTCTTTGCCTAGGAGTGACTCACTGGGATGTCTGGGCAGGTAGGATGCAGTGCAAATGGAGCATGCTGATTAAGGGATATATATAATTAAGGACTGTGAAGTCAAACACTCAGAGCAGCCAGAGCCAGCTAGCTCTGTAAGCCCTGCCCAGTGCCCCGATGCCAGCTCCTCAGCTGTAAAATCCCCCAAGCATACGCCAGGAAACAAAGTGTTAGAAAGCACTGGTGAGGATATCTCTCATAAGCATCTGAACTACTTTTGAGCTGTGGTTTGGCCAGACAAGGCATGTGTGTTAGATCCTCTGAAAAAATTCACATTTCCATGGAAAGATTTCTGCAGTGAGGCTGCTCCTGATGGGTTGTGTGGAAAGTGATTAAAATGCAACCTCTGTAACTAATATGAATAATAGACTATGTTGTTCTAAGTCAAAAATATAGAGCGGGGCTTTTTTTAACTTAAAATTGTGAGAGTCCATTTAAATTGAACTTCAGAAAGCCACAGAGATAAGAAATAAATCTTCTCAGATCTGCATGCATGCCTTTTCCAAACCTTGCTGCTCTCCTAACCCGTTTGTTCTGTGCCCAGTTCAGCTTTGCACTGTTGCTGAGTGAGGGTGAACTTGCATGGCTGGACTGGGCTGCTGCCCCCAGCCAGCACCAAGGAGTGTGCAGTCAGCCATGCTCCAGCAGAAGCCGGGTGCTGGGAGCCACTGAGGGACTGGAGTGTGGCTCAGCAGCCATCCTGTCAGAGAGATGCAAGAAAAAATAAACAGCAACTGGGACACATTTCACTTGAGATTTTTTTTCAACTAGATGCTTTTCTGTTTAAAGAGTCACGTGAGCAAATCTTGCTGGCACATTTTAGAGCTGGAGAGGGTGTCACTGGTTTAATCAGGGTCTTAAGGTTTGGCTGTGTCCTGGCTAATCATAACACCTCGTCACCTCACTGAACACAAAGTTGTATTCACACTGCAAGATTTGTGGGATTTAGTAGGATTTAATCCCTGTAATGGATGAGAGCACTTTTGGCTGATGCAGTTACTCTAGTCTTGAGCTGAATTGACTGGAAGACCTAGAGCTGCCATGAAGCTATGTCTCTGAGCGATGGCTCAACACCCACTCACACATTCCCTCTGCCAAAATGCAGTGCTGTGGGCAGTGCAGGCACTGGGGGAATCCTGGCATAACTTCAGGCCATTTCAGGCAGCTCCCTCTCTGCTGCTGCCAGATCTCCCCTTAGTATCTGCAAGTAGGAATTTTTTTCCTCAGTAGGCAATCCCAGTAGAACAGGTGATGTAGACAAGTGAGAGGAAAGGTAATAAAAATCTGTCCAGCAGAAACAAAGCTGACATTTTTTAATTAATAGCAGTAAGTCCGGCCAAAGCTTTGAGTCTGGCTTTTGGAGTTTCAATCTTATAGGCAGTGAGTCATTTGGAACAATTTTGAATTTTTTCCTTAATATTCCTTGAAATGCAGCTGAAGCTGGAAGAAGAACAACCGGACCATTCGGTCACACCACATGGGGAAAGCATGCTGAGCTCCAGCAGCCAGTGTTGTCTCCTGGTCAGAAAGAGCAGCACCCAGTGCGTGTGGTGGTGCTGGGCCCTGCTGCCCCCCGACACCTCTGCTTTGCAGCTGGTACCAACACAGGCTGCCAATTCACGCGTAGCATGAACTAGAAAAAGCCACCATTCTCTCCAGCTCCCCAGTCAGGTGAAGGAGTGAAGAGGCACTGAAAGAGACATGTTTGAAATCCAGCAGCATAGACACAGCCAACCTAAAATGAAAATACACCAAAAAAAAAAAAAANNNAAAAACCCAACCAAAAAAGCATGTGCATCAGTTTGGTAATGGCAGCAGTACAAAACAGGCTGTTTGCCCTTCGGGTGTCTGTTCCTGCTTTCTTTGTGCGCCTTGTCTATTTGTCCTTTGAACTGTCGTGCACACCTGGACATAGAAGGATGCCAAAATTAGATACTCAAATTATCAAGTACCATTAGAAGCCCTTTTTAAAGCTATAACTTTGTCAGTTGCACAAATTGAGATTCCTTGGGTAGAGTTATAGTGATTTAACATTTTGTGTTCTTCTACTCAATTTGATCACCTTACAGCTGCCGCTCACCTGTGCAATGTTTGGCATCTTGCTCTGGCTAACTACAAACTTCCCAAATATCACTGAAAAGGCAGTTCCTGTCTGACCTATTGTAGTGGATTGGTATCCTGACTTTTTTTGATATTTTGAAATAATTTTCATCTCTTGCACATTTTTTTTCCTCATATGTATGTCCTGTCCAGTGACAGAGTGTGATATATTCTGTAGTTTATTTTCAAATTGCTCCCAACTTCCAACTGGACTTTTTCTGGAAAATTCATGTCTTCTTTTAGCATTCTCAGTTATCACAATCACAGACTTTTAACTTAAAACTCTTCAAGGACTGTCTCTACACAGGAAACTTTGTGCTCACACTGGCAAAGCTGTAGAAATTTTGTGTAGGAAACTGATGTTATTTAAGAAACAGGGTTGTGTTACAGTATGGACTTTGAGGACTACTTTTCCTTTTGTAACCTTTCTGATGATATTCTTCTCATGATTAATGATATTTTCAAAAATCAGTGGTGAAACTCTGAAAACAAAACAGCAGCATTAAGTGTCTTTAAGGCAAGTAACAAAAAAATTTACTCCATATAAAAGAATACACCTGCTATTTTTAAGGAAGCACTTTCTAAGAAATTGACAGGAACAGAAAAAGTTCAGCCAAAATATCTGAGGAATTTTGAGTAAGAAATTTCTGCGCTTTTTATTGTATTGTGTGACAAACCACTTAATCTTTGCTACAGGAAGAACAAAAAGCATGCAAATGTGACATTCATATTTGTACGCAGCTCCTGAGGCATCCCCAGACATACAGAGCAGATACACATTTAATCTCAACCTAATATTAATCTCCTCCTGTCATGACTCTTAATAAAAATATAAAAATTGTTTCCTTCACCAACAGCTCCCCCCAAGTTTTCATCACCTAAGTGTTTTCTCTTCTGCCTCAGGCTACCTCTTTTCCATCTTTTTTCAATCTGAATAGGGTGCTTTTGGGACAGCACTGACTATGGGCAGAGGCTGAGCACCTTTCCTGCCCACATCTCCTCTTGCTGCCCTCAGTGAAGGGAAAAGCCCAGCTTTTATGGTTCCAACTATATGTTATTCATTTTTTAATTTGTCTCCCAAATAATAAGATTGCCAGAACTACAGTATAGCAAGGGTCAGTAATAATTCATTGGATATTTACTGTTCTTCAGTGCAGACAGAAACCATGTTTCCTGCTTCCAAGCCACATCAAATCACAAATCATGTAGCCCTTGACTGCTGCAAGAGGCAGCAACCAAACCTCCTACAGTCTGATCACGACACAACACAGGAGCATCACCCTTGAACAGGAAACATGGCCAGGGCTGGACTATTACCTGCTGGGACAGAAGCTCAGAGAAGAACACCCTGAGGTGCCACGAACTGGGCACACCAACACGGCTGACTTGCGGTGCCGGGGGAAGGGAGGACGTGGTGGAGGACAAGCGAAACATGCAGCCTTCCATGTTACCCCCTCCTTGGCAAAGACACAAGAAGAATCTGCTCTTCTGAAATATTTTTAGGAACTGTGGGGCTAAAAGCAGATGCAGGGAAACCAACCCCACAGTGCCACTGTTTTAGGAGGGTGCTCCAGAAAAGCCATCGTCCCAACCCAGCGCTGATGAGACCGCAGGAGGCCACACAGAGCAGTACTCAAAAAACTAAAGCAGCATCTTTATTTTATACATAACCGTCAGTATAAAAAGTTTATTACATAAGAGCTGTTCTGTTTACAATATATTATACTGCTTTAAGCTGATGCAGAAACTTCATACATTATAGCTCTACTTTGTTTACAATATATTACGTCGGTTAAATGGCACCACTGAAGTTTCTTTTTAATACACAAAACTGTAACGCCAAAAATAACATCAAACTGAATTATTCAGTTTTTAAATTAGGCAACTTATTTATTTATTTTTCTTAGGGAAAAGTCTAAATACACAATTTGTAAAAATTTGTAAAATGTACCTTTCTTTTGTCTCAGGCAAATTACATCTGTAGTCATTGAAATAATTCAGGGTTAGCATCTACAAGGTTTTCTGCTTGAATACTGTTGCTTAGTTTTTGGAAAATATTTGCAGCTATATAACCAAAAAAGGAAGTTTAAATGTAACTGAAGTATAGTACAAAACACCATCCAAAGCACTGAAAGAAGAAGCCTACATAATCATGCTACAGAAGTATTTATAAAACTTAAAAGGAATAGTAAGTGTCAGCTCAGTGGTTTATAATGAAGCTAATAAAATTCCAGCCGGTAATCTCAACTGTAATGAACAGCATTTTAACTTTCAATCCATGAGAGGTTAATGAAGGCTGTGAACTTTGTGTAACATGAACCACTGCAGATGTTGGAGCTCACCAGATATAATTGGATTCGGGTGGAACATGCCTCTCCTCGGCCCTTTTCGGTGAAGGCGTGTGCTGCCTGTGCTTGCTGCCTGCTGGCCTCAGGGCACTCAGACCGCTGGCTCCGTACCCTGGAAAATTATCCAGTTCAAGAAAAACAAATCCACAGAAGTGGGCTCACAATCCACAGCTAATATTTCAAGTGGAAACCATCTCACCCATTTGAACGAATGATTTTACTTTGCATTACAAAAGTGCTCATGCCTCTCTGTTACCCCTCAGGATGAACGAGATCCTGCCAGACAGAAAGATCTTGACCTGGCCAGGGAGCCCAGGGACCTCAGCACGCCCAGGCTGTCACTCCGCCCTGGGTTCACGTGTCTATCCCCCGCACCAGGTGGGTGACAGTCACGATGATCTGCCTGCAAAAGGCTCTAGAATGTGGTGTAAGCAACCCCCTGGGGAGAATCTGCACCAGCTACCTCAGCTGGGCTTTGGTTTATAGCTGAATGCAAAGAAAAAGAACAGCAGTGACCATAAACACCTAGGGGGAAAAAAAAGCAGTCTGAAACAGGCTTAGTAGAGCTGCTTTGTTGTAGAAAATGAAAGTGAACAATAAAAATGGAATCCAAAGTATTATGTTGTAATTCTTTATAGGTTCATTTACCCATCTCATTACTTAAAGCTCATGGAAATTACTTAGAAAAACTGAGTCTCCTGTTCAATTTTTTAACCACTTCTTTTTAAGAAAACAGCTTTACCAAGAAGCCATTCATTTGACTGAATATGAAACAAGTATCTCGAGTGAATTGCAGTGCATGCACATGTACGGACACTTGAAATGAGGGTGAATTTTGCCCAAATGTCCATTTCACGGTTTCTTTGCTGAATACACAGAGAGTTTTGCAGTACTAAACACAGCAGGACTGTACCCAAAGTCCCAGTAATGAAGGATGCAAAACCTTGGAGTTGACAATAAGGTGAGACTATTGACTTCTCATCACAAGGCAGGTATGAGCTTTGGTTTTGTAGTACAGGTAATTACTTCTTTGGTGATGGTCACCTAAAGAATGTATTTGTTTTCATTTGCTATCTGAGTTCTTTATAAGAAGAGTATGACATGAAGGAAAAGTTCATACTGAACATGTGAACTGCAGTTCATACTGGTTCATTTTCGTATATCTTTTCTAACCATAACTTATATTAACTCTGTATCTCCTTCAGAGAAGTGCATGAATACTTAAACACAAATCCACTAGGTAACAACAGAAAAGCAGACTCCCAATTTTCATAGTTAACCTAATTTTCACAGCAAAATCCGTCTTAGTTGGATAATACTCAGTTTTTAATGAAAATACTAAATTTATTCTAATGGATTTTGATGTGACAAAAATCATATGCTTCAACAGGTTTTAATAAAAGCGAACATTCACTTGATGCTGCAATGTCAGGTTCACATTTCTTATAGCTGATTGGTTTTGCAGCTGCAAAATTTTTCCACTTTTTTATGATTGACACATAAAACACAACATGTGAATTGGTAGCCAACAGTGATAAACATTAGTATCTTATGGGAGTATATAAAGATCGTGTATTGAAGATCTGCTGTTACAGTAGTGTTGCATATGAAACATAAAATTAAATCTGAGATTCTTACTGGATATATCCAATTGTATTTCAAATAATTACATAGTACCATTTTAAGCCCAGTGGAATGATCAGCTGCTACAATAGATGGTAAATGGACCAATAAGCACAACAGAAATTCATTTTGAGAACTTAAACTTTGCTTCGGGGCAATGTATTTTGTATGCTGTGGAACATGGATGGGAAGAGGAGGAGAAAACTGTGAAGTTGCTAAGCACAGGTCTTGCATAATTCTTCAAGTTTTCCCCAAAATTTCTAAAGGATATTCTATTTTTTCTGAGTTTTAATCAGTTTTAAAACCTGTCAGAGTTTTATTTTTAAAAATGCCTACCCAGCACTTCAAAGCTCTGTGATATTACTGAGGAGTATTGAAGAGCTTGGATCCCTTCCATACCATGGGTGGAAGACACGCAAAGTCCTCCTCAGATGGATACCGGATTCTGGAATTTCTAATACAAAAATGATCTTGGTAAAATACATTCAAATTATTATGAGTGGTTTTTTTGAGCAGGTAAAATTATGGAGTATTGAAAACCTTTGTTTTATTGCTTGGATTAAAGATTAGGAAAAAAAGGAGGCAGTATCACTAATGACGCTGGAAAGGCTCTTGGAGCAGCCACTTCTGTACAGCATCTGGTGTGTAACACCTCAGATACAACTCTCAGGGTCTGTTTCTCACTTACTTTTATTGCAGTGTCTCCCGTGCCAGCCTTCTTTGCACTGGCATTTGTTGGGCTCCACACAGGTGCCATACAGGCCACAGCTGGGTTCACAGACAGCTGTAAAACAGTGAACACACACACCTGACCTCTTGACATTTCATCCAGAGACAGTCACACATTTGCTTTCCCTGCTGTTTCACTCCATGGGTTGCTCCTGGCACAGGCTGGGGCTTTCAAAGTAAATCTATGCCTTTGCACTGAGTGCAATCAGAGCCCTGAAACAGTCCACACCCATCTCTTGACCTGCAAGGTCTGACTCAGCCTCTGGCAGAGAGAATCAGGTTGTACAGCAGAGCTGAGCATCCACCAGAACCAGTGGGAGAAGGAGGGTAGTCCCCAGGACCCCTCTCACAAAATGTTCTCATTGTATTTTAACATGGCAAAGTATTGACATTTTATTAAGCATTTCTCTATTACTAAACTGCTATTGCTGAGCTGACACAGGGCTGTTTTAAAGAAACTCAAGGGTACAGGAGAGACTGTGAGGAGACTTCTATAAAAAAGTGTTTCTGGTTTCATCATTTCTTTAAGTCTGGTGTATGCTGTATGTCCAGAAAGTATTCAAGTAAACTTGAATTACTTTGACAACAAACAATTAGCACTGATGATATGTAAAACAGGTACTGCACAGTGCGCTCGATGTTCCCACCACAAGGACTGATGGAGTGGCTTTGGTACTCACGCTTTGAACACAGGTCTCCCTGGTAGCCTTTGGAGCACTTGCATTTATTCTTCCCAGTACATTTGCCTCCATTTCGACAGGGTTGATGGCATTTACCTAGAAATTGAAAACATAGAAACAATGGTCTCAGTCCCCTGTGCCTACTGCAGACAAGTGTCTGACGAGCTTGCCTTGTACCTGAAAAACTCATCAGATGTTAGAATGAGCACTGTAGATCCAGCAGGAAGACTGTGCTGCAGGCCTGTGCTTCCAATTTACAAGCCACCTTCTTCTTTGAAAATACGATAATAATCTGGCATGGACAAAGCCCGTGTGACCTTGCAGCTTTTGCCCAGATTTGTGCCACCCTGACTCTGCGGAATCCTGCATGTGAGCGGTCAGTATTGACTCCTGCTCTCCTCACCCTTCACGGGGACGGCAGCACCGCCCACACTATGCGGTTCCAAAGAGCGGGATTCAAACCCGAGGGGCCCTAGCACAAAAAAATCTTGTGACATCTGAGAGCAATAAGATACTCAGGAACTGCCAGGTATGGCTGCTGCTCGCAGACAATAAACAGACTGGCTGGGCCTGTCAGCTTGTAGCGCAGGCTGGGGAGCACCGTGGTGCTGGGGATGGTGCAATGAGGGATGTTCCACACGGCAGCTCAGAAACTAAAGGCACATTAAAAATACATGCCCTTCTTTCCTGTTTACAAAGAACAGAGCAACTTTGCTAACAGTAATTGGAACTGGCAGACATTATTCCAGGCTCTTGGTCTGGAAATTACTTTCCGTCACAAACAGGCTTTGCCAAAGGCTGGGTCTGATGGTGTTGTTGTAGGAAGTCTTGTTTGGTCCTGATCGCCTGGGACTGAGGAGGTCCCTGCTGGTGGAGGAGATCCACACTCAATTTCTTGCTGGGCATGACACACCAAGGACCTTCCTCAAATCTAATGTCAAATGTCCCATCATCAGACTGCCTATACTTTGTTAGAATTTGTCTGCATTACTGAACTAATTAAATCTTCACGCATCTCTAGGAGGAGAAGCACAGCACCTATGAGCTCAGTCACTCCCAAGTTGAGGGAGGCTCACTTGTCACCTCCCTGGGCACTCTTGGGCCACCAGGAACCGCACCCTCACTTCCCTGCCACCTTGGTGCCCATGTGTACCAGTGCAGCTTTTCTCATCGTTGTCCAAAACCATTTTTTATCTTTTCTAATGCGACTGCACTTCCTAGACTCTTCAGAAAAGAGAAAAAAAGGCACCCTTCCTAGATTCAGCTCTAATATTCACCTGAGTCTGTGGGCAAAAAAACCCTGGAACCTGGGGCAGCAAACTGCTTCCCCTCCCTTCCCCCTTCCCTTGCCCTGTCCCTGTCCCTTCTTTTCTTTTTTAAGAAAGGTATTAATTGAGACCTGCACGTGATAATTCAAGCATCAACACTGGCTGGCTGTGCTGAAAACCTTATTTCATGATCAGAGACTGCCCTCTTGGGAGCTCAACATCACGGGCAGCACCTACTCAGCCCTCAGCCCTTGCAGACCTCTGTGATACACGTGTGTATTGTCAATGTAAAGGAAACACTCGTTCCTACTGTACACAATTATTTTAATAGCCCTGAAACAAGTTTCATAAACAGCTGATGGAACAAACTGTGCTAAGGAGAGTTTCTGTAAAAGCACAATTTGTCTGCAGGAGCCTCTGGGGAGAGAAACTTAAGGCATTCTAAGTTGCAAACATTTGCATCCCAAGTAATTAACAACTGGAAAGAGCAATGCTAAAGAAATCCATTAATTTTCCTAGTTCTTTAAGTAAATCTGGAGGATATGGGTGAAGAGATGTGACACCAACTTCCACCAAGCTGCAACAGGCAAGCATTTGGCTCAGCACAGCTCAATTAACTTTGGACTATGATATTGTCACAGAATGAAGGAAAGAGTAATAACTCTCTCTGTTACTGACTGAGAAATAGAAAAAACAACAAAGCAACGGGTGACAAATAGGGGAGGAATACAAAGCAAAATAAAACCCTCTGGATTCAAAGTGAAACACTAATTAGAGATAATGCAAACCTATAACTAGAAAAAAATCTGGAAGACTGTGAATGCTTGTTAGTGTTACAGACTGAGTTCAGTACACTTCCCAGGAGTCTTACAGAGGGATTCAATTATTACACAAGCACTGAAAATCTATACACAATGTTAAAAAAAAACCCCAACAAAACCTTGCAATTTTCAGAAGATAGCTTTCTGCCTGTTGAAAGGTTTTCTCCCCTCATTATTTTAAGAATCCCATGACTGAATGTAGCTGGCCCTGGATCTAAGAAAATGGACTGAGCTGTGTTTCTGCTCTGGTGTTTCTAAGCCTTGTCTAGATTTTTTGCAGTCTTCCACTGCTGTGCTGGTGCTGGTGCAGTGCCCAGAGGGGATGACAGCTGTCCGTCACAGTCTAACAATTGCAGTCCTGGCTTTACAAGAGCCAAAGTAAGTGCATAGCTTTCCTTGCTCTCACTGACAAGGTCCCAGTTTAGGTCTTAGCATACTGTCATCCTGAATTCATTTTTCTTTCTCTTGTACAGGAACTAGCCTAATGCCTGCATTTTAATTAGTTTAATTTGAGTTTCACAGGTAAGCCTTTCCTGGAAGTCAAAGCAGTTGCACTTATCCCAAGCAGCAATAGACAAATATGAGCTTTAGCTCCTCAGACAGATCAATTAAATGGACTGCCCCTAATTATACATGCTGTAATAACAGTTCTAAGAATTCTCCTCAAAAAACCACCACCAACATAAAATATATGCTTCTCTCTTTGAATCAATCTTTAATCTCCATCTGGAAAACAACAACAAAGTTGACTGTTTGGGGACTGAAGAAATAAATGGGGTTCTGCCAAATAGTCAAATTTGAACTTGATGTAAGCAAAGGTAAATCCAGTGAAAACCCACACTGTTGTTCTTGTGGCACATGATCTAAACTTATACCAATGGGCAATCTTTATTAACTTAAAAACAATGAAGCTTTGCTGCTTCTTTTTCCCTAAATTTTTAATGATGTGAAAAGGAGCTGCAAAATACCTTGTAATGCATAGAGATATGGTGAAACATTTACATACACCTATTGTTAATCTACACGTGAATACTGAGCAAAACATAGGTCTTACTGTAGCTGGGTACTTCCTTTGCACAGTAATTCACTTATTGTTGTGTATTGGCTGACAGCAAGTTAAGAGTTTATTTCCATGTGTTTCCAAAGTGATAAACATTTCGTAACTGTGAGAAGAGCTTGTTTCTACTGATGCATATTAAAAAATCACATTTGCATATCCTAGGCCAAATACTGCTCTCCATGCTCCTGTGAAGGTGCTGGGGAGTATCGGTGGGATTATTTACAGAAGGTAAAGCTTACTTGCACAGTGTCCTGTTAGAAGTTCTAAGCCCAGGAAGAATGATATCTGGTTGTACATTCTCAAGTTACCTTGTGAATGTAACTTTATATGTTACATGAAAGCTCTCAGCTCTTACAGTTCAGTCCTCCTTTTGCCCCCAGCCTTTTCATTCCCAAATTTTAGTAGCCCTTTCAGAGGTGCTGGCTCAAACCTAATCTGCTGTGCCCAAGTGTGATTTGCCATAATGTTTGAAAACAGATGCCCCCCACGGGCTTGGCATGGCAGCACATCTGTCTGCCACAGGGTATTGCTCGCATACTTACGGCTTGAGGATTGTTACCAAGCCTGGTTACTAGTGAAAACAGAACAGGGCAGGGGGTGAGATGGTCCAGCAGTGAATCAAACTTCTAAGTAGGAAACTCTTCTGGAGGCATGTGGCGTCTGACTCTGAGGGTCCCAAACTGCTGTGTGAGCCACTCGCTGTGAGCCCAGCAGAGGCAGGTCACATGTCATCATTCAGACACTGACACTAGAAAAAGCTGGTGTAAATGAAAGCAAGCACACAGAGATGCTACTCACTAATTTCACATTGGTCTCCTTCATAGCCTGAAGGACAAATGCATTTTCCCAGATAGAAACACGTCCCTCCATTGAAACAGGTTGTTGTGCAGTTTGCTGAAACAAATAAAAGAGGAATGAACGAAGTCTTTAATATGAACTCGGTCTAACTTGGAGTTAATGTTGTCTGATGCTCACCATAAATAAACATTGAGTAGGTTGCAAAAGCAGGATTAACCTCTTTTCATCTGGTTTACAAAGTAAGACTGAAATGCAGTTATTCCTACATAAAGCTTTACACGGGCACACACACAAGGCAACGTAGAATGAGACAAGTGAACAATACCGCAGTGAGCTCTCTGAGGACAGACAGTGCTACATCTTTATCAACTCCCACACATAAAGCTCATTGAAGGATTAAGGCACTGTTGATATTGAAACTGCCAGCATCTGATAAAAGGAGCACAACCTAGGACTGGAAGCTACTTCTATGAGAGGACACTTCACTACAGTTCTTAAGTAGTGCTTTGACTAAAAATAAACCTTTATGAGTTTTTCTGTGTGGTGACATAGATGCAAATGCTCTGTCTTTTAGCTGCCAAATCACTTACATTATGTTAGATGTGTCTTTTCCCCAAACAGCTGGGATTCACATTAATCCTTCAAGACATCGGGAGCGTTTAATTTAAGTGTACATTTGAAGCGTTTTCTAAATGTGGTAAAAGTCTGCTGAAAGACTAGATACAAGACATGAGGGCGTTGACACCAATAGTTTGTGCAAAATAATAGAAGGTTCCCATTATTTTGCTGAAAAGTCCTCTAGGACCTTTTGCATTCAGTCTTCACTTCATACAGACCTGGAACAACAAATGCAGCACGGCATTCTGCTCTGCCATGAGCAGGTCAGTTGTATTTCTGCAGGAAACCACTTGTTTTTTCTACATGGTAGCTTACACTGTTCCAAATTACTGTGCTGAACAACTGATTGTTCATTTTTAGCCTTCATGAGCCCTGATGCAGCAACAAAAAATGAATAGCTTGCATATTTTTTCATGTGTCCAGATGCAGCACATTAATGTACTAAATAATTAGTAAAATTAATTTTACTACAGGAAACTAGGGCTCAAATAGAGGTTTTTTTTGTAATTGTCTCCCCCCACCTCCAAAAATATAAGTGATTTTTGTGGTAAGATCCACAGCTGTCAGTGGATCAACTGAAGTGATTATCCAAACTACCCTTCACAGTGTATGGATGCCTGCAAATCCCTATATTCTTCCAGCAGCTGCCAGGCTGTCCTACAGCATCTATTTTAAGAATCAATATATTTTAAAACTTACTTATTTATCGCTTGCCTGACTTTCCCAAACGCACTCCTAGAGGGAAACTGCCACAGGTGAACAAAGAGAGGCTGCTGGGTGCAGAGCCCGGCGGGGTTTAGCTGGCGCTCACCTTTGTCGCAGTTGATGCCGTAGAACCCCGGGGGGCAGATGCAGAGGCCGGGGGTAATGCAGAGGCCGCCGTTCATGCAGCGAGGAACACATAGCGCTGAGGAGGGGGAAGAGCAGAAAAAGCATCGCTGGTGGGACAGCAACTGATATTTAAATACACAGCAATTGGCTCTTTAAGCTACTTTTCCTTCTGCTTATTGCTCTAAGTCACCTTTGCAAAGTGCCTCTGGTAGGGGGTTAAATCTATTACATCTTTGGTTTGTATCTGGCAATTTCTGTATAGTGCTACTAAAAAGTGAAGGCGAATTTAAGTCCAAATCTGATTCCATATGTAAGCAGAAATTGCCTCTTGTAGAGTTCAATACCACACCGGGGGAGAGCAAAGTACCCGCATACATCTACACACTCTGGATATTTAAAATTCTCCCAGACAAGTCCTCTCTATAACTGCATCCTGGTCCCTCAGCTGTACAGGCAGGACTGTCTCAGAGGGGCCAGTAACTCAGCAGGGTTCCCAGGCAGGCTTTACAATGAACCTTCCCTACTCCTACGTACCTGAGCCTAAGCATGGCTACCTAATTTTGGCCAGGAAAGCCTGCTGCACAGCCAAACTGTCCTGCATGCTCTCAGTGAACCTCCTCTGGAGCCCCTATGCTCTTCCAAGACCTCTCTGCTTTGTGGCCACCCCCAAGAGGCTCTTCAGGGAGGCATGTTAGGGGGCAATGCTTCCCTTTGTGGTTGCCCACAACTGGTACATGCAGCGAGGTTGGGTCCATGCTAGTGAGTTAAACAGCACCCAGGCATGGGGCCAGATGGCCTTGTGAAATCATCTTGTGAAATTGCTGGTGGCTCAGCTTTGTCCCCGTTGACCAGCAAACCCTCCTGGCCATAGTCCTGGGATGAGTAGTGACCACGGGCTCCTCCCAGGAGTGAGTTTGTAATGGTTTGTTGGAAGGTAAGAGTGTGCTAAACACATGAATGTAAGCAGTGCCAGTCGCCTTCCAGGCCAGAGAACAGTCCTTGATCCTTTGTACTTAATATTTTTGATGTAGCCAGAGCATCAGGGAGTGAATGATTGTATTGTACCCTGGGGAGGGACTGCTGCTGAAAAGAGGAAGGGAGGGATAGGAAGAAGATCTAGTTTCCTTGCCAAGTCACACCAATTTCCTGGTTCTTCACTCCTGGAAGTGTTGGTTTGGGCTATTATCCACTAATGGAAGAGAAAGAGAATCTTCCCTTCATCTTCCCATCTTTGTTTCCAGCCTGCTTACAAATCTGATCTTATCTCCAAATAAACAAACGCAGAGCAACTAAAGCACTGTGCTTTGCTTCCCAGCTAGTCCTCATTAGCAGAAGAATTTTATTTAATCTTCTTGCCAGATGGATTCCCTGTGATTAGGGATCACTAAACTATTGCATCAGTTTTTGTTAAAAGCAACCTGTGAGAGAGAAAATATTTTTCATGTAAGCAATTTGTATTTCCATAAGACCATGGATGATAATAACAATTCACTTACATGTTTGAACTCAAAACATACGAAATCTTCAGAATAGGCTGTTCTTAATTTTAGGAGAGTCTACAGTGCAGGAGATACAGTTTTCTTGAGATTGTGGTAAAGAAGACAGTTGAGATTTTTTATTAAATTACCTTTCTCACAATGAGGCCCATAAAATCCATCAGGACATTCACAGACATGTCTTTCGTTGCAAACCCCTCCATTTCTGCATCCTCCCGGACATTCCGCTTCATAAAATATAACAACAATCTTAATTAAAATGTTATACAGTTCAGCTGCCAGCCAGCTCTCAGTAGGTTCAATATACGTCTTTGACACAACAGTAAAAATACTTGCTGGCAGACACTCACTGAAGAAATGGAAATTCAGCCAAGATTTCTTTAAGATGAGTTAGTTTCTCTCTTAGCAGTCTACAAACAGAGGTTCCATCATGTGTTCACATGTGTGATATACTTGTTGACGGACTGTGCATTTTCTCTGCTCTGCTGCTCTGTAATTGCATGAGCAACGTGGATGCTCTGCTCAATCCAGTACTTTCTTTTCTGTGTGGAAATCAGCAGGCAGCTTAGTGCAGAACTGAGCAGACAACCCTGTGCAGAGCTTGCATAGCTGGTTAGACCCGCCCTTAGTGTGCAAGACCAGTTTCAATTTCTGCAGCCTGAAGTGGATGTCACTGCAACCTGCATTGCATTAATTACCACATCTGTTACTACTGAGGTGACAGTGATGAAATCTCTGCTCATATGAAAGAGTGAGCATCAAGGCTAAATGAAAGAAGGCCAAAAAGGAAGATGAAAGCACTCCTGCACAATGGTCCTGTATCATCATCAACCCTCATTCATATCTCTATTGTTGATCAAATATGTAAAAGCATTTGGCAGCAGTGGCAGGGTTATACAAGGACGAGAAATACCTCTGGGTGCCACCACCATCCCTAAAATATGAGAGTCCATCAAACAAGAAGGCAAACTAAATCAAGCCCAAAAAGGACTGCTGGGTAGAAAAACAATTACTCAAAAACACCTTCCCAGATCCCTCACAGAGAATAAGGCAGGCAGGAGAGGCTGCCTCCTCCCATTAGAAAAACTTAACATCACTAGGGATCAGTGGTAGGCACAACCTCCTCATCTTCATGCTCTGTTGTGTGACATTCCAAGTGAGAAGGTTCAAAACCTCTGAGGTAAAATGATATGCCTTAAAAGTAAAGCTGTTTGCAGCTGTAGTAATAGTAGCAAAGGGTTTTTGGTCCTCCTGTGCTCTAACACTGTACCCTAGGACTGTTTCTGGAAATGCTTCTCTCTTTGTACCCAAATGCAGAGCTGCTATTCATTACCAAAATAATGCATGCTTGAAAGCATACCATTTCAAGCAGAAAAATAGGAAAACATACATTTTTTCTTTGTGACCACCTCTTAGCCACAACAAATCCTCTCTTATCCACAAAACTGCTCCCTTGCTCCCTTCACTTCCTCTGCCAAGGCCTTTCTGTATGGCCAAGAATAACTGGAAACAGTGATTAGGGCCCTGACAGGACAAACTGGAGCTCTTCACCATGTATGATGTCTTTCAGAGGAAGGAAACTCACCCCTACTCTAACACCAGCTGAAAGAAGAAATAAGAAAGACATTCTTATCCTTCTCAGCATCTGTCCCAAAACACTGCAGTGTCTACCTTACCAGACACAGGGCAGGAATGGGAGTTATTCCAGTATGGGCTGGAAGAGATGATGTGAGAAAGCTCATCCCCTGCACATCTCTAGAGTTTGGAAAATCTTCCTTGTGTCTCTCAGCAGGCTCCAGGAAAAAAGGACTGGGACAATAATTAGCCCCAGGTTTCTTGAGGGGTCATTTGATGTAATACTGCTAAATTGTTAGGTATTACAACTCATACAAAAATGGTAACAACAAATAATAACACAGAAATGATAACTTGGATGAATGCTACTACTAAACTGAGTTTGGAGCCCTTCCTCTGTAAGCCACTGTTTTCCACAATACAGACCTGTAATTCTGCTGTCCCTATTAGAATATCCCAGTGGGTGCTATTTCCAAAGTTTATTAAGTTCAGTAGCTTTGAACTGAACTGAAAATAAAAAGATAGGAACAGTTTTCTGTTGTATTTACACCAGACACACAACTTCATCCATGAGATCGGCCTGATTTTGCATCCTTTAAGCCTCCATTTTTTTTCCTGTTTCTCTGCCCACTTCTTCTCCCCCTCCTCCACTTTCCCTGGGCTAATTGGCGGTATCAAGGCTTCAAAGGAGACAAGCAGCTTTGCTATTTAGGGGTAGTGAGGTTTCAAAGAATAAACAGCTCCTGCTCCCGCTGTTTGCTCTTTGAAGCCACATTACAGCCAATTATCTCAGAGAAAATAGTGCAGAGAAGAAAATGTGGGGCTGTGAACAAAGGTTTAATAGGAGAAGAATAAAAATCTTTTCCTTCGTACATCAGCCCTGTCGTGGGTTAATTTGATAAAATTGCACATGATAGGGGATAACTATCTTATATTAGATACTGATTTTTCAATTTGCATAGCTTCAGCTTAAAGTGATAATTATAGTTGTTTGTGGTGTATCAAATTCAAATTAATCCAGAACGTCTTATTACATCGTGTTTATGGTTCATAGATTGGTTGATTAAACAACTGCTCTCCTTTCCAAGCGAACACTGCAATAACTTCATGGTGCTCTTCTTCTACCAGCGTGTCCTCTGTGTGCTTGCTGCTTGATAACTGGAAGTACTGGACACCAACTTCCATTCCGATACCATTTTACTGGTATCAAAAGCCAGGAGGTTGCGCCTGAGCTACAGAGAAGGTAAAGCCAAGTTTTGCAGAAATTTTCTAATTTAAAATTTTTGTATTCAGTTTGCATGTGCAAGTTTGAGATGTAAGGAACTTAAAGGCACCGAGTTGGAGCTAAGGCACTGACAGCATTAATTGATACCAGTGTCCCCACTACAGTTCCCAGAAGGTCAGCTCCCCAGATGATGTGCCATTTCTGGAAATGTTAACCTCAGCCTGCTTTCACAGAACTAGCTCTCCTCCAAGCACCTCATATCATTTGCTAACAGGGGCTTTTCATACAACACATCTCTATCAACGTCCTTAATGTGATGAGCAGTGAACAGGAGGAGGGAGATATGTCTCTAACCCAGTCTGCTAAGGGAGTTCAGTAAGAAAAGGGTCTCTAAACATTTAGTAAATGACCAGCAAATGCACACAGAGCCAGAAAGCCTGGGAATCACCACGATTCCTACACATTGTGCGACTGCTTTATTTCTATCCTCTCTAGCTCTTATCCTAAATGAAACATAAGACAGTCAGGTGACCTGGTCTAACAGTATTCTAGCATGTTGTCTTCAGTGTTACCTTGCTGACAGGTTTTAAAGAAGATGGCGTTCTGAGGCGTCTGGAGAATAATATTGCCTTCTGAATTCATTATGATCACATTCACTTCAAATGCAGCGACCCCATCTTGTTTTCCAAGGCAAGGAAATCCAACCTGAACAACTAAAAGGATAATAATAACAATAATATTTATATTTACATGCACATATACATATACACATAAAAGCATACACTGAAATACTAAAAAAATAAAAGATTATAAATTTATTTAAGCTTTGGAGGAATGCCATTGATGAAAACTTGTAACACAGAGACACACAGATCACTTTATTCAGAGATGGCTCCAGGGTTAGAAGTACAGCAGCACAGGAGATCTTGTGCTCATTTGCTGACATAATCCCAACAGTCTATAGCACAGACAGCAATCTTAACACAACCATACTTTTCTTGCAGATGAGGAAATTACTCATGTGGAGGTATCTAAGGATACACCAAAACAAGATGGAAGCCTAATTTTAATTTTCTGAGTTGAACTGCTCATTTCAGAGTCTAAATTTTCCATGCTGTCATATGACTTCTGTAAAAACATATATTTTGGGGAAAAAAGTTACTTTAGATAAGTTTTTCTGGTTTGGATATTGCAATTAATACCTAAATAAGATACTAATCTCACCATAACTTACTCCGTAATTACTGGCAAAATGGTACACTTGATAAGTATGATCATAGGTGCAGTTTTTAAAAAGAAAACACAGACACCTCACTCTGGCAGAATTAGTTACGTGTAGTGATATTTGGACATTGCCTTTCCAGGAAAAGTATACAAACACTTTTGAAATACAAAGAGTTTAAGCAAATAATTAAGGCCAGTAAATCTGGAGTGTTTAAACTATGAAGTAAGCCCAATATCTTAGAGCTATGGAATTCTCTGCTGTGTTGTCACAAGTGATCTTAAATAATCTTCAGATTAAGTGATTTTATCTCTTTTCTTCAAAATTGGCTCTTCTTAGCTGCTTTATAAGTCAAATCCAACTAATAGAAATTGTTTATTCCTTTCTTTTGAAGTTGGCCTGAGATTTCAGAGCTAAATACTGAGCTAACAGCCCTACATTTGGGTTTAAATTGCTTGTTACAAAAGATTTTGCAAGCCGTAATTTGGCCATTTTTGTTATTTGCTGCCTTTTTAAAATACAGAATAATTTATTGCTGAAACACATTCTGCTTCTGATAAGTCCTACAAAGTGAAATTTCCCTTGCAGTTCTCTTTCTAAAGCAATTATACAGTTGAAGGGTTTTACACCAACGTTTTCAAAGGCCAAAAACATGTAACCATGTTCCAAGGAAGAAACTCTTACAGTGGATTAAATACATTTTAAATGCAGTGAACTTCTTAAACTGTAGTAACCTTCTTACAGGGTAAGTGCAGGCAATCAGTGCTTGGACTGGGACGTGTTTTAGTTGAGAAAATCGCAGTGGGGAGGAAGATATGGCCGACTTTTGATGACAGCACTATGGCTGTACCCAGATTTCACTGAACTGGTAGCAACCCTGAACTCCCAAGATTCAGCTGTGGATCAAGTGCCTAGGGAACAATCCAGCAATGCATCTCCAGAATCTGCAGCCACAGGTTATAAACCCTTTATTCCAGCACTTCCCACCCTGGAAGCATCAAAATTTTTGGACTTACAGTGTGTCTGAACAGTTAGGCACACAGAAATGCAGTAAAGGAGCCTTTGTGAGCAAAAACCACCTGGATCCTGGCTGAACTCTGTGGTGGTTCAGAGCTGAAATAAAGCCCCTAAACTCTGCCTGAATCCTGGCATTTTTATGCCTGTTTGAATAATGCTAAGTGCACACCAACAGCACTACAGTCAAACCAAAGCACAGAGAGAAGTCCCTTGCACCAAAAAACACGGCCATGTGTTCCCATGGCCTAATACAGAGCTGACCAGGGCTGGCGTAGGGCAAACCTCAGCTCTGGGCCCTGCTTCCCAAATTCAGGATGCAGTCTACGTTTGTCCATCAGTAGCTAAAACTGAGGAGAGGGGATCACAGGTCTGGACTTTCTGTCAACCATCCCCCTACCACCAGTCCAGAGAACAGCTTCTCCTGCACATACACATTTCTGCGTCCTCTGGAGCACTTGTATCCAGGGCTGCAGAGCAGATGGCTCTAGCAGGGACAAGGAGAGTTTAACTAATTTGAAAAGGAACCTAAGGAAACCTAGTGACTTAAACCTAATTTAATTTTAGGTAGTAATTAGAATGCTCTCCTAGGATGCAGAGGATGCAGGTTTAATACCTTTTATCTGGGAAGTCATTCCTTTTCCCTCCGTTCAGGAAACAAAGGTTCCCTAAATTGTCTTCAGTAGAAGCAGTCTGAGAGTAACTCCTGTGTGTCTGCACAGCCCTTCAAGTTTGCAAGCAATTGCTTTAGCCACTAGGCAAATATGCCAAGGCCACCATCAAAAACCTCCTTTAGTCTCAGGTGGGACTTCTTAAGGGACATCTCTGAATGACCAATCTCAACAGAAGCAGGCATGAAAGGTCTGGAGAGGAGCAGAAGCCCATACGCAGCCCTGCAGCCCACTGCCACTCCCTACCAGCATGGCAGAGAGAGCAGAGATGGCGCTGCACTCAGAGAAGACACTGATTCCTGCCACTGAGCTTTGAGAGATTTTCAGCATCTTTGGATGCTCAGTGCTCACGTTTTAATGTCTCAATACCAGCAGTGGGCAGGGAAAGAAGGTCTCCTGAGGCTGGCTGGTGGGCTGGGGATGCTGCACGAACTGCACGAAGCAGCACTGTGCCAGCAGCCTGGTCATGCCAGCCTGCACCAGCACTGCACTGCCTGGGTCACACAGGGACAGGAGGGGCTGGCTCGGGTCACTCAGGGGGCCAGCTCTTTCTCAGTCACAGGCCACTACATCGCTTCTGGGCACAGACCTCTAGGTAAACCCTAGAGCTGGGTTTACCTCTCCGAGTGTGATGTTCAAGATGTTAATCATTGCCACAAAAATTTCTTGTTTTGTTTTGAGCTTGCTAACCCCAGATTGAACCACTGGACCTTCCCCTGCTCATTTCTGGCTTTCCCCTGCAGCCAGATGCTTCTCATTGGGCAGGTATCCACACTCCTCCCAAATATCTTCTTTTGGACAAGCTAAGTAGTCTCAGCTCTTTAAGCTCCCAGTGAAAAGCATCTTCTACAGCCTTCTTAACATCTTACCATGTGTTTAGGTGTAACAATATCCATGTTGTGAGCACTGAATCAGGTACCAATCCTGGGATTTGGGAATGGGATTTCAAGCAAGTCGAAGGAATCTAGGTGATTTAAATCTCCCTTAAATCCCAGGAGAATTTGGTACCTCATCTCAGGATATCCTGAATTAGGGAAAGGTAAGAGAAGGAAGAGGCTGCATGCAGTGAGGCGCAATTGAGTAGGTTGTGCCTCTTCAGTCTGTCAAAGAGAAAAAAAAAAATCAGGGGATACATAATTGATGTGTACAAAATCATGGATAGGACCAACAGTATGGATTGGCTACTGTCTCTACCAGTGCATGGACTGGTGCCCATCAGATGAAGCTGCTGCAGTCAGACTTGTAACAACATGAGAGGGATCTTCACGCAGTGGGTGGCAGTGAACTTCTTGCCAGGGTGATTGGAAATAACAGAAGATGATATGGACTCAAGGAGCACCTGGAGAAGTACTGGAAAGAGAGATCTGTAACCCGTGTGGGTTTGTAAAACACAAGAAATCCTTGCTGAAGGTAGTAAAAGGTGAGAGGGTAAACAGAAGTATCGTGTATGCTTGTCCACCTATTGCCCTTCCACGGGTCTTCTTATGGCCACCATTGGCCATAAGGCAAAATACAGGCTGGAAAGGCCCTACAGCACTAAAGCCATTCATATGCCTCATTTGGAGGTAGACAAATATCCTCAAAGAAGTGTCAAAAGTCCACTGATTTTTATAAAGCCATTGGGTTCAATTACCTCTGAATAAGGTATCTGTTAATCCTGATTCTTGTTTCCCACGATCATGTTTACTATAGCTGTCTTTCCTCTTTTATTTCTCCTTAACTGTCTTTAAGGGCAATTATATGCCTTTGGGCTAAAATATTTTTTCAAAAAGCACCAACTGTCGATTTGTTACTAAATACAAGCTTGTGGTTGAATTTCTTCTGACATCTGTATGGGCAGAAAAATGCTTTGGGAATGCAGTAGATCCGGGCAAACTAGACTAGATTTGTCAACTCTGTTTTGCCAACATATAAATTATACTAATAACTACAAAGTAGCAAACAACCACTACCTTTATAGCATGCATTTACTTAGGACTACTTAGTTAATTTTGGCCAGCTAACAGGTGGTGTAACAACCCACCATCACAGTAGTGTCTCACCATTAACAGTGTACATGCATCAAATACTGCACAGGTACTGATTATCAATCACTATTAAACACTGGAGCGCTGGAACACCAAACAGGACTTAAATACTGCTTATATGTACACTCAGTGCAGAGGTGCCCTGCACATGATCCATGGAAGGGAACACCATGGACATGCCCCTGTTAGTCCTGGAACTGAGGTGCCAGTGCTGCCAACAGGGTAAGTCCTTTTCGGCTTTAACAAGGCCTCCCATCATGATGGTTAAGAGACTTTCTGCTGCAACTATGAGATCTCATCTCTGGCCTCCCTGCACTTGTAGATTAAGTTCTAAACACAGTCAGAAGGGGGTAATTTTGGTCTAGCCTTCCTAGACAGTTAAAGGAGAAGCTAGCTTGTATCAGAGAGTGCTGAGTGCAGCAGAGTGCTTCTCACATATCTCACCTGCTTTATACGGAGATGGAAGTAATGCTTAACAAGAACTTGGCCTTTATGACTTTTAAGTTGCTTTTAAGTGTCTTTATTTGACATTTATTGGGCTTGCAACCAATTCAATTGCAGCAGTTGTGGTACAAATATCATAGCATCTTTCACCCAAATCTATTTTCAATACCACTCCTTCAACCCACACTGACTGTAGAGACCAATCATTCATGCTAAATTCCAGGTGTCAGGGCAAAAAGCTCTATTGAAACATCACTTCAATGCCAATATACTGCAAAGTGAAAATGGAGAGTATTACCCACAAACTTTCTGAAGTTATCCACTGAAAAAGAGAGAAGGAAGAAAGACTCAACAAAGATGAAAACTTGTGTATCAGTGTTTCCTTTACACCATGCTGCTTCTGAAGCACTTGCATTGGCTTGGGCTCAGCCTCTGCTGCGGAGCTGTAAATTCCAGTGAAGGACTAAGAATGCACAACTAAGGGATAAACTATAACATTCTAAACTAGAACTGGTGTCTTTGAGCTGAATGCCTGATGACCCCACATGAAAGCAAAACATATTCGAACTGCAACCTCTGAGAAACAGAATAACTTGATAACTTTTCTGATAGTGATCAAAGAATTTGTTTTCCAAAAGTTGCACAACTTAAGTAATAGCATTCATGAATTTTATGCAACATTTTTGCACAAGTTTCTGCTGATTTATCTGCACATAAAAGCTTCATGTGACTTGGCTCAGACAAAATATGCTGCTGTACTCAGGCAAGGGATTTACAAACTCTTCAGTGCCAAGCACTGTGGCAAGCATTTCTTTAGGCAATAAACTTCAGAACTACAATTCATAATAAAATATTTAGACTTTACTGGCTGTAGAATATTTTTTACAGAAACAAAATTTATAATATCAACAGTACAAACCTGATGCTTTATGAGGAACTGTTCCAAGCAGAGGGATATTTATAGTTGGATCAGCCATTATGCCTTTATCCAAAGAGTGCAAAGACAGGAACTCATAGTAGTACTCAGCCTATGACAAAATAAATGAAAAACCTATATTTATTTTAATTGTATTCACAGAAGGAAACTATTGAGCATGTAAACTACAGCAGAAAAACACTACATTTTTCATTATGAGATTCACTGGATTAGTTTCTATAATTTCCCTGAGTGCCTCTTAACCTAAACATAATTTCCAGATAATTTCCTCTTATTTCAGAGATTGCAAGTGACCATACAGTAATCAGGATGCAGCATATCAGCAAGGAAAATGGCATGCATATAGTGAACACACAGGGAAGACATTTTTTGCAACCCACACCGTTCATCTGGCAGACAACAGAAATACACGAACACTAAGGTAATCCTTAAAGCTGTTTTTGGGGCAGAACCCTCCTGGAACTGACTGGTAAGCCCGGATGACCTGCCTGTACCATGAGTGCAGTTTAAAGGGCATAGGCACATATACCTGTGGCATGAGATTATCCAGGCTTGCTCTTGGTTGACGTGCACAGCACAGCGCACTGCCTTGGGCGCACAGCGCCAGGCAGTGAGTAGCCACATTGCTGGAGTGCCACGCCAGCACACACACCTTGTTTACAGCTCTGACACTGCCTTTTTCAACCCCACTTCGTTACACAGTCCCAAGGGTGGAGCTGAGAGCTCTCCTACCAAGCTGGCTTCATGTCACTCATTAACTGCAACATTTATTTGTTGTGGCGATCCCTAGAAAGCGTTGGCATGATTTAAAAACTACTTTCCACTACCTTAATCGTACCCTCAATAAGCACCTTCATTGTGGCACAGACTGTAGGCTTTGGTACTTTTGTCCATGGGAGCCTGGCCTCTCTGTTGAGTCATCAGTTCGTTTCTTCACATCTGATGCAAAGTGTTATTGTGTGTCTGCAGTGTGGCTGTACACACCACGTACACCTGAGATGTATGCACCTCAGCAGGGCACTAGAGGCTTCCCCTGCTGTCAACAGCACAACTGCTGGTGTGCAGAGCAAGTGGGAGTGAAACTTTTATGCTAAATTGTGCCATCTCATTTACCATGAAGCATAGAAGGGATTACAGGTAATTCTATCCGCTGCTCTCAGGTAGGGGCTTGAGACCAGCATGGGCACTGGCAAAAATGTGTTTCCATCTACTCACTGTTCTCAAGGTAGACAGTACTGTTCTGTCTACATTTTAGATCAAACAGTGCAGCAAAGAGAGATTAAAGCCAAAATTTGGGCTGATAAATGGTAGCTGGTTTATGTCTACACGATGTCTGTCCTTAGCCAGAACACTGTCCTTTTTCTCCTATAATATCCTGGCTCCCTAGTACAAGAAGGACATGGACTTAGTGGAGTGAGGCCAGTGAAGGGTCACAAAGATGACCAAGGGACTGGAGTGTCTGATGTATAGGGAAAGGCTGAGAGAGCCGGGAGTATTCAGCCTGAAGAAGGCTGATGGGGATCCAGTCAATGGGTATAAATAGTTGATAAGGGGGTGTAAAGAAGATGCACCCAGGCTCTGCTCAGTGGTGACCAGACACAGGACAGGAGGCAATAGGCACAATACAGAAAACACTGTTGGAAACTGAGAAAACACCTTTTTACTGTGTGGGTGTTTGAGCACTGGCACAGGTTGTCCAAAGAGGTAGGTACAGCCTCCCTCTATGAAGATGTTCAAAACCCAACTCAACACAGTCCTGGGCGAGTGGCTCTAGGAGACCCTGCTTGAACAGAGGGGTGGACTAGATCATCTTGAGGTCAGACTGTCCGGTTCTGTGATTCAGGGCTCTGTTAAGTGGAGCAGAAGCCCTGGCAGGGTGTGAGAGACCATCTCCCTTTAGCTCCTGATAACACCAGAAAAGCACTCATGACCTGGGTAGAGAGGTTGTTACGAAATTCCTGATCAGCCCTGGCAGCACATCCACTTGCTCTGCAGGGACAGTAAGGAGACCCCATAACAGAGAGGAGACAGCATGAGGGGCTACACTCTACATGGACAATCTTCAGAGGGTGTTGTGTGGGCAGAGAGACCTCAGAGGAGGACTTGCAAAACAATAGGGCAGGAAACAATTAAAGGTTTTAAGTGGGGGTTAAACACATGGAGTAAATGTGTGAGGGAGAGAGGACATGGAGAGAAGCAGTAAAACCAGAGATGAAAAATGAAGTCTGGGGTAATGTTCAAAATGCTGCTTTTAATTAAAGACATTTTTTTTCCAATACAATATACCATGCCAAAATATGAAAACAAGCCATAAAGTCAGATTGTGAACATTTTTGTTTTCAAATAAAACTTCAGTTCAGAAAAATAATTATGTCTCCACACATCCATAGAATAGTGCAGTGAGCGAGTCAATCCTCCACTGTCTGTTTCTCATTGGTTAGCTTTGATGTTTGGTTGTATCTAAACCAGGTCATAATGAGTTATGACCTGGGATATTAAAACATTATGTTCTTACTATTCTAGTAAACAACAACTGGTAACTAGACCAAATAGCTCCACTCCCATATTTCCATTCCAGACACAATGTTGTAGAAGGTCAGCTTATGAGCCAGATTCCCAACTTGTAGGAAAAGGACTGGAATTTCATTTTCTAGAGCCAAATTTCCAGAGCCTAAGGATAAAGACAAAAAGAAAGCTCCCTGTGGGAAAAGGGACCCATTGCTGCATGAGCCACAGTACTCAGTGCCGTTCAAGGAAGTAATTCCCCTAAGCAGGGCAGAGGCGTAGCAGCGGTTAGTGCCGGAGGCAGGAGTATGTTCTGATGGCACGTTAAAAAGATGGGAAGAGACACTGCACGAGCAACAGGCTGCTCAGAAGGAAAGCCACATACTGCACTGGGGAGAGATAACTGCTCTCAGTATTTCTCTGTAAAGGTTTGTACATCTGCTGAGCTGACAAAAGCTGAACTCCTTGAAATGATAGTATCTAAGAGCTGAAATACCTCAGGTAGATCCAGCTAGCATAACTTCAAAGTCATGTGCTGCAGTGTGTTTGCAAATCATGTGTGTTGGATTGAGTTAGTTAAATTCTGACATAAAAATTATATACAAAAATCCCAGTCTAGAGAGGCTGCACAGTGAATCAGAGCAGTTTAACTCCTCAAATCTGTGAATCTGAAACGTGATTTGACTGCCATAAATCCTATCTATTTGGAAAAAATCCGTCTTGACACAAACCCTACATCGAGTCTCCAGTATTCTCCTGCTGTAATTGGAGTTGATTGCCAATTAACTTGCATTAATCATCCTGGCTGAAAAGCAAACAACATGCTCTCAGCAAATATTTACCATGCTCCAGCCTACCATGAAATTTAGCGATGATGGTTAACTGAAGATATAGGTCTGTGCAATTAAAATATTGTCTAGTGACTACCGTAATTTATGCCGTAAGTGGTCACTGTGAGTGACCTGGTAGTGAGAACGGAATTTTCTTGGATATTGTTGGGAAATAAAGGGAAAAAAATCCACAATTTGTAATCACTTTTCCATTATAAAGGCATTCTCATGTTTTTTGTGGGGTTTTTTTGAAGCCAGCCTATGAACTCTCTAGTATGTGAAGGTCTAAATTTGGCAGTGAAGCTAAATCTTAGAGGAACAGTGCTGTCAAAGGTGGTGAAGAAAACAGGGTTTCCATTAAATTGCTGATCATTGACAACTGCACACTTTGAATGGACAAAGGATTTTTGGCTTGACTTCAGGAAGCACCCAAGGTAGAACATGCTTTTCTTCCATGGAAAATCTTTGTTCGAGATCCTCAGAAACTGGGGCAAAGACCCCTGCAGACCTTGTGTGAACAGTCTGGGGAGCTGGTGCTTTCAGGCAGCAGGTAGCCCCAAGCAGCTGCCCTTTAACAGTTCCCCACATGGGTAAAGCCCTCAGCAGAGGGAGGAAATTTCACTTTAGGCAAATAATTCCTTGGTCAGGATTAACTTTTATGGACTTTGAAAGGCTGTTTTCTATAAATCAGAGGAATTTAAAAGGTTATAAAAATAATGAAGCCCTATAACAAGTATTTTAGCAAACATCTGTCGGTGGTTTGGTTTTTAAATGATATACAGTTAAAATTCCTACAGGTCTCCGTTCCTTGGTTCAAGATCTACTGCAGTGAAGTACTCTTACCATTCACATTCTATGTTGTTTCTGCCTGCTTTTTCTTTCATATTCAATCAAAGGATTTACAATAAAATGCTTTATGTTTTCTTCATTTTACGTGATAGACATAGGATGAGAAGCAATTGTAGTACCTAAAACAAAGCAGATTAGCTTGAACTGTTGTATGTCACAGTTCAATAACCTAATGAAATCTGCACCCTTTCTAATTAAGAAGCAAATGTATGTTAGCTTTGGAAGTAGATGTAAGAAATCAACTACATTTTCTTCTCATTATTTTAAAGAGATCAGTGCTGAATGTTCTGTTATCAATTAAACAACAAATATACCTTAATGCCAATTTTCTATATTTAAATAAACACATAAAAGAAGTTCCTTTTTATCCCAGATCCATGAATATTTCTGGCTATGCACATACTAGAAGATTCCACCATGCATTATCCATAGCAGATGCTCACAGCTGCATATGCCATAAATAAAGTCACAAAGTGAGACAATGTATGTGTTTGTTAGGTGTTTACAGCATGGACCATTGCTTCTCCAACATATTCACTGTGTTAGGTCAGAGAAGTTGGTCTGTGTTCCAAGATGAAGCATGAAGCAAAGTGAGATGAATTCCAACAAAGATTATCTGTACTGTGCATACCAGGCTATTGAAGGAGTCTGGCCAGAGCAGGAATATGTATGTGTATGTGAACATTTTGTTACTGCAGTACAGTCTAGACACTGCTGCAATGAACAATATAATGGAGCTTCCTTAGACAAGCAGATAATAAAGTCTCTGCCTACAGACTGCCTATTTTTTTGCTAGGGACAGAACCCGTTAATTGGTCCTGTCACAGAGTGGGTAAACCATTTTTCACACCTCAGTGTGACACTCAGAAACTTGCTGTCAGCCTCACGAGGTAGGCCTAAAATGGGAGGCATGCTTAACAGTATGAAGTGATACTGAAACATGCTCTGAAAAAATCAGTTTACACAGAAGACAGGATAACCTGACTGTCTTCCAGTATCAGCTGCTGAGGGTATGGGAATGGACTGAAGTGGCAGAGTTAAAAAACAGAGATGCACACAAAAGGAGGAATAGAGATAATTGGTGTTTCAAAGAAATAAGGAAAGGACACAAACTAGAACTCAGAAATGGGCAATCTCAAAGAATACATTACGTGACAGTAGTAATTAGACAATACTGTGGTGAAACGCTCACAAATCTGCAGAGCCTGTTCTATGCCTGCTTTCTTCACATTAAGAAAACCATAGCAGACTGAAGAAAATCCATGCACAAGACTTTTTAAAGAATGGAGTGCGTCCCTGCATGAAACTTTCAACAATAACTACTTGTGGTTTTAATGGTTTTAGAAGAATGGTATAAAACTCTCTGATTTTGCCAGTGGAAGATGACTAACTGGTGCTTAATGTCTCCTGTGGCATTCAGCTGTGGATGGCAGATCAGGTCCTCCAACAGAATTATTTATGAAATTGGGAAAGCGAAATTTCTTGTTTGCTTTTAAAAGAAGCCTCAGATTTTGAAAGGTGACATTACAGACTTCCAAGAATGTTTTGCACCGGGGAGATGGACAGAAAACTTTGCAGAATACATCAGCTTTTCCTCCAAATAATGAGAAAAGAATTTCAATAAAGATAAGTAATATGAAAAAATCACTGTCAAGAAGATTGGCGAGGTCACAACATAATAGATTTATTTTATATTTAGCATTGTTTCTGGCAGTTGTCTGCTCTTTGAGAGACATGGGAAAAGGAGAAAATTCTTTCTGCTGTTAGAGAAAAAAATACAAAATACTGTCTCATCAGGTTACTTCCTAAGAAAACAAGTCTATGTATGTCTGCCACTACCACCTGCAACACATCTATGTGGCTCTGTCTACACTGAGAAAACCCCACAGGGTTATTTTCTCCCCCTCACAGCTTGAAAAGTGAGTGAATAGCTTGGTTGGCTGATCCTAGGAGTGCATCTTTAGATTATAGTCTGTTTGCAGTTTCAGGCTTTTGATAGATTTATTGATAATTAATAGTTATCCTGAAAATTCTTCACAGAGAATGTAAAATAATTTCAATAAAACCTTTAAAATTAGGGCAGTGATTTCACTAATAAGTATTTAGGTTAGTTATAGTTAGGTTACAGACACTACATTTAGTTAAGCCGAATAGTTTTAAAAGCACAAATGTAAACCTTAGAGATGGTGGCTCAACTGATGTAATGAGGGAAAGCTCACGGATGAAGAATAAGTTAATCCACCTCTTGAATGGTGGTAAACATGGATAATGCATACAGATTCATTTTGGCCATGCTTCAAACTTCCAACCCTTTGTTCTTAAGCCTCACAGGATAGCTTTGAAGTTGAGGATAAAGCTCCTCTAGCACACCATTACCAAAGAACAACCTTCTGATTATGATCTCATGAAAGTGTAATCAATTACTTACACAAGTTAAAAGCGTGGCAAACAGCAAAGGTCACGTAATTGGGCCTTTATTGAGTCCATGTGTTTCAATCTTGGCTTTAACTGGCACTCCTGTATAATAAATATAAATATCTCTCCTCAAAACGTAAGCAGCGAACTTTCTCAAAAGTTATGAAATCTCACAGCAGCTTCTGTCAGGCTGGAGTCCTTCAAGGGTTTCAAAGAGGGATGCCTCCACTTTTGCATGCTCATGTAACAGAAAGTTGACAGCATCTCTGACTGGGAGTTTCTTTGTTTACTGCTCAGCAGATACTGGTCTTTAGCCTTATTTTACAGGAAAATGAGTGTTTAAAATTTGAAAATTGAAAAAAATTCAACTCCGTCCTGACTAGTCATTAGGAAAGACTTCCTTAACACTGCTCTCTTTTAATCCTCATTGCATGGATTTTCAAATTCCTTTTTTGCTGAAAATTCAGAGTAATTTTGTTCTTGTTTCCCTGGCTGTCATTGATCAAAGCAAATTCTGCATAATACAGTGAAATAAGAATTAAAGTCACTATAAAAAGTTTGGTAAGTGTATCTGCAAAGGAACTTGTGTGTTTGCTGTTGTACCTGAAATCACACTCATTTTTCTACTGAGTGAAGACTCTGCTAGGCGGACCTATATTGCTGTCATATTTCCATGTACTGTAGAGGCCTCCACATCGTTCTGTCCTCCATAACTCTACCCTGAATTATTCAAAGCAAGATGGACTTATCTTCAGAGTAAAGCAAGGAAGTATAATCCTATTCCCAGCTTCTGATGAGCAACTGAACAGGTTCTACAAACAGCTTTTCTGTCTTTTGGACTGTTTCCATAGGCAGGGTGAGCAGAGCTTCATCCCTGGGTTACAGTACCAGCCTCACAGGTCCAGTCTTTTGAGCTAAGGTCCAGTGTAGTTCCCAGCATTTAAATGAAGTATCATGTTTAAAACCAGCTCATCCTTGGCTTCCTGTACACTCAAAGGACAGACACCAGCACCTCCAGAAGAAAGTTCAGCCCAGCTAGAATCTGATTTACCTGCTGTCTTGAACCAACTTTCTTCCCCTGCCTGGGTGCAGGTGGAGTCTCTCTGCAGAATAGGCATCTTCACGTGGCCTGGACTCTGCCAGCTTGACTCAGGGTCAAGTTGAGCTTCCAGATGAAACTTTTGAACACACTTGCAAGAATAAGTCCTATTAAGAAAGGCAGGAAGTTTATTTTGCGAAAGCTGCATCCTTCTGTTGTGGTTTTTTTTAAATTTTTTTGGGTTTTTTTTAAATTTTTGAATTTCTTAAAATGTGACCTACCCTTTGTCAGTCTAAATCCTGGCAGGGAGGGCCAGCAGCTGCAAGTTCCCCAGAAGAATCTTTTGCAGAGACCCTAACCTCATTTTTATTAGAGAAAATGCAAGAGGAACAGTTTGGTCTCAGACATGAATGTGTGGGCCTCCCCAAGGCCGAATTTACCTGTGATGAAAAACAAGTAGGAGTCTAAGGACAGCAAAAGTCTGAACTCTGCTATAAGATACCCGTCCCATTTGGGATTCAAGAGTTTTGCTAAGATCAGAGAGGTAATTTATTCCTTGATGAATATCTGTGGTAAATCTGGTCTGCTCTTGCAGACTGGGACCAAATTGTCCTTTTTGCCACTCAGTAGATTCCAGATATATTGACAATCCCTAATGTCTGCTGGAGTCATAGGCGGCTGGAGATTCCTCAAACACCCCACACAAGCCTTTACTGACAAATGAAGTGAGTAGTGCTGGGCTGAGTATGGCCCACGGTACTTTCAGGAAGACAAAAACGCTGGAGGAGAACAATGTCCCACACCACAGACCTTATTGAACAGTCAGGTCTGCTCTCCACAGGGCACAGAAATGGCTAAAGAACCTAGGTATGATCCATCATGTACTCTAGATCGGGATGGGGGAAAGACCTCACTGCACTTACCTCAGTCTTTGCAGTCAGGGACAAGAATACATACATAAACCTAGAGAGAGGAGTTTCTGTTGGAGTTGTTGGGTTTGGGAAAAGCAAGAGATTCTACAAGAATTTCCACAGATTGTGAGCTTTATGCCCCCAGGTCATCCTTTCTCCTGCCCAGAAACTCTCAGATTCCTTGTCTCTTAAAGTATTTCCAAATTAATTGAATTTAATTATTTTTTCTGCTTGATTGTATTTTACAGGATGAGAAAGCCCTTACTTTTGGATGAATAAAGGTATATAAATATGATATGCACATAGAAATGTTTTACATCTTATAATTCTAGTGTCAGGTTTCAATTAATAGAATCATAGAATGAAAGTAACAGTGGCATCATGATACTATAAAAGTTATGAAGCTTACTTTACAGTGAATATTTGGCAAGACGACTAAAAAGGGACCATTAACTGAGCAGGATATTCACACTCATACAATTCAAATGTGAACGCTGTCAGTGGGCAGGATAAGGTGCAGACTTTGTCCCATCAAAAGAAAGCTACTGTTATGTCAAGTAAAAATGTGAAACCCGTGGTTCTTAATGTGATGAAGGCTTCTAATTTTTGCCTTTAAGGGTCAGTATAAGCTGCTCCACCCTGTATCCAATACCAACATGTCACAGCTCTGATCAGAGGGAATCACCACATGGGGTTACAAGCTTTCAGCTCTTAATATGGCTATGCATGTCATCTGTTGCTTGTGATTACAGACCCAGATAACTCTATTTTGCCTCTTCTTCCTCTGACAGTGTGCTCTGCTGTGCAACCTGCCTGTTCTCCCTGACAGTCTCTCCAAGGAATATTGCAGCCACATAGCTGCTTGCAGAAACTTTATGTATCTGTGGCTTCACAAGGGGAAAATAAATTTGTTTCAACCTGGTTACTCAAATAGACTCTGTTTCAACAGCTCAATTTATTTCCCAGAACCTCTGCAAGAAGGAGAACTGGCTAAGACTCAAATTTGGCAAAATGAGAGCAGCGTTTACTGCAGTTTAAAAGCAACAGGTTGAAGCTGGTACTTGAACTCCTTACTGAAAGTGTTCAGTGGACATGATTATTTGCCTATGAGGTTTTAAGTATCAGATTCCCATTGGCTATATCAATATTCACACATTTGCAAGTTGAGGGCAAGTAGAAAATGTTGCAGGGAGAACTTAACTTCTGCTCATCAACAAGTGATTTCTTCATGTCTTCCATGTGTTCTGAGAAAAATTAGGTTCATAATCACAGTACTGAAAGCTCTGTTTGCTGATGGTCAGGGTGGTCCAAGAGCCTTCCCTCTCCTCCTCTGGACAGCTGTCATTGCAAAGGCTGGCTCTGTGGCTCTTGCTACTGGTTTCTGTGTTTCAGGGCTCAGAGCCGGTGACAGAACTTCTCATTAGTGGGCTGCTGTTTGGGGAGTTTATTTTGCCTGGTGATGGGCCAAAACCTGAGGCTGGGAGATTGCCAGGTTTGGTGTCAGGCATATTTATTTCCTTTAGGATCAGCTGGGTTTAGCGAGCTGTTTATCCAGGCAAAGGGGCAACTTCAGAGGATTTGTGGAACCAGCTCTGAAAGCAGTGTTTGGCCTTCCAAGTTATTTATTGAAGTATTTGGCAGTGATGACAGCAAGTGCTGAAGCAGCTCAAAGGTAATCGCCCATTTTTCCTTGTATGGCCAAACGAGATGGACTCCACCAGTTGGTTGGAAAACAAAGCAAACTTTCATTCCAGATGCAAAAAACCCCAGGGGTTTTGTTGTTGTGTGGCTGGGAAAAAAATCCACTCCAAATCTTTGCAAGCCATTGCTAAGGTGTTCTATGAACAGACTAAGATTCCACATACTATGGTGGATGTCAGGTACCATAGCTGGATAAAGCCTCCAAGTGCTTCTGTACGACAGTACCAGTGTCTTTGCTTTATTCATATTACTTTTTTTGCTGCTTCATTGTGAGTATGAGACCTAGTATTGACCTCTGAGGTGCGCCACTAGGAACTGCTCTCCAACTGGAGCAATCCACCTTGCTTGTGTAAATGCCACTTCCTCACTTCTTCAGTTGGAATGTGGTGGGAGACAGTGCTGAAGGCCTGGGCTGCATAAGGCACAGCCCTGCCAACCAGTCGAGGTGGGTATTACATTTCCACCATGTCTGAGCTGCAGTTTGATGCAGTGAAGAGCTTGGCCACAAATAAGCAGCTAAAAAGCAAACGAGCAAACAAAAACTTGCCAGCAAAACAAAAAACCCAACATGGTCAAAGAGACTAATACAAGTAAAGTAGAATCTTTCAGATGGTGGAATTTGTTCAGAAAAAGGAAAAGAAAAGAAGAACAAACCCTGACAAGCCAAGTGTAAACCCACAGGAAGGCAAAACAAAAGAGGTTTTGAGATGCATTTTCTTGAAATCTTTAAAAATAATAATCAGGGACTCATTATTCTGAGCTAAAGTATTCAGCTCTTGAAATTCTGTTCAACATGATGCAAATATCTACTACATATTAGTTTTGGAAACTCTGGGGCACACCATATTCCTCACATATCTGCATGCCCTAGGAAGAGTGTGGTTTCTTACACTTGTTTTGTATGTACGTAATTCACTTAGGTAGAATCAAGTCAGTAAGAGTTGTAGCTACCCCAAAAAACCTCTTTGGAAAGCGTGAAAGCAAGAGAAGATGTTAAATACATGAAAAATTCTTCCAGTTAGTTCAGTTACTGCTCATTTTGGTTAGTTCTTAGCTTTTACTCTATGGCATTACTTGTTAATGGCATTAACTTTAAACCACTAAGAGCATACCTGTGAAACTGTCTGTAAAAAGAGGTGATGTTGCCAGAAAACATTTCCACTTGCACAAACAGGAAAGCAACACAGAGGAAAGCAACACAAGAGGAAAGCCTGGATTTTCTTTTTCAGAAAAACTGTTGGTAACACGGGGAGTGAAACCTGTATATTTTCACAAAATATAGTCTTGAAGCTTGGGGTGTCCTCGTTAGTTCCCATGCTTTTCAACAGTTATGTTGTACCTTGCAGCCACTACTGTAAAAGTAGCAAAAATATTTTATAATTTTAGCTTTTTTTTTTTGTTAAAATGGATTATTTATAGAAATGATAAACAATTAAAATCCTGAGGAATCGTTTACTTAACACAGCTTTACACTGCTGTGTAAAAAGAATAATTGTGTAGTTTACACATATGCCATGTAAATTACTATGGAAACCAGATGCAGCTTACACTACAAGGTGCCTTGTAACTCATCTCTGATGAGCAATAAATCCCCCCTTTTCTTCTTGGCAAAACTTCGAGAAACTTTACTGCTGTTTTCTATCAGCAGATAGAACAGATGGCTGGCACATGCCTGCTTTACTAAGAAAGTAGGATCTCTACAGGATTACTTTGATCCCTGGTGGCATGTCTACAACACTGAGACGCAAAATACCACAGCTGAGCAGAATCTAAATATTAAAGGTTTTGAGCTGTGCTCTTGATATGAGTACTCCCCATCTAAAAATCATGCTCACAGTATGTAAACATCTTCACATTCCATGTGGAAATTTTGGTACAGTGGTCAGAAAACAAAGTATTTCCCCTGTTTGGTGACATGAAAGTGCAGTGAAGGTACCACTGAAAATCCCAAGAGTGTGGGTTTGTGCAATTACCTTGACCAAACTTAGAGAAGAGCCGTACTTTTACTGGAAAAAATCTCCTAAATTTTGCACGCGAGACTTTTTTTGAGCTGAGAAGCACCACTGTAATGACCGGTTATGAATAAGATACTTACAAAAAATTCAGCGGTTTCTTTGAAGGAAAGTTTCCTTTGAAGAATTAGGTTTTTTAATTCAGTACTTTTGGTTTCTTTCAGTTTATCAGGGAAATAGCCATATTTGACTGGAGCACCCTAATTGCACCACTAATGCCTTAAAACTGGTGGTCTGTTAGCTTTCCTCTGGGCAATGAAACAAATCTTCTCCTAGCATAGCTGGATATTCCATTTTATCTTTATGGGCAAGCTACATCTCAGCAATGTAAGACAATTTCAGAGAACTCAGCTGAGCTATTCAGGGCTGATGGTCACATTGCTGAACTCAGGACTAGCCTCCAGGAGCTGTTAACTATACAGCATTCCTGACCTTCACTTTACAATACAGAAATGATGCTAGAAAATGCACTGGACACATACATTGTCTCTTTCTCTGAGGTGGGCATCTTTTTGAAATACTCAAAGTTATTAATAATTCTTTGAGACTTATTTTAGATGTCACTTCATGGGCATGCATTCAACCATGCACCAGGAGAGGAGCTGTTCATAACAGGAGGAGGAGGAAGTGAGCTGCTACAGTAATTCATCTGACCACAAATACTTCTTCCATATCTGAAAGGTAGAAAGCAGCCTGGACAGGTTGTGGCTCAGATTGACTCTTTCTGTGGATCAGATCAGAGAATGCTACACAACAAAAATTCCAACTTGCTTCTTGGTTTCTTTTTTTCACCTCCTGTCTATTAAATCAACTAGGCTGCTACTCTGTCACTGAGCACTTGCTGCCTGTTCACTAATCAACTTTTCTTTTTAATATGGTTCTCTCCCACCAATACTCTCCCAGATGTGAACTTAATTTTACTGCTGTCAGAATTCCCCCTGAAAGTTAAACATACATGCTGGGTTTTGTGGATTTGGAGATTAAATACTTGTCATAAGTTCCTGCATGCTGTAGAGATGATGTTACCACTGAAATCTTTGGTAACTTCCACTGGTGGCCACAGTAAAACATGTTGCAGCATTAATCAGCATGGTAGAGTCTCACTGGCAAGTTTTTAAGCTCAATTTTCCACAGAGGACAAGACCTCCAAAAGCCATTGTACTTTCTCTTGCAAAAACCATCCAGAATAAGAGCAAGAAGCACACCAGTGAGCTCTAGTGGTTACACAGATGCATACTATATATTATCACTGATCTTTGCTTTTTTAAACCTTTCAATTCAAAGAACAATCTTTGTAACTGTCAATTTACACAGATTACATTGTTTTTCTAAAGAGAACATAGTATCTGTAACGTTGTGCTTTAATTCATAGGGAGAAGCACAAAGTGCATAGAAACAAGACAATCCTGTTTTGCAGTATTTTAACATTCTTGTCACCCCTGGCTCATCCTGATTTCACTAGCAAAAAACCTATATATTCAGCATCCTCAGATCCTTAAATGTTGAGTTTCCCCTTATATTTCCTAATAATTAATTAGAAGTAATGGACTAGGAATTAAAAGTAACCAGTGCTTTTCTTTGGTTAATGTTTTCTAGTGAAATTTATTTTAATTGTTTGCTTATCAAACAAAATCTTTTTCACATAAAATATATTCAGGACACAAAGGTCGCTGTATCAGACGCATAACACCTAAAGGTAGTGGGTTTCAAGCACTTCAGTTTACACAGAATACAAATGTAATCTAGTCCTTAAAATGTGCCTTTCAACAAGACATTTTTGTCTTGTAGTGTATTAGTGTAGAGCAGACAGCCACAAGAGAATTGCAAAATACACTTTGCTTTGCTCTGCAAAGCACGATGTGACAATGACAATGACTGCAGAGTGAAAACTAAACTCACAGCTACAACAAAATCTCCTTCAACTTCAGAAGATAGTATTTGAGCAAGAAGCAGACACAGATAGATAAAGGCTCTTGGGTCAAGAGGAAAGTAGCATGAGTCAGAGAACAGCAATTACTACAAAGCAGGAAAATGTTAATGAAACATTTAACACAACCTCAAGTTCCATAAAAAACAAGGCCAAAATACAGAAAAAAATGTGCTTAGTATTTTGGTAAAAACATCTTCAGCATGTTCAGTACAATCTTGTTTCATGCTGTAAAGCCTTTTTGTCAACCTAGGCTCCAGGAACAGCAGTGCCAAGCAGCCACAAGGACAGCAGCACAGCCCTGATCTGCCTTGCCCAAGCCCAGATCCTGGAGGCTGACCACCAGCTGCATAGGGACACTGCAGCTGGGGCAGAGGCAGGCAGCAGAACATGCTGGACTTCCCCTGACAGTGCCCCAGTGATCCCCATGTTTGAGGGATCTCAAGCACCAAGCTCTGGGCCAGCACCTCCAGTTTACACGTCTTCAAATTTCAAGTGAGATACAGGGTTAAGAGATCTATAAGGCACAAGACTCACAGAGAATTATTTCAGTTTTACAGGAGGCAACAGTATGCTAGTTAACTGCTATTTTGCAGAAAGCAGTCTAGTACTTCAACTCTCAAATGCCTTTCTTCTTTCAAAAAGTGCCAGTTTCCATTTTTTTTCCTTCTTCCTTTCTTGCCTCTCTTCCCCCTTTCTCTTCTTTTCCTCTCCTTCTCTTCTCTTTTCCTCTTCTCCTCCCTTCTACTTCTCATTTTCCCTTCCCTGACTTAGGAAATTCCCAGAAAAGTACAGAATAAAGGTAGTAAGTTTTTAGCACTTCCCTGGATGTGTTAATGGAAACTTCTAAGGACATGTATACTTAAAACCAAAATAGAACACTGGAAAGAAGTAAAAACGTACTCATTTCTTCCCCTCATAAAATATTGGAAATTCTGGAGAAACACAGAGGTTTTTTAACCATTTAGGTATTTCACTTACTAATTATGCTTTGTCTAAGAGGAATTCAGTAATTCAGAAAATAGGAGGACTAGTTGGTTAAACAGTTTTGCAGCTGCTTAGAAAAGATTTCATCCTGCAAGTTGCACCAAGTAGAATACTTTCCTATACTGTCTTTAAGCCTGTGACTCTTCCCACTGAAATCGATGTCGGAACCACCTTTTCCTAATGACCTACCTAGAGACAGCAAAGGAGCGAGAGGAGAGCGCAAAAAAGAAGTACAAGAGAAGGACAGTGTTCAGTCCAACACCCATTCAAAAAAGAGCTAGTTTCATCATGAACATCAACTGAAGCTGGCAGAGAAATGCAGTCCCAAAAGACACTAATTATTCCTAGGTATTTAAATGCCAACCCTTGGTGTACAAACTTGTTTTCTCTGTAAAGCTTCATGGGAACGCCAAAGACCTAGAGCAAGTCACTCAGCCTTTGTGAGTAAGTTTTGTCTCTCCACATTTGCCTTCCTCTCTGGAGGAGGGGTTAAAGCATTTCCTAAACCCAAAGGCTTTGTGCGGACAGCCAAAATTGCAAGGGCATCAGACAACACCTTGAAGCCAAACAAGTCCTGCAGATAGAAAGAGTACTTTCAAACAACCAAAACCACAACCAAATTTGTGAAGCTGCAATTAGCTGAATTATACAATCAATGTTCACTATTTAAATGTAAATATTGTTTCATCTCTACCAAGTTCTTTATTGTATAAAGTCCATGTTCAGCATTGTAAAAATGAATTAATTTTATCCAGGATTTTATGCCACCATGTTTTTTCTGTATCCATGATAATGTATGCTAACAAGTTTCAGCTTTATGCAAATTCAACATGTGTTGTCAGTGTGTCAAATCATACATATGTTTCTTCACAAAAATATGTCACAGATTCTTACATTTTAAACAAAAGAATCCAAAAGGATTCAATAAACTGCAGATTTATGTGGTTTTGCAATTTAACTTGTAAAATTAATTCTACAGAATAGAATTGTTATTTACTAGAACTACAAATTAAGCCTGCACATTTAGTACATAGAGATCAGTGAAGAGCCTGTAGTGTATGTCCATAAGCTAAAGAAAGTCGAAAGAAAACTGTATCTACGTAACTACTGTCCGGTATAAAATTTTATGGCAAATACAGGCGATTGGGGTCTTCCTAGTGAGTTCTGTCTCACGCCTCACCAGCCTGCGGGTTCTCCGGCACCCGAGCGGCCGGGCGCTCCCACGCACCTCACAAACCCACTCCCAACGTGCTTTCCCGGCCATCCCGCCGCGTTCCTCGCTGCTCCTCAAGCCACCCCGCCCGCGCCTCGGACTCCCGCACCCAGGGCTGCCCCAGCACGCCTCGGAGAGGGTTTTCTCAACTATTCCAAGACCGAAACACCTGTCCGGCTTTACAGAGCCTCCCCCGCCCCTGGCCGCGGCCCCATCTCGGCACCTACCCGCCCCGTTGCCTGCCAGGTGAAGTTCATGGCGTGGATGCCGACGGGGATGGCGGGCATCCTTTGCTGGGCTTTCCTGAAGTCGTGGGTGAACGGGGCCATCTTTCCCTCGGACACGATCAGAATATCCTCCTCGAAGCCTGCGGAAGGCAAAGGGGCGCGATGCGCGGCAGCCCCGCCGGGCTGGGCTCG
>VXBT01005025.1:636545-656369 GCA_013400235.1 Oriolus oriolus
TCCCCCGCCGCGGAGGGTGGTCAGCGCCCCGCGCCAGGGGCTGCAGGTGGCCGCCCACTCCCGCAAGGGCAGAGCCGAGAGCCCGGACAGGGTCCGTGCCCCACACCCGCTCTGTCACAGGGGACCCGTGACACAGCAGGGTCGCCGGTCTGCTGCGCGTCCCGCCCCCCTCCCCGTGTTCACCCTCCCCGCAGGGGCACCCTGGCACTCCGGCCGTCAAGGTGGCACCACCACGGTCACAAATGAGTCGTTGGAGATACTCGTGTCTGCATGAAGAAACGAAGTTTGTGCGTAGCCGTCACCTGGCACAAGTGGGGTTTGAGTCGGGTGGAGGGACCATCACCCAAACCGCAGGTGGGTGCAGTGCCGCCGTGGCTCCAGCGGGGACCCGCGAAGCCGGGCAGGTCAGGCCCTAGAGCGAGCCATCAGCAGGACAGTGGCACAGGGACAGGCTTCCCAGCTCCAGGAAAGGACGTAGAAAATGAGGCAATGTGCTAAAGGAAGAAAAGGCTTTCTCCTGGCTTTTGTCTGAAGGTCTTGAGAACAGTGGAGACTGGAAAACACTGAAATGTTGCCATTTACACGGAAACTGGAACTGGCTCAATATAGAAGCTTAGTAAAGCTTGAAAGAATTTTCTATCCAAAACTTATTTAAACAGAATCATGCCTTCTAAAGGAATAGAAAAATATTGTTTCTAAATTTTCTGGATTCTTCCATAAGAAAAAGGAAAGCCTTGAAAAAAACAAAAGACCCCGAACCCCAAGGGTTTTAGCAGGGTAGATAAAGTTTGAGTAAAACCCCCAAGTTTCTCTCTGTAATGTTCTGGAAGGAGTTGGACAGTATTTTCTGACTGTGATTACTGCTTTAGATGCTGCTGGTGCTCCATCTCATCCAGTAAATGTGACTGCTACAGTTACCTCTGTACTATCTGCCAGGACTGGAATCCTTCATATTATGGACAGCAACATGAAGTTGGTCTTACTTTTCCAGACAGATGTAATTGAGTGGCATTCATCATAGCAGCTTACACACAGGGAAGCTGTGTCATTATTTTTCTTTTTCATGTTTAAGGAGGCAAAGGCAAACCGGTAATTGTGATTTTTTTAGGCAAAAGTTTTATGGTTCAACGTATGAAATAATCTCACTCTCCCACTGACATGCTGTACTGCAAGATTCCTGCATCTCCTTCTGAGGAATCTTCTGCTGCTGTCAGTGGATCACTTCACCAATTCCTTATCGCTTTTCCTGACCCAGAACAGCACATGTGTGTATCAGAGAAAACCATGGGTAGTGACTTTGGGGGTGTGTGTGTATGTATATTTAGGTATACATTCATAAATGCCATGTGATTATGAAGCACAATGTTAAAACAACATCTCCACATGTTCTACATGCAACTACCTGTAAGACACTTGGGTACCTCCCAATGCTTTCAAACACTTTTCCTCCCAGTCTCACTGCATTTTATGGGTGGGAAGCTGGGACATTGGTAGTGACTTGTACAAGTTTACCTGAAGAACAGATTTGTGGGCAAAGGTAGGCTGGAACAGAGTTCTCCTAAATCCCCTGGCAGATCCCTAGTAACTTGCCCAGATGAAAAATCTTAGGCTCCAAAACTGGAGCCAGTGTATGTACTCTAACAGAAATGCTCCACGACTAGATACTTGTGAGATAGGGAAGATTATCTGCTGTTTTTTAGTTATTCAGTAGTGTGACAAGCAAGCCAAGGAAGGTGATTCTCCCCTTCTACTCTGCTCTTGTGAGACCCCACTTGGAGCACTGCATCCAGTTCTGAGGTCCCCAACAAAGGAAGGATGTAGACCTGTTGGACCGAGTCCAGAGCAGGGCCGTGAAGATGATTAGATGGCTGGAGCACTTCTCTTACGAAGACGAGCTGAGGGAGTTGGGGTTGTTCATCCTGGACAAGGCTCCAGAGAGACCTTAGAGCAGCTTTCCAGTACCTAGAGGGAGCATAGAAAAGAGCTGGAGAGGTAATTTCTACAAGGGCCCATAGTGATACGACAAAGGGGAATGGCTTCAATCTTAAAGTGGGCAGAGAATGGCTTCAAAATCAAAGTGGGTAAGTTTAGATTAGAAAGAAGTTCTTTACTGTGAGGGTGTTGAGGCACTGGCACAGGTTACCCAGAGAAGCTGTGGGTACCCCATTCCTGGAAGTGTTCGGGACCAGGCTGGATGGGGCTTTGCACAACCCGCTCTAGCCTCGGGTGAGTCTGGCCGCGGCTTCCCCCGCGCCGTCCGCGCCCCGCGGGGAGCCGGAGACTGCCGGGCTGGGGCCGCCCTCTGCCGGCCGCCGCCGCCACTGCAGCTCCCCTCCCCTGCCCCGCTCCCGCGGCGCCGCGGGGCCTTATCCCGCAGCACGGGCCTCCCGAACAACCGGATAAACATCTGATCCGAGAGATCCGCTTGCAACAGGTGTTCAAAAAAACCCTCCATGCCATTCATTTATATCATGTGGAAGTTTGAGATACATGTCAGAGAACAGCTATTAATTATTTTGGAAATTTACTGCTAGTGGATTTGATTTTAAAAAGCAGAGAAGTATTTTGATTTTAAGACTTAAATATGATTGAATCTTCTTAGCTTGAAAATATCCGAGCAAGAAATACAGTGGGAAAAAATAATATCTGAAAGAAAACTTTTAGGAAGAGGTTAAAATGGGACCTCAAGATAGGTAAAAATATTTAATATTCTAATGCACTGATTTACATTGTTATTTCTCACGTAAAGGAGCTTTCTTAAGATCCAGCAAAGGAAGATAATTCAATTGCCAAGTAATGACCCTGGAACATAATTTCCAAAACTGTGACGGTACAATTTAAACACTCCTGAGTAAAATATGCGATGGCAATCAGCTTACATTCTGCAGAAATTATCTGGTACTTAGTGACTGAAGCACAGTTTGGTGGGCATGTGTTTGTACCAAAAGACTATCCAAGCCCAGAGACACCTCTGTAGGTGTTTTAACCGTGTGTCTCTCCTCCAGCATCTGCCAAGGCTTAGGTGAGTCCTGTGTTAGTGCTGAGACTGGCCTGTTGTACTGCAGTGTCTGCTCTCCCCAGTTTCTCTCTGCTGTAGTACCGTAGCACAATGAGATTCATTGAGGATAAGGTTTGCCAAACCTGTGCTCATACTGCCTGCTTGCATTCAACGTGCAGATCTAGGTAAAAGCTTAGCGTAGTTCTTCTTTGTCGGTGATTGAAACTCAAGACTTCGCCAGATGGGAATCTGGATCTGGACCCTGGATCTGAATCTGGATCCTGGATCTGAGTCTGGATCTGAATCATATATTCAAAGGAAATGAGTGGGTTTTATACACTTCTTCAAGACACAGTATTTCCTTACATGGTAATTCTCACTAGGTGACCTATCCCATGTTGCTACATCAGCAAGGCACCTTCGAAATGTCCTTCTGTGGGGTGATCGTGCGCTGTTCACCCATCTGTCAGCTCCTGGCAGGCTCCTCTCTGCAGGGGTCTGCCGTGTGACACCTCCTCCCTCAGGGTCTGTGCTGCCACGTGCTCCTTCGTGCTGCCATGTGCTTCTTATCTCTCCCCACACTTCTTGATCCCTTTTTTCTCCTAAATTACATGACATATTTCAGGGAAGAATGGTCTCCTTTTAAGCGAGTTGAGAGCATTATGGAGGGAGGATTGGAATATACTCGGGAGAGCAAATATTTTGTGGTTCTTTGTTTAATGAAATGGAAAACATACACGAAAACAGATCCGTGTTGTGAATACGGCTTCAAGTTCCACTGACTTTCATAGGAATGCGTATATAGTGTATTTGTGGCCTGCTCTGACATTCATTGCAACTGACAGCATCTCCCTGATGACAGCCTTGGAATGAATTAATGAATGGATGGTTTAAATGATGACATATCCAGAGAAGGGTATGGAAGTCAGAGCCTGATGCCCTTTGATCATCAGCTATGAATAATATAAAAAGAGGGAGAAAATAATAACCATACTGGGCATAAATATGGCCTGAGGCAATAATTTTATTCCAAAGGTTATATATGCTGCTTCACCACAGGTGTACAGAAATAGCAAATACATATTTTATTGGTTTGTTTCTATGTGGTGAACACTGGTAGATAATAACTAACACCTGCTCGATTTAAATAAACAAGAAGACGCCAAATTGAAGCAGGATTTTCAGAAATGCTCAGCCTTCACTGGGTTTATTCACTGAAGTGAATCATAAAATTCCAGCCAGTCTCTGCAGAAACAAAGCATATGCATTGGGAGTTAGATCCCTTCAAATTCTTCCTGCTTTAGCCAAAACAACTGTCATTAAGAGCTGTCAGGAAAAAAACCCATAGAACTAGTTTTATTAGAAAAATCCGTTTTTCTGAAATTGGAATAAATTGAAGTTTCTGAAATTTCAAATGGGAGATTAAAGACTGCACCTTCAATTATTCTGAATATAATATTCCAATCATTTATTTTAGAACATACTCTTTATTTCAGTTTTAAAAACTATGTCAAAGCAATACTGAAGGTTGTAACATCACACATTCTAGAGGCAGAAGTCTTCTATTTTATATCACTTATGATACAGTTCATTATCTGTTCCATTTCTTTTCCTACAGTAGTCCTGGTTCATGCATTGGAGAACATGGAGTTAGTCTGGCTTTGAACCCAGTTGAGTACTGAAGAAGACAATTATTTTTACAGCCATTGCCCCATTTTTTACTGAAGTTGTAAAGGGTAGCAGATGAAAGCTTGCAGAAGTAAAAACTATCAAATTGCTAGAGAAGCTAGAGAGAGATGTCCTTGCCCTTGCTTCTGTCATATTCTTGAGTGGCAATAGGCAAGTTATTTCATTCATTTACCCAGCTGGTCACCAATTTTGTTCTTCATTTCAGCATGCCTGACATCAGATCTTTGGTCTTGTCTGTAGAATCCCAAAATCTGGGTATGTTATCCCAGAGGTTTTTAAAATTTTCAAACAATTGAATTTTCAGTGGTTTGGGGTTTTTTAATATAAAACTTGTGTGACATTTCCCTGCTTCTAAAAAAGCAGATCTAACCTTTTAAACTTCAGTAGTAAATTGCACTGCTTTAATTTAATTAATTTTATTGTAATTTCCATTACTTTAATAGACTATAGTAAATTTATATTTAGTTATTTGTTATATGTTAGTTATATATTTAGTTATATATTTAGTTATTTGATTTTTTAAAGGAACAGTGTACATTATTTTTATTAATTAATCCCCAAACTAATTGTTGATACCGTCCTGAAGGCACCAGTTCCCAGCTCTCTCACCAGGTGATTCTCTTTCTCCTGGTGACACAACTTCTAACTTTGCTTCAGTTTGCAAATTCCATTTCTGAAACTGATTTTGTGTTTGACTGGGAGATGTGAATACTTGTTTCTAAACTACCAGACTAAAGTAATTTTAAAGAAAGAAAAGAAGACTTCTTTTGTTTATTGCTTTTTTATAAATAATTTCAGTGCAAGTATATTTTAAATTATTTCCATTTTCTTGAATCTTGATTGTTGAATTTTTCATTGAAAAGTATTTCTGCAATGCAAATTATATGTTCTTAAAACACTGAAAAACATACTAAACTAAATACTTACATTACTATTAACACAATTCATTGTACCTTTCCTATTTATAAGATTAGCAATTGGACTTAAAAAATTAATTTAGTCAAGTTTTCATTGAAGCATTTAGATGTGAAATAGTCTCAGAAATAATTAAAAGGAAAACTTCATGTTGAAATAAGTATATATGAAATTATTTCTGCGAGTTTCCCTTTATTGCTTGCCTCCATGAAACTTCTTTAGTACTTTTCAGTGAATGAAGAGAACATTGCAGACTCACCAAGGCATTTTGTCCCACGCTGTTGGAGTGAGGATGTAGCATTACCTAGAAATGGCAACCTTAGCTTAGGCAGTGGGACCAGCATCTGGTAGCCAACACTGGTTCTTCCGCAGAAGAAGGAAAATCCTGTTTTATTGTGTCATTTTGTTTACCAGAGGGGATTTGCAGGGTGATACAAAGGGTAGCTATTTGCCCCACTTTCCTGGGGACAAAGCTGGCCCAGGGGATGCTCCAGCTCAGGATTCAGTCTCAGCACTTCTTGCAGCCAGTCAGTACCGGGTGGAGGGCCAGGATGCCAGCCCACAGCATGACCCAGGCCACCCCAGGGTCTCACCTTGGAGCAGTGCTGGAGGTTGCAAGGAGGCTTCCAGGCTGTATCAGGCACTGGTAGTGGCCTATTCTCAGGCAATGTGAATTTCAGAGGCTAATTGGCCATTCTGGGGATGAAGAGGAAATCTCCCAGTTTTGCATTGCCTTGTTTTATTTTCCAGGAGCACTGGCTTGGTTTGCAGACTAAGGAAACTCTTATCCTTCTTCTCTCCACTACTTGGTGCTCTAAGTATTACGATGACTTGAGTTGCTTGTCCCTTGCCTACAGTGCACATCCTTGCTTTCTCTTTGTATCAGATATCTTCTGTGTTCCTGGTAATCCTTCTTCTCTGGCTATTCATTACTTGGCAATACTCTTTTCAGAGATATTTTGGCAACTGCTGTTCCCAAGGCCACACCACTGATTTTTCTTGAGAACATAGTTTTATTTTTTAGATTGGCTTCCTATGAAAATGACATCTATACAAAGTTCACGGTGAACTTTGATTAGTTGATTTCTACCAATTTTGACAGACGAGTCTCAGAGTTTATTTAATATCTTATTCTAAGTGGTTAGTGGTAGAGCAGGAAAAAAAGAGATGGCCTGTCTGTGACAGAAGTGCAGTCTGTCCTCATGCATTATTGGCCATCATAGAATTACTTTTCCCTAGATGTGCCCAAACGGAGGGGGAACTTCAGCTGAAGATTACACCTTCTGAGATAGAAAATCAGTTAGGCACTAGATATGAACTCCAGTAATCCAGTCTGTGTTAGATTCAGTACCCTCTGAGATTGCTAGTAATATTCATGATCCCATTTCTGCATAAACTCTCTTTCAGCTTTTTTTGTTTTGACAGTCTCAATTACTTATGTCTATTTGGTACAAATCCTCCTAGATCTTACAAAGAGGTACTGGGATTTATTTCTACTCTAGTGGACGTTGTTTTACACTAAGCTACACTGAATTCAGCGGGATTTAAGAGAGAAAGAAGATTTTAGCAAAGTAAAAAATAAAATGGAAGGAGAGAAAAGTGGATGCAATTAAGTTTCTGCCTTAGAAATTCCAGAGAACATGAGATCCAAGAAATTAATCCTTTAAAACATTTTTCTTATATTGTACCAAACCAAGCAATCTCTTTTATCAAAGTTACTTACCTGCAGCATCAGCTTCAGTGGGTTTAACATCTACATCTATTGGAAGAGATAATGGGCAGATTGTATAAATATTACTCAATGAAAAGGAATGAAATGTATGACAGCAGTATGATTTGTTGCTGAATGTGGCTGCCCACAAAGCCTTTGGTGCTTTTGTCATACGCTGGAGATTAAAAGCTCAAATTCTGCGACTATGGGATCATGCAAGCCTCTTTGATAACTGATCAAATGGTCTGTGACTTGCCTAACAAGAAAACCTCAGGCACTTCCAGAATCAAGGTTAAACTAAAGATATCATTACAATTTACCACATAAATAACAACGAAAAAGCACCTCAAAATATTTTAGGAACATTCTTGGAAAATTATAGTCAATGTCCAAAAAGACTATCAGAGTGACAGACAAACTGTATATTTTCCATCCTGTCGTAGGGAGGAATAGACGTGGGAGTGATTATACATGCCATAGCATGAAATAATGCCTCACATATGGTAAAGAATATGTGAATTGTACAGTGGAAAACAATCGCTTTGAGCCACATGTTCCCCTCTGGCATTAAACTGCATGGGAGAACAAAATAATCCAAAAATTATGTAACTTTTGAAGCACAACCATTCAACTATGTTCTCCCCCTGCCTTTGTACACTACCCAGAGCAGGTATGAGAAGTTATAAAATACTTTGAACTGTGCTAAAGAAAGGGGAGAATGGCCTCATTTGTCTCTTGGTTCAAACATTCCCCGTGCTGGAACAGGCAAGGAAACAAAAGAGCAAGGATGGGCGGGGCACAGACCCTGATACTCAGTTCAGAGTTTTGGTGGAACATGAGTCAGGGAAGCAGGAGGCCATCCTAGCCTAAATAAAGGCAGGGACGAAACTGCCACTGACCTAACAGGGCCAGAATTTCTGCTTCATTATGCATCCTAAAGCCCCTCATCTTCCTGGAACAACTGTGCAGCTGCTGCTGAAGTGTCACTCAGAGCTGCTGGTGCCACTGTACCCCACAGTTCTTCCGACAGCAGGGGATGTGATAGGACACTGAGTGGATCATATTTGCAGTTGGACTACCCATACCCCACATTTTGTGTGAGTGTATTTTAGGTGGTGTCAGAAATATGGCAAGTATGGCACCGTGGGAATCCAATAATTTGTCAGCCCTTCTTTTTTGTTTTTGGGGGTTTTGGATTTTTTTTTCTGTTTGTTGCCTTGAGTTTTGGGGTTTTTGTTTGTTTGTTTGTTTTTTGTTTTGTTTTGGTTGGTTGGTTTTTTGGTGGTTTTTTTGTTGGGTTTTTTGTTGTTGTTGTTTGTGGGGCTTTTTGGTTTGTTTTTTGTTTTCGTATACGCAGCCTATTGGCCTTTTTTTTTACAGCAAAGGTAATACAGTTACTTTTCCTCTTGGACCAAGCCCCATGGAATTCCTTAGTTTTGCTGCTTTCTTTGAAATGCAGCCAGAGAGACGGGAGCATACATGTGGGAAGTGCTTCATAGGAGCTTCATTCAAAATCCATGTGTTAGCAGAAGATAGGACACATGGCAGTTCTGCTTACACAGGAAGCAGGCAAAAGTACAATGATGCATCCCAATACAAGGAAAGCTGTGTAACATAGCATCCTCTAGAAGTAAGTTTGGTATATTGAGTGATAAAGCTAAAAAAAGGAAAAACTTAACACACTGAGGTAGTCTAAAACACCAGAAGTCTACACCATGAAAATAAAGAACTTATAATTAGGGCCTTTTACAGTCTCTAAATGTGAAATACTCCTTCCCCAGCAAATTATTTTCTACCACATAAGTTTTGATTTCTCTGTTTCCTGGTCATTCAAGTGGCATTTTTTTTGTTTTCTGTTAATGTTTATTACACTTTCTAAGCTTAATTTATCATATAATAGGGAATAAAATCTTTTGCTGACTTTCAACTGTCTTGGCGTGGGACAGACTAAGAGGAAGGTTTCATGTGGGACTGGATACAGAGAATCAAAACATCAGGACTGAGGGCAGTCCCTTCGCTAATGATGGGTAAAGGAGTTGAGGAACTGAATGCCAGGGGATGTAATCCCTAATGCTCAGGGAAGAAAGCTGAGAGAAGAAATGCAATAACAGATGTAGAAGGATGGGGTGCTGGCAAAGTCAAAAACTATGAAAAGATCCACTCGGCAAGAGCATATGACATGTCTGGCATTAAACACAATAATTACAAGCCTTTGTAATTGCAATAAACATCTTTCATATTTATGTAATTACGTGTTCGGAAATCATCTAATTAAAATAGGATTTTCTGAGAAAAAAGACTTGTACATCTCTGCAAAAGTTGCTGCTGCTTTTTCACTGAAAGCAGTAGGCATTCCAGAGAACTTTTGGGATCGTGTCTATGGCAAATAGTGACATACATAGGACTATACTGCTTGGGGAGCTCACCACTGGGATTTCTCTTTGCCATATCAATTGCTGGAGATTAGGGTTTTCTCAACAGCCAGGACCAGAAATATTTTCACACAAGTGGTAGATTGGAGAGAACAAGGAAGAGCCTTTTTAGTTCCAAACTGAACAGGCAGCACCTGAAACAGAGTGAGAACAGCACCTTGTAGCATATTTATTAAAGGTTAAAGTACTCCTTTAAACACAGCTAGTTCTTGAAGTGCATAGTTCATTTAGTACTGAGTACTTCACAATGAATGCCAAACAGGCAAATTCAATACAGAAACCCATAGAAGGAAGAGATTCAGGGGAGGGAGTGATGAAGCAGCTGAATTTGTATGTATCCTCAGCAATCCATTCATTACATAAGCTACAGCACTACAGCATTACCAGTTGTCAAAAAGAGAAGAAATAATGTGAGATTATGGAAAAGCTGAAAGTAAAACATGAAATCTGAGAGCAACAGATGGATAATGAGAGTGCTAAAATGTATATATTGTCACAAGGTGTATTTAGAAACTTTTGTCTGGCATGAGTTCTTCAGAAAATCCTAATGACAACTGCAGATAGATTTAAAAGGGCCCTGACTTCCACAGTTCACAGAATGAATGAGGAAACTTGTACAGCCAACACAATGTCAAGATGAATGATGTAAAATGATATAAAAATTGCTGAACTGTGCATAGTAAAACGTTTCCTCGGGGAAGGAACAAGGAGTAATAGGTTCTAAAGCATGGCTTCAGTAAATGATAATTTAAGTAGGAAATGGTCCAGAGAGTTAGTAAAAAAAGCCATGGAAAGCAAATAAATGTTATAAAAGAAACCTAAAATGAAATTACAAGGCAGTAATATAAAATAAATGTCATAGCATCACGCAAAATATACAGAAACAATTGAAGCAGTTAGTGTTTTCATAGAACAATTCAGCTTCATACATATCTTTATATTCTTTCATATGATAAAAATAGGTCCAGATGTATCTAGGAATGGACATGGTGTTGTCCTTGAGCTGAGGATAAAGGAACACGAAAAATTTGCCTGGGTAAGAGCATAAACAAAATTATGTTTTAAGACCTATTGGATATTGGTTTTACTGAGATTGAACAATATTCTTAATGTCAAAGCATTTAAAATATTTTATAAATAAAATCAAACCATAATTTCTATATTTTGTACATTTAGTTGCATATGTAAAATGTAGATTTAAGCATGAATTTGAAGGTTCCATCTAGGTCAGTATAAGATACTGCTGTCTTCTTCATATTGTTTATAACAAATGGTAGATGTACACTAGGTTGCAAATGTGCAAATGTGTGATATTGAAAACTCTCATTCAAGTAAATAATAATAACTATTAAAGATCTTAGCTGGGAAAGTTCCCCTCCTGTATTTTTCTAGATAGTTTTCCAATTAATTTCATTTAGGTTTGTGAATAATTAATATTCCTAAAAGCTGGTCTTATGCACAACTCAACTTGGACACTTGGATGATAAGGAATACATTACAAAAGGCTCATTTGAAAACTTTGGTTTACCTGTCTTCCCCATTTTACTTCTTGAAGTTTGTAGCAGGGTTAATTCAGTTTCCCTGGGTACCAGCCACAAGGTAAGGCCTGTACTCCTCTTGTAGTGCCTTAACTGCTATATGTTTTCTTGTTTCTGCTGCAAATAAGGTTGTTAACTTTAAAATTATAACCTTCCTTTGATGATCTAACATACTTTCATTAGTTTTTTATATCTGTGCCTGTTTCGGGACACCTTTAAGGGTCTAATAATACATGCCCACCTTATTTCTCTTATAGTATGACAAATTTTAAAATTCCTTAGTCACATACTGCTTTTTCCTCCAGACTGAGTACTGAATTGGCATTTCATTTTTTGCTTGGCTGACTCTGCAAGACAGATAACTTCCTTTTAGCACATCTTCTGTTTGTTTATAGCACATAATAGAAGTCATTCAGCATTTAATTCTGCTTTTGCTATATAATTTTGCATCTTTATTATCTCTAACAAAATACCATTCACAGTAACAAAGACATCATTCTTCAAAAAATCCAGCAAGAAGAGGACAAAAGATAGCCTGGGGAGAGCACTGGAATGGAATTCCTACTTCGCTCTTCTATAACATTTTCCATCGTCATTCTTGAAGTACTGCTACAAAGATGAATCATTATTTCAATTTGCCTATGGGAGAAACTGAGTCACCTGAAGAGGAAGTGATTTGCCATGCAGCAAGTTGGTGGCAGAGCCAAGGGCAAAGAACAAGGCTCTTCATTTCCTGCCTGGTGTCCTCATGACATTAACTCAGTTTACAGCTCTGCCACAATCTTCTTTATGACCTTAGGATGGGTCCTTTATTCTCCTAACACTGAAGTGCATGCTTAATTTAAGCTTGTTTTTTTGATGATCACATTTGGATGAAAACTCTCCACCAAGTACATCAGCCATATTACAGAGATGGTTCATCTTTTCTCTCAGTTACTTTGAAAGGGACAATTTTTTGTTCAGCATACTGTTACATTAGGTAATATTTTATTTTTCATGTTGTGTTTATTTTTGCCCAGAAAGTTTTCACAAAGACAAATTCTAGCCTCAAAGACAAATGTGAAACCTGTGACTCACGATGATAGAAAATGGTGTGTCAGAAGAGCCTTCGTTTTGTTGCTCAAAGGGTACAACACCTGTGTGTTATGGGCCCCCAGTTTTTCAGATTTGCAAATTCTATTTTCCTTTTTCAGAGACATCTGGAGAACAACTGTTTGCACTCCAGACAAACTCAGGGTGCGGATGAGAGGAGAATTCACTCTTCCACCTACTGCTCCCTACACAGTGTGCATGAATGAAAAAAACCACTTCTTCCCCTGCCCTACCCATTTGCACATAGAGCTCTTCCAAACACTTCCTCTGGGTTTCCTTGTAAGAGCACCTCTTCACTGTCCTACAAAGTCTCATGGGGTACAAAGCAGGCATTTCAGTATTTGGCTTTTAACGTGTTGTGCATTACTACTTTCACTGTTCCCTTTTCTTTCTTCTGTTCCCTTTACCTTTCTTACTTCTTTTTGATACTCTTTCTACTGTTTCTACTGTGTCTCTCTGTTTCATTTAAATTTGGCTTTTTCCCTTTTTATGCTTCTTTTCCATGAGGAAAGGGAGGTGTTCCACTCTAGGCCAACTCATCATAGAGGCATGGAGAGGACTGGCAGAAATCATTGCTCATGTCTGGCTGTGCAGGGAGAGGACTAGAGTTTTGCTGCTGTGAGGATTTCCCAGAAGTGATATTGGAGCTGTTCCAACAGTTTACAGTAAAAGGACTGCAGTTCTAATGCAAGTTCAGCAAGGTGAAGGCCATCTTTTATCAGGTCAGGTACAATAACAAATTGTGTCAGATGTGTCTCTGGTCTGAGAAATTAAACCTTTGTACAGGATGCTACATGGTACACTGTGGAGGTGAAGGATGTAGCCTTCATATGAAGTCACTCTTCATACAAAGAGGAGAGACAGATGTCTGGCCTGTAAGGACCATAAAGAATTAAGCACAAAAGGCCCTGTAACTGTGAGGCATTATTGTGAGGTCCAGGCCATCAGTTTCTAGGTGCCCCTGCCTCCATTGTCTGATCAAGGTGCTCAGCAGTGTCGACAAAGCAGCCCAGCTCTGAAGAATACAGTGCTTTGTTACATTTGGCTAAACCTAAAAGTAGTGGTAGGGGGAGCATGGGTATTATAGCCACTTCTTCCTGGGCAGAAAGCAGATACCTTACACACCTTTCAAAATGGTGAAATCTGGTCCTCTCCCACGTCCCCTACTGAGTGTCCAGGTGTGATTTCAGCACCCTTGAAGGACGAACACAGCGCCCTGTTTTGGCTTGCTGCTGTGTCATACATCACAGAGTAGAGGAGGAAGCAATGGGGCAGAAGCCATTAGCAGCATCATCTGGGATGACAGTTTGGAAAACAGCGTGAAGGAAAAATTCCAGTGCCTCATTCTCACAGAAGGAAACTGAATGCAATGATAACATCCACATGTGTTAAGACAACCAGAGAGTGTGGGGTGTGCTAGAGACCCCCATGATGTGTGACACAGAAGATTCAGTTCAGGCAAGACCAAGCTGCTTTTAGATGGAGATGTTTGTGTAGCCCAAAAATTGGTTGCTGTTAATGTTCCCTAAATGTACTTGATTTTCACAGGAGAAAACAAAGTTCTAGAAATGCGACATGTACTTTGAGAAAGAAATGGTAGTCTTAGGGCCAGTGGTACTTTTTTCCCATTGTCTGAGAGTACTTCTTATGGAAGTTCTTATTTCCTCTTTGTGAGATATTTTCTATGTGAGTGGAGTTATCAACAGTGGCAATTACATAGCCTAAGGAAATCTTTAAAATCTGCCAGGACCACACCACTGCTCACTAACAACAAAAGGATTGATTCAATACTCAGTAAGAAGCTGAGAGTAGGAGAGACTGAGAGACTTGTGGCAGCCTGCACTGCTGAGAGGTACAAGTGCTTTCTATAGAAACAGAGGATTTTCTAAGGGCTGCTGGCTTCCTGCTTATGTACCTTGCCTGCACTTCAGTTCAGAGGTAAAGGAGGCAAGTGTGTATTCAAGGAGAAGGGAGTATCTTCTCTTGTGTTTGCACAGAGCCAGGTACAAAAAAGCCATGAAAATGGGTCGGATCTCCAAGTGCTAAAGAAACGTAGACAATACAAATAATTGTTTGGAACACGCTGAATTTAGTGCTTTGCAGCGGTCTAATGACATGGACAGAAAACAGAATGGTGGCCCTATTCTGATTTCTTGGATTTGGTTATTTTTGTCAACTGTATGAATTTATACTCTGCTTAGTTATTGAACAAACTGAAACTAGAGTTTTGTGGCACAAGAAAATGCATTACACTTGTATGAAAATGTAAAATGTAAACTTCATTTTTTCTTTCCGTGAATGACGGCTCTTCTTTTAAACATTATTAAATGAATGAAGTAATCCTAAGTTTTTAAGACATTAGCCTTGGATCAAAGTCAAGGATGTAGTTACAAACAGTGAGCTCTTCATGGCTCCATCTACACTGCTCATCACATTGCTGACAAATACTATCAAGGTCTCAGGCTGCAGTACCACGCTTACAGGCCATATTAAAGGTTGTTTAGGTCATTGCAAAAAAAAAATCTCATCATGTGTAGTTAGCATGTCTGCATCCTGTATGGTGTTAACAGGTATTTCCTTACATGAGGAAGGTACAAGAATATAGAGAATCAGGCATCTCCAGGTTTTCAGGGTTCTGCTGATTTCAAAAAGGCAGGATGCCTTCCCAGTATTCTCCTGTGCTTAAGCATGCAACCCTAGTCCTTATCGTTCCTTAGATCTTGGAGATACTTGCAAGGGACAACTAATCATAGGAAGGTAGATGCTCAAAAGCCAGAATAGCGTATTGCCACAACTTTTGGCCACAACTGTGCTGGGAGGGCATTATGTATGTAGAAGTACTTCTGCCGATTCCACATGGCAAATACGTGCTTTACCCAGCCAGAGTTTCTGTATGTTAAGACTACTGAACCAATAATAAAGTACTTTGCCTGACTACCACGCTCAGCTTCACTTTTTCCTTTTCAAATTTAAACAAAAAGCTCTAGATGTAACTGTACAATGTACAGATGTAACTGTAGGATTTAGAGAATGAAACAGAACTGATTGGACACCTTCTTAGAAGTGTTGGTTACAACATGTAGTAGTCTGTAGCAATAATTACTCTGAGACATAAAACTGCAGGGCAAGGAGGTTTCAGGGACCAACACGTGGGTGAGCATTTTGATACTGTCCTCCTAATGAGATTTTTCCATTCTCTCTGAATAGCTTCAGGATGGGCCCTTCAACCATTCATCTGTATTCATGACTTCATCCACCTGCCCCTCTGTAAGTACATTTCTGCTTCCTGAAAAGAAGAGGCTGGAAGGTAAAAACTGACTACCATAATAAACATCAGCTTTTAGCCACTATTATTTCTTTGTTTTATTCCTAAAGCCCTTGTCTCTATTGTTGGTATTTTCTTAAATTCTATTATTTCTTTGTCACACTTTGTCATTAAATCTCTTGTTTCCTGATAGCTGGCATTCTTCTTTAAGCTCAGTTCTGGGGGAATTGAATAGCTCAGGTTCAGGTTTTAAAATAAATATACCTAGCCATTCCAGTTCCTGAGAAGAGAACTGAACACAGAAAGTGAATTTAAGTGAAAAGCTCATATGTAAATAAACTGTCCTTTTAAAAATAAATACAGTTTTTCAAGCCAGTCTTTAGGATTTAGATTTTTGCTTTGTGGATTTTTTTTTTTCAATTTACAGAGTCAGCAGTAACGCCTCCAACAGTTTCATCAAAACCACCCAGGAATACACACATCATAAAGATAGCAGGAATTATACGACCTGATCAGGGATGACCACTGAATTGAGGATATGAGGATATGCTGTGGATCACTTTAAGTTATATAAACACTTACGTATTAACTGCAGGAGGGGATTCTATTGCTTTCATGAAGTCTCAGAGCTATGAACTAGGATGGTTCACTTTTCGCAATAAGAACTGCACAGTCACAGCAGGCCATCACACACTTTGTGGGAGTGGAACTAGTGTGGGACATTTAGGCAGGAACTGTAATCTGGCAGCACATGGCCTCTCTGCAGGAGGCAGGGAAGCCAGCACACCGTGCTCATGCTGCTGCAATATGTGAGTGGTCCAGCACCACGTGGGAAGTGTGGGCAAGAGACACTTTGCATGTACCCACATCTTAGCCACAAAAAAGCAGCAATGCAAAGGCAAGAGACAGCATAAGCCTTTTGAATGTTAATAGGATGCCCACAGGAAAGAAGATTGTATCAGCAAAAGATGTATCAGCAAAATACACAGGCTCACATGCTGAATGGCATGGTCAGTACATAAACAAATAGTACGTACTAGCACCATAACTGTTAACTTTAACAGAGATGGATTTGCTCTCAGTAAAAAAAACTCACACTGAAGTTGTAAGGAGGAGAAATAAGAAATTAAAAGGACGCGCAGGTGAGTCTGTTCACACAGAACTAACATGGTGGCAGCAACAGTAATATTTAAAATTAGTTTTCTTAGTAAAAAGCCCTTTCGATTTTATCAGCAAAAAGTTATTTCATGTTCATCATGTAGTATTTGAAGCAATGGGATGAACAAGAGTAAATAGGTTTAAAAACAGGTTGGTACAGTTTGTTTTCAGAGTGAAGAGTGATTTCTTCCAAGGCATACTCCCATAAGAGTAACTGCACTAGTTCCTGGAGGTCTGTGATTGTGTGACTATCTCCACTTTTATTAAAAAAGAAAGGAAAGGCACATTTCTACTTTTCACTAACATTCACATTCATTAACATCACATTCCTAAGAGAATGTCATCTCAGCATACCTTAAGGCTCAAAAATCAATAGAAATACACCAGCATTTACAACACAGGGAGCTTTACAAGAGGATAATATTTCATTTAGATGTGACTCATTTCTACATGCTTCAGGTATGCAACAGTGATTTGTATAGGGAGTGGGATGCATTAATTGAAGAGGAAGTTGCAGTGAGAGACTTGCTAACATTTGAAAGGCAGCTGTCATTCACAGATTCTAAGAACTTAAAAAAAAGCATAAATACCACACGAATCTGGAACCAGGAAAGAAAGGTAAAAGAGGTGTTAAGATACAACTTCAAGTACCAGTCTAATGAGGTCAACATAAGTGTGGTTTCTAACTTCCAGAACTCCTTCTCACCCCACGGAAGAACTGGCAATTTCCTGAGAACACCAGCCCTTTAAGGATGAGAGGGAAAATTTAACCCAAAACATAGTATTCGAAAAACAACCACCTTTTTTTTTTAATGAATAACAGTCTCCACACTCCCTGCAGTCAAAATTTACCTTCAGAAAGGTAACCACTTTCAGTATTGACTTAAACCTTTTCTATGTGGAGATGTTGATAAAAATAAGGGATTGATACTAATGTATACTGTGAAAGAAATGTGGTGATTTTGGATTGGTAATGGAAGTATCCTTACTTCAGTACAACTAGAAGACATATTTTTTAAACATTTCAAAATATTTTGGCACACAGATTTTATATCATAACTTGGAATATGCAGACTTTTCAGTCAGCTGTTCCATGTATCTACATGCTATAGTTTTGCAGATTATTCAACTGTTAACAATTTATAGTATTTACTGCACTCCTGCTGCTAAGTAAACAGTTTTATAGACTAACTCATGTCCTTGCTGTAATAAACAGAGAGAAGATATGAATTGTATTGGTGGGATGACAGGATCCTCCCTTTCTTGCAGGACAGCATACCTTCTGCTAATAGAAGGAAGGTGTCCAAGCACGTGCTTGCCAGAACGGGACCTGGGCTGGGACTGACTGCTGTTAGTTTGGCCAGTGTCACAGGCAGCTGCAGGCAGGCACTGAATGGGGTGGGGCATGTTCAAACATGTATCCCAACTAGCTGGTGGAAAGTGTGGGCTGCTTCTCACTGATGAGGAGGAACGGAATGTCAGAAGCATTTCTCACGGCATTTATGTTATCAGTTAGCTAGTACAGATTGGGAAATGGGACAGAACAGGTACATTTAAGTTACTGGTTTAATGTGCAGTGGAGGTCATGTTGAGTGTAATCATCCTTACAGCTGGAGTTCCGTGCGTTCCTCCAATGCACTGTACTGCTGTGTGTGAAACAGCTCCTGTCAGGGAAACAACAAACAGGCTGTGCATAGTGTGCCACATAAAGCAGTAATACAGACCTTGGCCACTCCTCTAGCTCAGTAGACTTGGCTTGATGTTCACACATAGCTGCCTCACAGCTACCTCAACTCCTGCTCTGCCAATGTTCCTCAATAGCAAAATTAGCAACTTCAGTTTTGACATGAGCAGGGCACATCCACAATATCCTCACTGCAGCAGACTGTTCACAGTTGTTCCTGAAGCTGGATCTTGTTCCTGGACCACTTTTGCACACAGTGGTGCAAGGCTGGTCAGAGCTAGGTTAAAACTTGAACTCAGCCTCCTGTGTTTATGATGTGGTATGCAGAAGCTGAGCCCAGGATTTTGTCATTCAGGGTGGATAGGTAGAGACCAGCAGGCCAGGAGATTTTGAAGGCTCCATATGAGGTTCTGTGGCCAAAGGGCCCATCCAGAAGGGTCAACACACACCACATGCTCTGAGAAATGCCAGGATGACATCTCATTAGATTGGCACAATCCTTTTGACAAGTACACGTTTCTGGAAACAGTTTGACAGTTTCAAATGTAATATATATGAACAACTATATTTTCCAAAAGAAAGAAGCAAAATACATCCAGGTAATTCCAAAATTATTCACATACACAATCACACAGAATTTATTAGGCTGGAAAGGACCTCTGACCATCAAGTACAACTTATGACCGAACAACACCATGTCAACTAGAACATAGCACTAAGACTGGATGTGGCACTTTGTTTCAACACCTCCAGCTGTGTCTCCACTACATCCATGGGCAGTCCATTACAATGTCTAATCACCCTTTCTGTGAAGAAATTCTTCCTAATGTCCCACCTAAACCTCCTCTGGCCCAACTTAAGACTATGTCCTCTCATGAGAGGTTCTATGTCTCCTCACAGCCGAGATGTCCTGATGCCGGAGTTGCAACAGTGAAAGGTTTGCTTCCATCAAGCACATCCGTGGAAGGGAGCCGCTGCCTGCCTGCCACCTCGGGAAGGGCCTGCCAAAAGGTGTACGCGGCCTCTTCCCATTTCTTCAGCCACCTTTAGGCTAAATTTGACACCCGGGAATGGCGTTAATGGAGGTTCAGTGCTCGGTCTGATGCTGCTCACTGCAGCGCATTCCTGAGCCCTCCGACACTCCGCAGCAGCCGCAGTTTTGTCTGTTCACAAGCGTGCCTGATACGGAGCGTTTCCGACCAGCGCGGCCCTTCCCGCTCCGAAAGCCGCCGCTGGCTCCCACCCGCCCGGGCTCGGCGCCCTCGCCCCGCCACCCCCGAGAGCGCCTCCCACAAGCCACCCGCGCGGCGCCGGGGCCCGCCCGTTCGGGGGTGCCCTCCCT
>VXBT01005025.1:656948-700666 GCA_013400235.1 Oriolus oriolus
CCAGGCCGGCGGCAGGAGGGAGCGCCCTGCGCCCCTCTTCCGCGGCCTCAGGCCCTCCGCCCCCCACGGCGCCTGCGGCGTGAGCAGCAGCTCCCCCCCGGAGGAGGCGGCCCGGCGGAAGCCTAACGCCTGGTGGGGGGCGGCGGCCAGGAGACCGGCGGCGACTCAGGGTGTGAGGGAGCTCGGGGACGGCGAGGAGGAGGACGACGAAGAGGAGGAGGAGGAGAAGGAGAGCGAGCAGCAGCGGTGGAAGAACCGGACCGTGAACGGGAACCGGCTCCTTTCCTACGGAGGCAGCAGGGACAAGTACTCGGACTCGGAGGAGGAGGAGGCGGCGGCGGGTGCGANTAACGAATGACAGGGCGGCGGGGGCGGCTGCTGCCGGCAGTCTAGACAGGGGCAGAAATCAGGAGGAGGAGGAGGCGGCGGCGGCGGCGGTGGCGGTGGGGGAAAGAGGAGGAGGAGGAGGATGTGAAAATCTGGACTCTATTCCTCCCAGCCCCAGATACCGCATTGGCCTATCCAAGAAATCCCCATCAGTATTGTTGCTGCCACCACCGCTTACGGACGTGGACAGCGGCAAAATCACTGACCCTCCAGGCACCGTTAGGAAAGCGACCAATAATCATGTCCTCAGCGGTGCTCCTGGTAGCTGTAATGTTGAATCCAGGATTTATTCATCTACTAATAGCCTTCCCTCGGGTGGAACCACCTCCTCCCTTAGACTCAACCACTCCAATCATACGGGTTCAAATCATACCTACCTGAAAAACACCTACAAGAAGAATCTCTCTGAGCCCGAGGAGGAGCTTCTCCAACAGTTCAAAAGAGAGGAGGTATCCACCACTGGAGGCTTCAGTGCACATTACCTGTCCATGTTCCTCTTAACTGCTGCATGCTTGTTCTTTCTGATACTGGGATTCACATACCTGAGAATGAGAGGTTCTGGAGTAGCTGAGGATGTGGGAGCCAACAGTAAGTATTAGGTGAAGGGTATGAGCAGTTTCTGCATCTGGATGTAACAACTGTTAATACGCCTTTGCATTCCCAGACATCCCTTACTGAGCAGTTCTGGGTTCCACCTTAGAATAATCTTTCTTTAGACGATGGTGCACAGAGTATTTGTCTTTCCTTATGAATGTGCTTTGCAAGCTGGTATAATAAGCTTGCAAGACATCTGGTGATAAACTTAAATCCCAGCATTCCTTGCTATTTGTTGATGCCTTGTTTTCTAGCACGTTTTCTTCCCAAAGCAGTTGTATGGGTTTTGTTCAATATAGCAGGAGTATGGTTAATAGAGAATTGACGAGGTAAGGCTTTATGTTAATCTCACAGGAGTAAGCATGCACATTTAGATACCTGGGATTCCTGCAGGGCTAGGATTTGACTGTAGTTGTTTGGTAATAAAGCAGTTTGTTTTCATTCATGTGTGGTGAGGCCTAAAAAGGATCCTAGGTTGAGATGATGTTACACACTGTGACAGACTTTGGGTAGTGAATGCTTGACCTGTTGTGTATTGTTTTCTAATAAATACTTTCTTCTAAATTTATTTGAGAATAAGGATTATACATTAAATACTGCTGTGCTTTAGTCTGAATTTCAGAGCATTCATATTTTTAAAATCCTGAATTATCTGGGAACTTCTTTAATATGTGAAAGTAACTTCTGAAACAGGTTTAAAAACTACCATTTTCTATTCATGAAGCATACAAAAATGGAAATGTACCACCTAAGGGTGGTGATTCATGCTAATTCAATTCTTGGCTGTTCTGAAATGGACAGTGGAGATTCTAACATCAGAAAGAAAAATCATGCCATTGCTATCTTGATTTTTCATTGCTCCTGGTGAGAAATTATGCAAAAATCTGGTTTGGGGATGTAAGAGCATTAGAAGGTTCTTGGCAACTTGCATTTTTCTTGAAATGATTGGAGAAGGTGTGTGCAAGTGTGTACATTTCTTTGTATTATAGAGAGTAGAGGATTTATATACTCATTTGTGGGCATGTATACAGTGCCATGTAAGGAGTGGTCTGACTTGGGATCTGCTAGATGTCACAGGGCAGAAGTAGCAGTGTGGGCTGGCTTTTTTTCTATTCCCTTTTGAACGTTGTTCATTGCATTAGGGTAGTGGAATAGTTCTTAATTCTTTTTTTCACTCTTTTGGGGAGGGCGAGCAAAACGTGGTGTTTAGGAGGGACAGCAGCAGCAAGGACTTAGGGATTTGCGATGGTTTTGTTGCAGTGGTCCACGTGGCTCTTAAGTACTGTTCAGTCTCATTTTTTGGGAAGGCTGTGAACATATGCAGGTGGACTATAATTAGATACAGTATAGTGTGACAGTTGGAACTGCTCATACTCTGGTTAGCTTCTGGCCATAACTGCTAGAGACATGCCTACATTTTCTTATGTATGGATAAGCTGTGTTATTGTACTAACATGTATTATATACTTCTGTTAGTCTTTGAAATATGATGATTTTAACGGGAGAAGATCTGTCAGCATACTGGGGTAAACTGCCACATTTAGTGGTTGAGTTAAAACTGGCTTGTCCTCCTGTTTGATAAAAGATGAATGTTTCAGCAATGCAGATAGCAATAGTTCCTAAAGTTCAGAGTGGATGTTTTTTTTTATTGAAAGAAAATTTGTTTTTGAATGTGTGAACTTTCCTACAGAGCATGTGGGATGATTGTGTTGAATATATTGCTCTTGAAAAGTTAACCTAGCTGGAACTGTTAGACAGGAAAAATTGTCCTTTTCTTAGAGGACCTTGCTTAGGTTAGGCTGCCCAGTGAGTGCTCTGGTAGCCCAGTGTTGCTTGGCAGTTCAAGTAAACCAGTTCTTGGCCTGTTCTTACTTGCTGTCTTTTCAGTGGAACTCTTGAAAGTGGATTTCCTGAAGAATTGTTCTGGCAATGGCACTTGTATTTCGTCTGTCCTACTTCCTCACAGCCCCAGGCTTTGCTGCAACATAACAAATAGAAACAAGGAGAATAGTGTCCTTTGGAAGAAGCAAACAGCAGGTTTTGTGGCTAGCTCCTTTGATAGGGAGAGGAGCAGGCCACTTCAGGAATGTGGGAATGAGCAGGGAATTACCTTGCCCATATGTTTAGCATGTGCCTACTAACTTCTTCTCAAATCAGCATATGGAACAAAAATACAGTGGGTCTGTAGAACAGGCAAGAACAGACAAGACAGGCTAATAAGACTGATTTTTACTGAAAATGGGGAGAACCCTGTCTTCCATTATATGCTTCCTAAGCTTAAGCATCATTCAAGTCAGTCCTTTGACTCTTACGCTTATATGGGTGTATTGTCTGTTTTCTTTATAGAAGCAGAACTGATTCATACTTTATTAAAAATAATAATGTATCTCAAAAACAACCTTTTCGTTTAGGTGGATATTGAGATTATTCTGTCTTTTAGATGGTTGTAGGTAAGATTCTGTTGGGTGAGAGTGATTTGATTGTGGAAAAAAATCAGTTATTTTAAACTCCAGTCTGTGTCGTGAAGAGTTTTAGGGTTCAGAGGAGTTGCAGTATATGCATCTCTGTAATTATCGTGCTTACTGTGATAAAGCAATGAAGGCAGTTATTTGGTGGCTTCTTATTTTAAATTTGCAGGGAATGATGCACAGTGAGCTTAAGTGTTGGCTTTCTTAATAGTTAATTGCCTAAAATTAAATTCAATCAAAATAAGGTGATAGTATGTTTGTGACATTGAAAAATATTAATCACGAAGTACACTCAATATCAACACTTAAATATTTGTCAGGCAGTAATCGAAGAACAGAGGAGGTGTGTGTAATGAGAAGGAGGCTTAAAACCAGGTGTTGGAGTTGAATTTAGGCCAGGTGTAGTAATACAAATGAGAAGGGGGTGAGCAGAGAATTTCAGAAGAGATTTGTCACTTACACTGTACCTAGTGTTCAAATGATTTCTTATTCAGAGCTCTGAAATAGCTATGGAGTGCTTTAGTTTTTCCACATGTAGCATAAAACGTTCAAAGACAAATCAGAACTGGGCTAATTCTTCTCTATCTAAACTATAAAGGTCACTTGAAGTAAGGTTTTTATGCATATTGCTGTCTAAAATATAGATAAATGTCTGTGGGGTTCTCCTTTTCAGTTGAAATAAACTGCTCTTGAAGCTCACATAGAAGACCAACTAATGCCTAAGTGCATGCTGTGCTTGCTAGCTCTGGCAGTGCTGTATGTGAAAAAGATCAGTTTAGGCTTGTTGCTGGTAACCTCATTCATTTTGCTCTGGCTGTAAAGCATGTTTTATTTGCACCTGCCTTCAAAATACCATGGAATTGAACCAACTTCTTGCCAAACCAGCATAGTATTTTGTCAGGAAAATGGTAGACTTTAGTCTACTTCCTAGGGTTCTTCAAACCCTGAAGAGTTGTTTATCTCTTCCAGCTTCGGTGGTTTTGTGATGTTACTCTGAGCATCTCAAGTGGCTGTTCCTGAAAGTTAATTCTGAAGTTATTTTTCATGAAAAGTTGATAACTGTATCGGATCAGTCGATGTTGCTTTCAGATCTGGTTCACTTTTCTGAAAGATGTGGGCACTAGTACAGGTGCTGTTGAAGTCTGTAATCTGAAACAGGTTATGTGTAAGTTACTTTTACCGTTTCTGCTCCAGTACTTTGTTTGGGAAGCAGCTGATGTGACAAAAGAAAAAAACAAAACAGAACAAAACCACCACAACAAAAAAATAATCTTTTTTGTTTCAGGTAGGTCTTGTTTAAAATCTTATTTTCTTATTAGGAGAGGCTTTTAAAAGTGACATCTGTTGCTAGTAATTTTGGTCTTTCTGTGATACTTGTTACAAAACAATTGCTAGGAGGATAATCCTTACTATATTTGCTACAACTTATGTTTTTGAAATGTTAATTCAGGGAGACTTAGCAGTTATGTATGTTGCAAGCGTAAGCTTATGCAAATCGCAATTCTAAGAGTTTCATTCAATTCCATTGATGTTCCTTTGTTCTTGACTTCTAAATCTCTCAGGTGTTAAAACTTCTATGGAATTTTATGCAGGGAATTTAATTGCTAAGAAGTTGGATTTGCCGTATAAAAGACAAGATTATGACTGTTATGCTCATAGGCCTGCAAATTACTGTTGAAGTGCTGTGGTATTTCACAGATAACTGTTACAAATTTACTTGCCTTCAAAGATCACCTTCTCAGAAGAGTCTATATTCTTGACAGTGTTGGCTTAATGGAAGAAAATCAGTTGCGGGTAAGAAGTATTTATGGAAGAGGAGATAATAAAGGGAGGGAGAAAAATTAAAAGATTTGTGGAGTTCCTGTGTTGTGTGCCTATTAACGTTGCTTGTGCTTTGCAAGGGACACCCTGACTTGTATTTGACAATGTAACAACTACTATTGAGCTATTAGCCTATAGCTGTTTCACTTTCTGTATATTGCTTTAAATCCTAGTTAGCAAGTATTTCTCAACTAGGTGATACAAAAGAAAATCCTGGTGTATTTCTGAGAGACTAATCTCTTGTAGCAATCGCAGTTCTATGGTTTGGTGAGTTTTGGATCAAGATCAGTAGATCAAAAAAATCCCTAGGCTGCCTTCATAAGCTAAAGCCAGGCAGAATAGGTAGATTTCCTTAGGATTCTTGACAATTTTAAAGTCTAGTCTTCCTTATGGTATGTCAGAAATTATTCTTTAAAATGAGGAATAAATTTGGCCTTTTATCTAGGAAAGTCTGAATAATTATTATATAGTGACTTACATCTAAGAAAGTCTAAGTAATTGCTATATAGTACAAAATAGCTCATCTTAGCTGACAGCTTCAGGTCCTTCCTAAAGGATAATAAACAGTCTATTTACCTTTGTAATAGATCTGGAGTATAAAGTATAAAATGAAAATTGCTCAGCAGTGTTTGAAACAAAAATGATGGAAATTCAGAATTCTTGTTTTTAGGGAGATAATGGTAATTGATACTTTGTTCAGAATATTTGTAACTACTTTGCATTCTTACCTTAAATGTGCTACTGTTTGCAGATGTGCACAAAACATTTCTTGTGCCATTACTGTAGATTCTTATTATGACATTTTTTCAAAGTTGATGTTGGAGACTGTGGTTTTTTTTGAAGTACATAATGGAAAATCTGAACTAGAATCACTTACCTGGGGAGCAGGGATGCAGAAGAGCTCTGACAGGAGTCAGTCTGTTTTTATTAGGTATCAAAAAGTAATCAAAAGTTTGCACTGCATTCAGTAGTGCGTAGTTTTCTCAAAAGAAAATTTGGTTTCTGATGTGAGAATATTAAAGGTGATCTAGAATCTGAAAGCAGATCTGGTTGCAACTTTTCCATTTTAAAAAGCATTAGAGACTAGAAAAGTGTGGGAAAGCAAAAAGCACACTTGTTTCATTTGTTAAGAACCTCTGTCAACTCTTAATACTGTTCAAGTGCAATGCAGATCTTTCTGCTTAGGACAGATGTGTAGAGTGATAATGGATGCAGTGGAAATATTTTAAAGAAGAGCCCATGATACACAAGGACTTAAATTTCTCATTGTAGGAGCCCCAATTTGCACTGTTTCATAACCTGTAATTATCTCAGTACAAGAGGAGAATCAGGCCTGCAATCCTCCTATCTCTGGGAAACAATTGTGTTTCTAAAATCATGTATGTTTAAATCCTTTTGACATCTGTGTTTCATCTGAGAGTAGTAGGTTGCAAACTTTAGCTTGACTGCTTACCCAGCTAAGCTGGCAGGAGTTGTAGTGAGCTGATCCCTGTCATGCTTCTAGACTTGTGCTCAGAAATAGTATGAACATTTGAACAGGCCAGGACTGCTGTTTGAGAAAGTTGTTTGGTCACTTCACTAAAAAGCTTAGGCAAGCAAATTGAGCAAGTACAATGGGTTTTTGTTGATGAAAGTGCTATTCCAATGCTGTGGAGAATCATGGAGTGCTGCAATCATGCAGCATATATTCCTTTCACCTTTGTAGTTCTTCTGAGTATTTGTAAGTTAGTTGTCTGTTGTGATTTGTGTTAGGTTGAGGGGAATAAGTTTACTGGTTAATGGACTGTGAAATCAAGGTATATTAAAAGATATTTTTTTGGGGACACTCCTGTGTTTGCTGAGAACTTCATTAGTACTATCTTTGTCTTGACTGTTCTTGGCTCCTTCTGTTTCTCCTAGTAGGTCTAGATTTGTGGAAGAAGGTGGCAGTGCCTTTGCTGTGATTGTGATAAATCAGGACATGGTGTAGCTCAGGTCTTGATCAAAGTAACCTTGGTAGCTTCTGTCTACTGAGTCATTCTGGTACAGAAAAACTTGTCAAAAGGGGCAGTGGTACTGGTGGAAAGAAGCATCTTTCTTTCTTTTTACTGATGGAAAGAAATGGGTGCAGGGATAGATGGAAGAACCACTGCACATCTTAAAGCTGATCTCATGTAGGTTCCTTCTGTGTTAGAAGGCTTGCTCGAGTTTATAGTGTCCAGTGTTGAGTCCTACTGTGCTATACTTCCCACGATGTTATTTAGTGCTGTTTCTCTGTTCTGCTCATGTTTACATTCTGCTGTGGAGTGTGAGAATAGGTGTATGTTAACCATGAAATAGGCAAATGTGGTGCCTGTTGTGCATAGCTTGCTGGAGGAGATGTGCTGTTATGGCTGGCATTTTGCAGAGGTGAATTCTTTTTGCAGAGGAAAGGATCAAATTTTCTGTTTACTGAAGGTCATATTGTAATATCAACGTATCTTGAGTAACGCTGCCTATTTACAGTCTTCAATTCCTTCAGCTGCTTTAAATGACCTCTGAGTGACAGACTGAATTGATGCAAAAGACTGTAATGTGGGGAGAAGAGTAGGGGCTTAAAAAAGAGAGGTCTAACACTGAATTAAGAGGCACTAAAACTTACTAAGTAGTTTCTAAGATCCATTGAATTTTAGTGAGGCTCTGCTAGGTAAGTAAGAAATGGGTCTGTTAGTAAATGAGGGATTGTAGAACAACTCCTCAGGTACTTTGTCTCTGAGAAGGCCATTTACTTAAATAAAAATTTAAAGATGGCTTGTTACAGAATAATTGTTTCATATACATACTAAGACTTCCTTCATACTGCCTTCCGTCACTTAAGGCTTAATATATGGTCATATGCCCTTAACCTTGTATTTTTTGAAAAACTACAAGAAATGTTTGTACTTGGACTCCCAGTGTCTTGGGTAAATGCGGCATCAGCCTGTGTTTTCTCGGTGTCAACTGAACAAAACTTTATCACAAGAGGACTGCTGAGCACAAGGTGATAAGTGTAATGTTTTTCCTAACACTAGATTTTAAGGTCACATCTAGACCTTAATTTTACTTTTGTCCACAGAAAAGTGTTTCTTTAGTCAGGTAAATCTCTGCATTGGAGAAACCTCAGACTGTTTGTTAATTTCATAACTGTTTTGGTTAGCTTTAGGATATTTTCAATAGGCTGTGTATCAAAGCCACTTATGTTAACTATCTGTCCCCTCAATACTCACCATCTCACTATGTAGTTGTGCAATAAAACATTCCACAACACTTCATTCAGTAGTGCTTATCCCAGGGTTTGTTTAGCATCATCAACCTGCACAGCGCAAGCCCCTCATATCCCACATATCTCCATGTCTCACGACTTCATCAAACACATTTTTATCTGAATATGTAGATGTTGTTGGTCATAGAGAACAGAAGTCTAGCTATAGAACTAATCTGAAATCTGTCAGTAGATCCTGAGCAATGGAACATTTACTGTGAAGGACAGGTTTCATATCTCAGAAGGTAGATATGTGATAACTTTTTGTTCTGGTTTAGGTTTTTTGTTTTGTTTGTCTTGTTACTGTTGCCTGAAATAATGCTTGAGTTTGTCGTGAGGCGGGTTGGTGTTTGTTGTTTTTTTAATTCCCAGTATATTTTCTGGAAAATTCTGTTATTAATTATCTGCTAATTAATTCTGAAATCAACTATCTATTAGTGAATTTCTTTTCATCTCTGGCTATATCTAAAGTTTAGAGTGCTGTTTGTTCTTTTTCAGGTGTCATGCCTTAGACGACCAAAGAGGATTTTGTTGAGTGACAGACTGGGTGGTGCATGTGTGACAAATGCCTGAGAGGCGTTTTCAGAGGCTGTGGAAATCCACAGTTCGAACCTACTCACAGGGAAAGGCCAGTCTGGCAGTGTTGCTTGTACTGTTTCTCCTTGCAAATTCCTTGGAAATAGTGTCGTATGGTTTTATTGTTCTTAGTGTTTGAGATCTTGGTAAGAGTCACTTGTGCTTCCTGTCTTCCTTTTTTCCTGTTTCTGCATGGCAGGTGAGTTTCTTGCCAAGAAAGGTTTTGTTTTTTCTTGGTTTTTTTCTCCTCTCTAGATCCACCAGGGTCAGAAGTGCGCACAGTACTGCTAGAAGATTCATCACCTTAATCCACAAGCTGATGATGTAACCTTTTAACTAATAGGTGTAACCTATTTAATTAATAAACAATTATGATAATGTTAGTTCAAGTTCAGTCTTAGTTTAAGCAGACTCTTCAGCTGAATAAAGGGTAATGGTGTGTTAGTCCAGTTGTTCCCTTCAGATAGTTTTTATTTGAACCAGGTAGTTGAACCAAACAAATCATTTGCTATGGTAGACAGCCTGGAAGGTTAGCCAGTTCTTCAGAGTCAGTCCAATGAAGTACAAATGGAAGTAACCCAATATTGCCTGCTGTTATGCATGTCCAGTCAAGTGGTGGTATGTTGTGTATTACTGCTGAGCTTATCCTGATTCTGAGCTCTGCGAACTTCTACAGTAAGTTGTGAGCAGTTTTCCTTCTTCTCTCTAGGTAATATGGATACTTGTGGTAAACTGATTGCTGCTTCCTCAGTGAAAGCTGATCTTTGTCATGCCAAGAGACCTGCTAGCAAATACCTCTCTGTATGTCCTGTGTAGAGCACCTCTTTTCAGAGTTCTACTGTTGTTTTCAGGCTTTGTGAATATCATTTTGTTCAGCAGTGCTGCTGCTCTTAGTGCAGCAAGCACTGGTAGACTAATGTGTGCTGAATGGTTAAGAGGACAGAGGCACAGCCCAACCCCAGTTTTAAAAATGAAAATTTCTCATGTGATCTGTATCTTGACTTGGTGCTTATGATCGATGGCCTTTTAAGAGTTCTCTTGTCAGTGTTCTTCCTTCAAATGTTACCTTTGGATGTTGTAAACTGTTTGTACTATTACTAATACTTTACTTCTGTCTGGAAGAAGAGGTTATGACTGGGTGTTACTATGTTGGAAACTCTTCAAGACAGAAATCCTTACTGGTTGTACGAGATCACAGGATATTTTTATCGAGACTGGCCCCCTTGTCAGAGTGACAGTAGCTTCGGTATTTAATTGCAGCTTCCCATTGATTTTTAAACCTGTAGTTCAATAACACTTGCTTTATTAGTTTGCTTTCCATCTTGAACTTTGGAGTCTGAGGAAAGCAGAACACTTCCTGATTTATCATAAAACATGTTGTGTTGCCATGCTTTCAAGGTGGAGTTTCCCCTTTTTTAAAATTTGTGTTCATTTGTTGAATTGGTGGGTATTTTTTGACCTTATAAAATGTAAGGAGGTAAAATATTTGAGAGGGGTGCAGAAGAGCTATTTCAGAAGCCCGTTCTGATTCTCTACCCATTGTAAAATGCTGGTATGTGTCTGAAGTCTAGTGTTTCTCCTGGTAATGTTTTGCAACTGCTTATAAGAGCGGTTTTAGTGTGGTGGGTTTTTTATTTCCTATTTATACACAATAGCCTGTAATGAATACTGTGTGTATGTGTGTGCAAGGAATGTGATTTTAATCTAATTTTTACAATGCATGGCAAGTGCACTTTTGATCCATTTTCCCTAATAGAACAGACAGCTGTTTCTTCTATATTTTGTAATATAATGCAAAAGAGCACATGTGCAAATTCTGTTACTATAAAATATTTCCTTAAATATTCTTAAGAGCTGTCAGCTTTTATAATTTCTAGGGTTTTGATCACTAATACTAGATTGAAACTAATGGTATTATTCTAGTGAAACTGAATAATCTCATGAGAAGCTTTCCCAATACGCTTGTCTCTTCTTAAATATGGATGAAATTGGCATGACTCGCAGGAGCATCTTTCAACATTCGGATCTATTCTAACCAGTAATTAAACAGGCAGGAGTAGATTGGAGCCTTTGATACAGCTAAACAAAGGAGAGGGTTATTTTGTTGTGATTTGTTGGGCTTTTTTTTTTTTTTTAAAGAAGTAGTGAAAAACTCTGAAGAGAAATTCTGGTATGTCATACCCTTTTACCTAAAATAATGAAGACTCTTGTCTTCAGGGCTGATAGAAAATGTGTCTGAAGTGTATATCACAAATACAATTATTTTACTTCTTTTGGAGGAGCGTTTTGTCACAAAAAGTGAACAACATGAAATTGTCGGTTATATTGTCAATTGTTATATCACTTACAGAGTTAATTAAAATTACATTGGGGGGAAAAATTATCAATAAAAGTGCTTTAAACTGAGCCAGTTGAAAAAGCGACTAGATGTTAAGGAAAGGTGCAGCCGTTTGTAGAGTTCACTAATCCTTGTGGCACATTATGCTGCTCTTCAAAATCTACAGGGCCAAGGACTATTCAAACTATAATGGGGTACTCATTTAGAAATACAAAAACCGTTTCCAAAGCACACAAAGATGATCTGTAGTGGAGGAATTGCTGTATGATTTGGTGTCATAACATCAAAGCAGAGAGATTTAGCCTACTGGTTCGAAGGTTGCTACCTGCATTAGAGCAGTATGGAGATGGAAGATCATGCAAAACTGCTTGTCTGTTTCAAACATTGAATAATTGCAGAGAGGAAGATGCAGGATTATTTTATTTTAAATATGGAGCTCTGGAATAACATTTCCTGCAATAACTGTGTTCGGTGTTTTTCTGGCGTTTTAAGGTTTAGGAGTTCTGAGAGACAATGTTATGGAATCATTCTTGACACATACACAGTGTGTCACTGGATGAAGTCAGACCTTCATCCCAGACTTAGAAAAAGTTACAAATCTGTTAGCTGAAATTGAAAATACTTGGGTTGAAAAATTATTCAAAACTTATTTTCGAGGTCATGTAGAAGAAGGCTGGGCTAAAGGCCCATTTCTGATAGCAGTGCTTCTAATGTTGTTTCTTACTCTGGTAGCAGTACACAATCCAGCTAATGTATTTGTTTTGAAGAAAAAAAATCTAATGGAAAGCATTAGGTTATCTGCTTACTGAACACACCTTTGCAAGATAGATTTTGGAAATATTACAGATTCTGTTTTGGGGTTAGTCTGCTTGTGGCATGGTGGATGAGGAGGAGAAAAGTACTTTGCAGGGAGGAACATTCTTGCTTCTGCAGAAGCTCCTAACTTGAAAGTATATGTTGTAGTGCACAGTCTCTGAATGCTTTGGGTGAATGGTATTTGATGCTTTGTGTCATCGCATTGAGAAACAAGGTGCTTACGGGTTAATTGGGATCATTCTTGTTTCTGCAGCCGCAGCTTTACAGCTCCTTTACAGGAGCTTTACAGCTCCTTAAAGTTGCATTGGAATTTTGCTTTTTCATTTATAAAATCAAATTATCTGTACATTCAGAAATAGATTATGGCATTACAATGGTTCTGTTAAAAATGTTGCCTTAAAAATGTTAGGAGGAGCACAGAGCTGCAGAAAGATTCAGAGCAAGGAACCTTTTATAGCAAGGAGAAGGAACTCAAATGTGGAAGACTGAGGAATGAGGGAAAGACTGAGGAATAACGTGAAGGCATGAATATTATGGAAGGGCTGAATAGTCTTATTACTCCCTCTCTCCTCTGATACAAGGATACATGTTTTAACTTTGTTAACTTTGTAGTGTAAGTAGATGGTAATTTGTTCTTTGAACCCCAATAGAAGGTGAGCTTGATAGACTATTTTCAAAGCTGGTAATTGTTGCAACTTAGAGGTCTCAAACCCTTTTTGAGGAGGAGCGTTGGAAGTAAATGTTGAGATAAAAATCATTTATTAGTAATTCTTAATTTAATGTTTAGGTTGGTAGAATAAGAATTTATCAGCCTTACAAATATAGTTACATATTCTAAGAACTGTCAAGAAAGCTTTTGAACCAAGAATGCTGGTGTAATATATTGAAATACCTGAGACATGCTGGAGTAGGTGAAAACTTTACATCTGTGACTGGAGCATGTGGGAGGATTTGGTAAGAGCTTAGGTTCTGGACAAAAGAAAGAAGGGTGGATTCAGAAGAGGAATTGCTGAAGAAGTTAAGGAGTGGCCTTATTAACTCAAGTGAATTGAGGTTATGTGGTAAATAAATGCAGATTGGTTAACAGTTGTAATTGCATATGCAGCTGATAAATTGCTGCAGTTCCATTTAGCATACTTGCCTCTCAAGGCATCAGTCATCCTAAACTAAATAGCGTCATATATAAAATGTACTTCAGTTATTGGTTAACTTGCCGTAAAATCACTCACTTCAGAGGTATTTCATGGAAATCCTATAGTGTGAGTTAAAATAAGGAATTACAAAGGCTGTTAAATTTTTGTGATAAGTAATTTTGAAGAGGTGGTCAGTATTCTTGGTCACAGTAACCACTATGTATTTGTGAAGGAGAGGCAAACATTGACATCTCATCTGGCTTGCTTCATAAATTCAAGGTGTTAATATTTATGCAAATATGAAATTGCCCAAATGTGAGATTGATTTTACACTGGAGTTGTGATGCTGGAAAAGTCTAACCACCACCAAAGCCTCCATTTAATTGCTGGGCTGCCCTAGCATATCTAGAGTTTCGGGTGACAGTTTTCAGTTTGCATCTTTGCAGGCATGGAAATGTTGCATATGTGTTTGTTTCATGACTTTCATCAGTGCTAAAATATGTTAGTCAGGTATACTGAAGTCTACACACGCTTGTGTCTCGTGTTTGTACCCCCCTTCTAATCTAAAGCCGCTACTGAATCAGGATTTCATGTATGCTCAATGAGATTGACCTTGGAGTCTGCAATTATCCTTGTCTGGATAACTTAATGATCAACCTGGTGTTTCTCTAATCCTATTTTAGGCTGTTTAGATTGAAAGTTTGGTGTGCTGGGCATGTTCTATTGAGTTAATGAATGAAATACATGAAACTTTTTAAAGTTGGTGGCTTGGTAATCCAGTAGGCAATGTCTGTGAATTTGGACCTATAGAATGAAATCATGAAGTGCTTTAGGGCTTGGTTTGCAAGAGTCTTCAACATCTGCTTCTATGAACTTTAATTAATCTTATATCTGAATCAAGTATTTGGATGTGTGTGAAAACCTGTCCTTGTGTTTGGGTGATTTTGGTTTGGTTTGGTATTTTTTCCCATTTGCTGTATGAGAAGAAGCTGAAGGGCTTCTTGGGTAGGTAATATGCTTAATTTTTTTCTGAGCTCAGGCATATGGACAGACTTGTTTGCAAAGTTACAGAGATTCAAGCTGTCTTCATTCATGAAGCGTTTTCATTGTCCTGCTGTTTTATACATCGTTTGTTGGTTGTAACCATAGGAATGTGAATCTTAGCACTGCTACATGTGGGAGCAAAGAAATGGTAATCGTTCCTACTTCAAACTTCCTTTCAAAACTAAGGTGAAGCAGATCAACATTTGTCTGCTGACAAGAGTGCTACTGAAGTTCATGTGGTCAATAAAAATCACATTCTTTTACAAATAATTCATTTTTTTCTCACAAAATAATTGTTCTTGTTGTTTCTTATCCCTATTCACTTACACTTGACTAAGGCTGGGGGCCCTGTTTTTTAAGTTGGTCCTTAGTTTCTCTTGTATCCTCCATTTCTCCTAAATGAGAAATCTTGCCATGAATTTGATCTAATATGTCAACCTTTATATTTCTCTTATATTTTCCATTTATAACTAAATTAACTGATCAGTTTAAGCATGGTTGTGTTTCAGAAATCAAGATATTGTCCATCAGTCTACTCTTGGGTGGGCAGCTCTTGATGTGTTGTGGATACGTATATGCATGGGAGTGCATGAGCTCTCAGTGTGTTGTCTCACTCTTGTTAAAAGAAAATGCCGAGTTGTAGAGCTTTGTTGTATGTGTTAGTGGTTAGTAAAAAAGTGATTTTCCTTTTTTAAGCTGTCCACTAAAATGTAAAACCTTCAAATGATTTCAGTGCAATTGAGTTATTAAAGTAAGAGTTCGGCAAATAGCTGTGAAATTTGTTGAAAATACAAAATTCTGGTTTAACCTAAATGCTACTATACTGCATTAATAAATGCAGAGTTGGGGTAAAGGTTAATAGATGTCTCTTTGTTATTTGTCTTATTATGGACCTTGTTTTTATCTAACTATTACAGTGTTGTCATAAAGCTACAATGTTGGTATACCATTTTAGTATTTTCAGACCCTAGAGTGAATTGATTTTTTTTCTTTTCTTTTTTTTTTTTTGACAGTCAAGGATCCCTTTAGTGAAGAACTCCAAAAAATACAAGTAAGTAAAACCACTTAACATTGAGATTTTAATCTGTCACATGATTGTATAAAAACAATATAGATCTATTCAGAAGGATGTAGTAATTGGCAGGAAATAAATACACTTCTTGTAACTGATGTTTCAATTTTTTTTTTAATCTTGGGCAATATAAATGGGATTACAAGATTTGGCTGTGGCATGGTGGTTGCTTCATATACTATGAAAATAATTTGTGTTGTAAAAAGAAAAAAGTGTTGTAAATTTTGAGACTAAGTTTAACAGTTTTTCACTTACTATTACTTTTGGCTTCTCAACCTTGAAAGCCCAGCTGGTAAGAGATGATTGACATGAAACCCCAGGATTTTATTTAGTGTTATAAAAGAGCAAGGGTTAAAGTCCTTCAAAATGGATTTTAAAAATTGTCTTTTTCTCTTTGATTCCGTTCTGTTACTTGTTCCTATATTCATTTTTTTTGTCTGAAATGTCAGGCTAACCATTTTTGAGATGTCACCATTGAAGCTGTCTGTTATTCTTAGTTGTGCAGCATGCATTCAGGTTGTTCTCTCTTCTGACTTGAACTGTAAACATAGTGATCTGCTTTTGATAGGCATATATAAGCAAGTATTGCAAGATAATTGTGGAGGATTTGGGGGGGGGCTTTTTTTTTTGTTTGCTATTTGGGGTTTGGTTTTTTTGTTTGGTGGATTTGTGGTTTTTTGCGTCTAGGATTGAACTCTCGAAAAGTGAGTAATTGCGTATTAAGCAGACGGCCTTGGCTTGAAAATGTTTCTGAATCTCTTGAGCAAATTAAATTTCTTGAGGTAGATTCTGGGGATTCTTTCAAAATGACTTTACTAGTGCAGAGAGAATGCATCTTGTGCTCTGGACTCCGCCTGAGAACCTGTTCTGTATGTTACTTTCTCCTGTTTCTACTACACTGTTCCATAGTAATCTTGTTGCATGCTTGATTGATTGTTAACTACAAAGATTATACTGTTCAGTTCCTTCTTTTATGCAGTCCACCTGTTAATTAGAAAAAAAATTGATCATGGTAGTATTTCATATGTTCATCTCAGTGTAGCTATTTGTGAAGTCATGGATATACCAACTAGCAAATAAATGGAACTCGAAGTACTGCTGGTGGGGTGTGTGTGTGCTGGAGGACTGATTTTTCTCTTCTGCCACTCACGGTGTTTTCCGGCCAGGAAATGAGTTAATAAGATTGGTTAATTTCCTGAGGAGTATCAACTACATCAACTTAATCTCAGTGATGGTTTTATAGTACCAGAATAGGGAGAGGTGATGCTGGTGATTATTGGTAGTGCTGATGGAAAATAATTTGCCCATTGTTTGATCAATGAAATAAGTATTTTGCTTTTTTGGTAGCAATTTTCTTACAGAAGGAAGTTGAACTATTCAAATTTTAAAATTATGTAAATAGTGCTGGTGCATCAGGGAATTAAGCTTAATATAGTTAGGTTTTTTTCAAAATGACTATAATCAGCATATGCACAAATTGGAAAATTATCTTTTTTGCATATTTTTTTGAATGAAGGCTCTAGTCTTAGCCATTTGATAAAACATCAACATTTCAGAATAGCCTTTAGTGTATGCAGTTGTATGTGTATGGAAGTGCATGTTCTTTGTCTTTATATTTTGAATAATGCCTTCTAATATAAAGTGGTCCTGGATATATTTAAATAAAATTGCTTGATATCTTGATAAGTTTAACTCCTCTGTAAGTAGCAATTATATGACATCTCATATTTGTGTTTGTTTTGGGAATTAGGCCTTTTTGTATTATGGCGTATGCAGGAAGTATCAACAGCTTTCTGATGTGCTTTGTTTTGGCTTTTTGTTTGGTGGGGGTGGCTTGTTTGTTTGTTTAATTAAATTACTGTAGTTTGAAAGTAGACAACAAAAATCTTCTTTTGCTCTGAATTTTATGCTGGATTGTGACCAAATGGCACGTGGCCTGTATGAAATCTCACTGCACATTTATAAAAAGTAAAACTTTTATTTTTACATAGTAGCTATCAAAAAACTGCCCGAAACAAAACAGACTTCTTCTGAGTCATTTTACTATACTACTGAGAATCTGTTGGTTTTAACTCCAGATCTGTCAGAGTCCAAGCTGCAATTGAGTTTAGCTTCAGTCAAGATACAAAAACTCAGTGTAGTGAATACTTGGATTCAAAATCTATTGCCTGCATCATTACTGATGTGTGAGACATTACAGCTTTCTGCCTGTGTGTGTAAACCCTGTTTCTTTCCTCATGGTATATGAAGATTTTGGGGATAAATGGAAAAAAGTACATCTGTACTACTCCTTGTTTTAACATAAATATGTTTTTCTCATTCTAGGAAGATGGAATAAGTCTCATGATGAAGAGCTTGTATGCACTTCATGATAAATTGGCACAAGTAGCAGGTAACACTTAAAAAATATTGTGAATTTGTGTAGTGTTATGGCAACAGCTACAAAAAAGTCCATGCTCAGATAGTGATTTGCAACAACTGGGTCCCTGATAGCTGTTTAGAGTTCCATTTAGGGAAACTTAAAATTCTGTTTCAGTTCACCTTTTTCCACCAGTGTAGCACCTTTTGTTGCAATATTTGTTAATGGGATAGGCTCTTGAATATTGTGATCCTCTGGGGTTTTTGATCCAGTGTCTTAATGCTTTATTAATCTGATTTTGTTGAAAGGCTTAAATTAAATTTGCTGTATATGAAAAGGAATATGTGGGTTTTTTAAAGGTCATTCATTCACTATGGTGAAAACCAAAATATTTTGCAACAGTGATAAGATGGTTACTAATAAAGTGAATGGTAGTGGTTGAACAAGATTGTCTTGTTAGACAAAATGGTCCAACTTAACCATATGAGTTATATAGTAATGGAAAGTGCTGCTTATAGTAATGTGTCAGAGTTGGTGTTTGGGGTTAGTATTATTGAAGATTCAAAGTAAAAAATAGTGTAATTTTATCTAGAGTTGTAATGAACACAGCTTTAAACTGCACACATACTTAGACGTCACAGTCAGGAAATGGTGAAGTTAAGGCTATAACTTTGGCATCTGGTGAATGAGAGTTACAGCTGAGTCTGTGTCATGACTATTAAGCCGTTTTTATCATCCTTGCATATTTAACCCGTAATGTGCTTAGGAGGTCTTACTGGTCTTTGTGCCGACTCTTTGTTTTGCGTTGGCGAGTTTTACAAAGAAGGCTTTTCCATTAGTATCAGGTGCTACAGACATTTCTCAAACATGAGAAAATGTGGAAACAACTCTGTGTCAGATATGAAGCCGACAGTGTAATTTGTCAAGGCTGTATAGGAAATACGTGAGAAATTTTGAGCAGCTCTGTAATATGCTTTAAATTGCAACAGTAATCTATCTTCCTGCAGAAACATTTTGTTTCCGCAGCATTTACAGTGTCTGCAGTGAATAAAATAGGTGTTTGGACAAACCCCACACATTTTGGTTTGTTTACGTTAGAGAATCACAGAATGGGTCAAGTTGGAAGGAGTCACAGTGGGTCATCTGGTCCAACCTCCTTGCTCAAGCAGGGTCATCCAAGAGCACATGGCACAGGATTGTGTCCAGACAGCTCTTGAATATCTCCCACAAGGGAGATTCCACAACCTCTCTGGGCAATCTGTTCCAGTGCACAGTCACCCACACAGTAAAGAAGTTCTTCCTGTTCAGGTGGAACTTCTGTGCATCAGTCTCTGCCAACTGCCTCTTGCCCTATTGCTGGGTACCACCAAGAAGAGCCTGGCTCCATCCTCTTGACATCTTCCCTTTAGATAATTACAAACATTGATGAGGTCCCCTCTCACTTGTCTCTTCTTGTGGCCAAACAGGTTCAGCTCCCTCAGTTTTTCCTCATAAGAGAGATGCTCCAGTTTCTTAATCGTCTTTGTCTTCTGACATAGACCATGCTATAGCTGAGCGCTCAAGGTGATTGTTGCTTTTCCTTGATTAGATCATTGGTCATGCTGCTTCCCTCTGTCTTTTGAAGAGTGTAACAGCTTGCTGTTTGTTCAGTGTGTCATCTGGCCCTCCAGGGGCCATACAGTAAACAATGTACTTGCATGGATAAAAAGGTTTGGCACCTAATTTCTACATCCGTGAAAGGGAGTTTTCTTTATTAGCTGGGCCTTACTTCAGTGCACGTAGACGCCTACAAATATTTACCTGTCTGCCTTATGAGAAGGAATTTGTATGCTTCAAGATAGCTGCTTGCTTCACCAGGTCTCAAAGATGTATTATTCTTTATTGAGCTATTTCTGGCCAGGAGGATCTTCAAATGCTTCCTTTCAAAAAATGTAAGTATCCTTTCTCGTGAGGTGGTACGCCACACTGGAGCTGTATTGTGAGATTACTTGGTTGCTCAGCAGAGTAGCTTCCATACAGTCTGAAGAAGGACCTAATCCATCTTTACTTAGACAGAAATTTTCCTCAGTGCCAAGTTTCTTAAGGTATGAGAGGAAGACGTCTGCCATCCATTTTTGAATACCATATTGATGTAGATCTGGCACAATATCTGGAAGCAGTTTAAAAGGCATAAAACAGAGAATGCTGCAAGGGAGATGCAGGATTTAAGAGTGTTGATCTTCTGCACACTGCACCACTTCAAAAGAGAAGTTAAGGAATATAGTTTTACTCAGAGTGGTGCCTTTCAGGTCTCTCTGTCATATACTTGGAAAAGTTTCTCTCATTTCATACTTGGCTATGAATCATTTGTTCATGTTGTAACTATTAATATTAAAAAGGCAAGCTGGAAACTTGAAGTAGTGTGTTCTGTTAAGCTTTATTCAACATCTTGACTGCCATAAAGATGGTCCCCTCAAAATTTGGTTTCTAGCTCTGTTTAGTAAAACAGACACTATTTTTACTGATATAGTTTCTTGCCTTGTCAACTTCAAATGGAGAGCCAAGTGATGGGGCTTTTATTTTAGAAGGTAGAACATGAAGTTTTTTGAAGGAAGAAAATGTCAGTGTAACAGTTTGTTAATTTTGACTTAATATACCATGTTCCAACTGTAGACACCTATTCTGGACTGTGGTGCTCTGATACAATGTCAGATTGTTTAAATATCCTATATAAAAATAGGTTGCTTTTAATGCATCACTGTTCTCAGAATTATTAGTCTGCCAAACCTACAATGAGTAATGTCTGCCTCACAGGAAGCTCAGAACTGGATGAGCAGATAATGCTTCTCCCTTGGGTTGAAGTTTGTGTTTCCGTGTTCTTGTCTTGAATGGTTTAGCCATTCTTAAACAGCAACTTTTTCTAGACAGTATATATTTCAGTACCCAACACTTTCTGCTAAACCAAAATATCTGCTTTTTAAAATTAGAGTTATTTCAGCATATGTTAGTTACTGGATATCTTGGTCTTTCATGGAGAGACTTCAATAGGTCACATCCATTTTCAGTCAGACTTGCAAAGTGAATAAATCTAACCACTATATTCACAAGAAGCAACCAGCTGCTCATGGGTATGATCCTTTCTTATAGATAAAGGATTTTTTAGTTCGCCGTTTCTTTTGCCTGGCATTCTTCAGTGTGACAGCCTATCAGATTTAGACAGTTTCCTTTTCACAGGTCCTTGAGATGCAGGGGTGAATTAGGCTTTCATATGTAATAAGGCTTACTGATAAATCCATGGCTGGAAGAAAATCCTGGCAAAACACCTAATGTTACTTAATATTAATTTCAGGTGTCAGCTACTGTATCTGATGGCTGACACAGGCTCTCTGTTCTGTCACTCTCCTTAATCTCTGGTTTTTCAGATAATTGATACTGTGCTGTTTCCAACCAGTGATTGAACAACTATTTAGCAAGTTCTGGTGTTCTGTAGCGTTACTCAGCTGTTGAATTTGCCTTTGGGAGATCAGGCATTCTTACTTGCTCTTGCTCTTGGTCTGCTTCTGCTTTTCTTGAGGTCTCCACTTCAGTGCTCTGCTGCAAGTAACCTGAAAACATGAGACATACTAAACAAATGTCTTGTATACTGCTTGCAGTTTGTATTGGTGGCTGTATAACATCAAGCTATAAGATAGAGATCTGTGCTAAATCCGTGTCTTCCTTGAAATACTAGATTTCCACTGTATTCTGCTACCAATTGGGAAAATTATTTATGGTGTAAAGCCAGTACTTCAAAATTTTGAATATTTCTGTTGCCTGTATATGCTGCAGCTCATAAGTTAAATGCCTAAATGAAAGTCAGTTTTAAATATTCTAGCCTGCATGGAAAAGGAGATTTGACTTGGTTTCTGTATTAAAAGCAATTGAGACATCATAAATACTTCTTTAGAACTGAAGCTTTTGTTGTTTTTTGGTAGTACCTCTAGCATAAATTGACTTCTTAAGTGGCTTGCCCAAGTACACTAACATAAGCTAACGGGTAGTTTTATGATCCTTGCTGGGATGTGCTACTTTTTGCCTCCCTACAGAAGCAAATAGAAAGGTTCCTTGATTGTACTTGAAATCAGTGATCGGTGCTCAAGGGAAGTTTAAGCACAAAGATCCGTGCTTTCTGTAAGCTTACAGCAGACATTGTAACAGAAGGGCAGTTTTTACAAAAAGCTCAGATATATCTTGCAGCAGACTTGTGTAAAGTTTTTTTTTGCCTGTGCTTCAGTTTTATTCTTGAATATAGGGCCTCAAATGGAACAGTTGGGAAACATTTTTGGCTCAGACTATGGAAAGTGGGTTTCCAGGCCAAGTGGTTAATGATTGCACCAAAGTTATTCAAAGTAAGCCTTCATTTGCAGAACTATTAGCTAACACGGTGACTGAAATGGCATATAGGAATATCCTGCTGTTGCAGTAGAACAGAAGGTTGTCTGACTTTTGAAATGCCTAACTTTCTGCGAGCTTTCAAATTCAGGGGTTTCTCAGAAGAAAGCTGTTAAAAGGTTCTCAGCAATAGATGTATTGGAATGAGAAACTGCGTCTCCAATAGCTTTTTGTACAAGACTGAAACTCCATAACTCTGATTAGCTTACTTTTTTTTGAGAGTGGGAGACAAGATAAAAGTGATTTTTATTCCTCTCCCCTCTGTCCGAGTATTGGTTGAGGGAAATTTCAACTGATGGGCCTTGGACATTGTCAGAGCCCAGGCAGCAAAGATGTTTTTAACTGTTAAACTTGTTCAGAGGGAATACAGTTTGAAAAAAAATTCAGCAGCAGGACTGAGAGGAAGCTGTCTGCTGGTTTCTGAAGACGAGACCAGAAGCTGTGAAGTCAGTGTGCTGGCTGCATGCTGCATAAATGTAATTCTTGGAAGAAGGCAAATAAGATTAGCATTTAAAACTATTAAAGTAATTCAGTAGTCCCCTTTCTAAGTGAGCTTTTGTCCTGTTGTAAAAGGTAATGCTTTGTTCTCAAAAGATGAAAATCCAATGTGAATCCTGAAACTTGTTTTTAAGGATTCATATTTTTCACAATCCGTCTCCTGCTTGTGTGTTTGGTTTGTTTTCTCGTCTGTGTATTAACCTCACCCTTTTTATCCTTTCTCATTTATTTCAAAAATGGGCTTTTCTGCTTGTCTAGATAATTAAAAAAGCAACCAAAGAAAAGCTTCTTAGTGGAAGGGTCTCATCACCCTTCTCTCACAAGCTGTTTTGTTCAAAGTATGGCTGACATGCTTTCTCTGGATTAAAAAGACACCAGAAAGACTTCAAGTCGTACTAAACAAGGGAAAAAGCTTGCAGGAATACCTGTCAGACTTGCTCGTATCATACAACTTAACATCTGATGGAAATTGTACATATGGCTTTTACAGAGATATGTTTTGGGTTTGTTGTATTTATTCCATCAGTTCTAGATTTAAAACAATATGTTTACACCAGAGACTGTATGAGTATGATATATAGATACTTCAAGTCTGCTAATCTTGAAAACTGGAATCACTGATGATTACGCATGTAAATTTACAGGCTGTACAGTTTATGCTGTACAAAAAGAAAGTCTGCCTAAATTATATACAAGAAAAGCCTGTAACTCCAATTCAGGTGCTGAGTTCTAAAATTAGAGTGGGTTTTTGTGAATATGGTGTCCATTTTCAGCAGTGATCTGTCTAGTTTTGCTATTACAGCAGACTCAGGCACTTTGAAAGTCTTAGACATTGTGTGTTAATTTTCAAGTGAAACAACTTTTAAAGTTTTCTGCTCAGCGCTTGATTGAAAATACATGCATGCACACAGGCTGAGTTCCAGCAGCATTTCTAGGCCAGTTAGCATATGAGCACTCTTAAAAACACTGTTCCTATTTCTCTATATCCCAACAGTAAGAGCACCCCTGTTATGCTAATATGCTTGCAAGGTCAAATTCTTTTAAATCTGTTGAAGTGTACTGAACAAAACTTCAGCAGTCTGTGGAGGACCTTGGCTTCATAGAAACACATATTTCTTTGGAACTCCAGATGAATGAGGCATGAAGGTGCTTCTCCATAACTTGCTAGTGTTTCCTGACTTTTGCTCACATTGCCTTGAATGTTCTTGTTTGTGTAGGGAATTAATGCTAGAAAGTACTCTTTTTGAAGTATATTCCAATGTAAGTGAAGGTTTACATTTTAATAAGAATTTTCTTAGCCTTGCTATAGCTTTGGGAATTGTACAGTTTGGCATAGATTCAAGAAGGTAAGGCAGGCGTGTGAGCCAGTGAAAGACTGGGTTTGTTGTTTCCTATTTTATTGTTTTGGCACAGTAAAAGCATAGTTACAGATGCCAAGATGTAGGGGGTTTTTTTTAAGAAATACCAGGAGAAAAAGTGGCTTGCCACTGCTGACAGTTCTTCAGAAATGATGGCCTAGTGATAGATGAAAAACTGGTGTTAGACCTTTCCCTTTTCTGTATGGCTTTGTGTTGATATGAGTGTCACTACTTTCACTACTTTTTTTTTGTTGCATGAATCATGTACCTTTAGTTCAGCAAAGAAAACCAGGGAGATGATGGCACATTGCTCTGAGGACTGACTATGCATATAAGTCCTATTTCCTGGCTACTTTTGCACACATTTCGAAACCACTAGGGGATGGTAAAAGCACCCATTTCAAGCCATAGTGGGATTTTGTGCATGTTCAGGAAAGCAGTGAAGTATCAGAATAACTTGGGCCAATCTAAAATGTAGTAACTTCATAGTGCCTGAAATCCTATGGATGTATTGCAGCTGCAACTTGGTCTCTATAAAAGATAACAAGGTTTCAGAGTTAAAGGAAATTATCTGGAATCTGAGTCAAGGTACAGCAACTTTTATGGTAATGTCCTTCTGATAGTTCTTCATGCTACCTATTGTTCTGCTTTTGGTGTAAATACTTTCTGAGCAGTATGTGAAGTTGTATTGATGTGATTTGTACGTATTATTAGCTCTGAAAATCATCAGGGTTTTTTAACTTCTTTTGAAGGAGAAATTCATGCAGAGGTTTTCCTGTATTTTCAGTGGAACCTCTGAGAATTACTGTGCTGCTGTTGCTGCTTGTGTAAATTTTGTTAACCATAAGCTTGTGTTTAGGTGATTTTATTTTATATAATGCAGTAATAAATAGATGAAAATAAAAACTTTTCATTTTACCAGGGGAACATGAATGTGGCAGCTCTATTCAAAGAAACCTTACCGTCCAGGAGGCAGCTGCATATTTAAAAGTAAGCAAATGAGGTATTTTTCATTAGTTGTATAGAAGATTTGTGTAAGTTACAAATTGTAAGGCCTGGTTTCACGTCTGGTGTATTGACTTAAATTTGACTTAGTATTGAATATTATTTGGAATAGTTTGGAATTGATGACTTTAACACATGCTAGATATGATTTTTATTTGGGGATGTAGTGAGCATTTGAGGAGAGGGAGGGTGAAAGAAACTGACTTAATTGCAATGAAAGTGTAGCTAGTAGTGCTTCAATGACATGCAGGGCTTTTTTCTCTTTCATTAAAACACCAGGACGTGATTTAGATTGCTGGAAATAGTTGACTAACATGAAAATACTAAATTTATAAAACTCAAATATCTAGAAGCTTCTCCAGAAATCACTGTATTGGTTTTTGAGACTTAGTAGAAAATGATACTGTTTTCCTTTCTTTGTGAAGAAAGGTTGATATGTAGATCTGTGCAAGGAGTCTGACAGGCAGCAGCTGTTTGGAGAGGCCATTCATTGATGTTTTAAATAGAAATGGTCAAAAAAAAGGCCTTTTTGTTAATTTGATCGCTTTGCAGTATTATGAAATCCCACTCTCTGTCATTCTCCTGCCTCACTCCCCAAATAAAAGATGACTCTTGCCTTGTCTTGACAGCTGTAGGGTTTATTTTAGCCCACGCTGGTGTACCCTTCAGTGGAAAACTACTTGAAGCTTTTAAGAGGCAGAGAGTATAAGATTTCTTTGATTGGGAAGGAGTTAAACTGATATATTCAATATACAAATGTATAGAAATTTTACATTTTGGTAAGTCTTTACGTAGTAGACAAAAAGGGGATTGCTCTTTAGAGCATCCCGAAGAAGCTACTAACACTGGTTTATGGTTTGACAATAATAATCTGCATCTGTTAAAACCATTGTATTATGGAAAAAAATTGAAGTGATGCCCTAGAGCTGATTGTCTTGCCTATCTGTTAAGCTGAAAGAATGACAACTGTTACCATAACTGTTTTAGCTCTGCTAGGAAGGTCAAATTTAATACCAAAATTTGTTGCTTTGTAGGAAGTCTTATTTAACCCTACAGTTGCTTTGCAAAATTTCTGTGTTCAGTGATAAAATTTCAATACTTTAATCTCAAAGGTAAAGTAAAACCATTACTGTCTTTTCTTAAGTACTTATGCTTGAATTCTAGACCAGTTACATCATGTGAGGTTCAAAGGAAAGATGAAAATAAAACTTTTTGGGGACTATAATTTCAAATACAACAGTAACTTCCATTTTCACTGTTCTCTTTCTGCAAAAGAACATGCAGGGTGAGCTATGGAGAAAGCCTTAGCTCAGATAGCAGTGAATGTTATCCTATTAGAGTTGATACCAAATAATTTTAAAAAAGAGTCAATGTCTATATGGTGATGTCAGCTCTTGATCTACAAACATTGTATTTTTTTCAAAATATCAGTTAAAACTATATTTACTCAAGCTTCTTAAAAAGAACAGAGCATAGAACTGCTTTTATAGGAGTTTATAAACTGTTTTTATAGGAGTATAGGCATTTCCAGCAGAGTTTGGATCTAGTTGGAGGTTTTCTCTTGGAGTAGGTTTCCAGTGGTCGCCGCCTAGTGGCCGAATAATTTTTTTTTCTCTAGGTTAGAGTTGTGAATAAAACAGTGAATGTGGCTTGGCTTTTCAAACAGTCCTTAGTTTGAGGGATGCTGGTGAGTCTGAGAACTGCTCATAGTATAAATAGATTTACTTTATGCAGTGAACATCTACTCAAAATCTGAAGAATCAGGAATGAAATAACATAGTTTTGACAACTAATCTGTGCAGTATCTGAGTTTTCTTTTGGCATTATAACTTCCTGGTTATTTATGAAATTACTCATTAATATTGTATTTTGACAGAATTTAGATCCAGAATATGAAAGTGTACTTAACACATCATTACAATGGATCTTGAATAGTGGGGAAGATGTTGGCATAAAGTAAGTGGTGTTTATTTCTTAACTTAATTTCTTCTAAGAATGTATCCTTTTTCATAAGTACTGTGTATTTTTTGAATAGGTGTCTCAGCAATGACCCTAATGAGGTGGATGTCACTAATGTGACAGATGTGAAGTATCTGGAGTCCACTAGTCCAAAGATGTCTTTCAGGTGTCGTTTTCGCCGTGCGTTTGTTAATGTAACTCACAGATTATCAATATTGCTGTGGGGTAAGTTAAAAAAACAGTCAACCTTTTTGTGTTGTAACTCGTATTTATCTAAGTGCATGGGGAAAAGCATGTTTAGGAAAAGTTTTTATTCAACCATAAAACTTAGAGTTTCTGTCAGTATCTTGATTAAATTTGGGTTTGATTTGCATTTCTGTTGCGCCACTGTACATCCACACTGGTTGTTATCATCTGCTTCTTTAGTCAGCTGAACATACTCATTCTTTGGGAAATTTGTCTTTTTCCCTGCCGGAGCAGTACCTTGTGCCTTTCAAAAGTTCCATGTTGAACTGATTAGAAAAGGCAAAATGTTCAGGAAAAAGATGATCGCCTTAATTTTGAGAATATTTCACTGTTGTTCCAGGAATTTTAAAAACTAACTGCAGAAAAGATGATCTTCCTAGTTTTAGGAAAAGTTGGATATGCAAAACGGTTATTACCAAAAATTTTTATCTCTAAGACTGTGTTGTAAAAAAATGTATCTAATCCTTCAGTAAGACTAATTAATTTAGTCTTTGTTAGTTCTCTAATTAAGCTTCAAATTCCTCCCAAGTTTATTTCATTCTGAACCTTACTGAAAACTATGCAGCATAAAAACAGGGTACAGCTGAGTACAGACACTTCTTTCCATGTGGCTGGATTGAAATATTGAAAATGGAGAGTTCATCTCATACTTATTGAGTATTTAATACATCGTTTATCTCAGTATCTTAACAGTCTCATGTTTATGAGTGAACACTCGAGAGTGCCTTCACTACCCATTTGATGAACCAAAAGGATCAAAGGCAATCTGTTCCAGATTGCAGTCTTTCTGATAACAGTCAACATGAGGACTGAGTTGGGATTTGGAGATGAAAATCAATATCTAAGTCAACCACTGGTCTCAGTCATGCTGAGCAAATTGCCTCATGTCTCACATGTAATTAACATTAATATGGGGCACCTTTTGAAAAATAAACTACTGCATAAATGTTAGATGTGTTGTTATTAACTCACACTCATTTTGGCCTAAAATTATGTCCATCAGTCTCTTTGGTATGTCAGCTAACATTGCCTTGCAGTCAACGATACATGAAACAAGCTGTGTAACTATAATTTGTGTGTATGTGGGTTTGAGTTAGATTTTATCTTGTTAATTGATCACAAGTGTAGCATTGCTTTCAGCCACACAGAAGAAGGAATAAGATCTTTATTTTCACCTAAGCTGCTGACCTTCCTAACCCAATTGTCCTTTTTGGGAATAATATTAAAAGTAATAGAAAAAGAGTTTAAAGTACTTCATTACAATAAGTACAAATCTGTAGCTGAACTGAAGCAGTCCAAGTTAATTTTTGACTGGTATATCTAATGCATGTGACTTGCCTATGATTAGAGAATATTGTGTACTTTAAAGTCTTAATATGCTCTGAATTGTCAGTTTATGTGACATTTAACATGACTTCTAATTTTCCCAGTATAATTATTCATCTATTTCTGTTCACAAATGGGTAAAATTTCAAATCGTAGTCCTGGGACACTAAGCTGTTGTTAGAGCAATTAAATGTTTTTCTCAAAGTAACTGCTCTTCGAAGTGGAAGAGTTTGTGTTTCTGTGTTAAGAGTATAAAATATGGACAGCAAGCACAGTGTATTCCACTAGCTTTGGAATGTGCAGTGCTTGTTAGGTAGATCAGTCTGCTTCTAAAGTATGCCCTGTAAACTTTGTTAAATATCCAATGCTCTAATACTGTTTAAAGAGTATCATGCATGTTAATGCAGGTATAGCAATGGTCTGGGGAGTCTTACACTACATGAAATACCGTTGGGCAAAAGAGGAAGAAGAAACAAAGCAGATGTACGATATGGTGGTGAAAATCATAGGTATGGCTTCTTGAGTTGTGTCTGATGTATCTGTATCAGCTTTGTATAAGCTTTCAAAGTGCTGGCCTTAATTCAGTTATGTTTCTTCCTGTTTACTAGTCAGTGGTCGTGCTGTTAGAGTTCTTGGTCCAATGTGTGATTCATGTGTTTTGTTTCTCTCTTTTTTTTTTTTTTAATACCCCATCCTTTAAACCTAATCAAAGCTTTTGACATAAAGCTTGTAATTCATGAATTACATCAACATGGCTACAAATTGCCATTGGCTTGGTAATATTTTGTCCTACTGTTGAATACAAATACAAATGTGATGTTTGTTTACTGATGTATGGTGACACGTTCTGTATCTGATTTTTCACCTAACTTCAGTTAAAATATCCACTCCAAAAATGTTCAATACCATCTTTAATGGTTTTTCATAGAAAAAGTAGCTTTTAAATTAGTTATGTTGAGCAGAAATTATATTACCAAAATAGTATGCATAACTGAGCTCTGAAACCCTCTCTTTCTACTTGAAGCCCCAGCGTTTGCAGTAAGTTGTGGTTTTAATTTTTAAGCTCTTACTTAAGTTGTTCTATTACTTTCATTTATGGTAGCCACCATAGATACAGAGATGGTAGAGAAATCAGAATTGTTCTATTTTAACCATGTTCCTGCCTTTTTTGTCTGCAAATCAAGTTTTGTTGAGATGGAAGGAAAGCACTTCATTTTCAAAGATGGCCATCTTTGGTAACACTTAAAAGTATCAATTAAGAGTGACTGTAGGAACTCTCTTCCTTTACTTCAAAGTTATTTGGGATACATGGATGCACAGTGTGTTAATATGCCTTAAAAATGGTTTGGAGAAAACAGTGTTTCAAAATGCCAAAAAACCTAACTACTGAAATTTGGAGGGGTTTTCAGAGTAGCCTATAATTGCCAGAATTAATGCTGTATTGATGTTTACATGAACTACATATTTACCAGTTTGGTTTCTTTTTATGGTGTCCTCAGATGTTCTAAGAAGTCACAGCGAGGCATGTTCAGAAAATAAAGAGTTGCAGCCTTACATGCCAATTTTACATGTGCGTGATTCTCTAATACCACCTCAGGACAGGTATGTTCTCACTAGAAGTACTGAAAGGAGGGAAAACCAGTAAAAATAAATTGGTCAATTAACTTCATTTCAGTAGATTGCATAGTGTCATATTTTGGAGATTCCTATTGACACAGGTGGGAGGAAAAGCACTGGATTTCTCTTACATGTGGATGTCAACTATGCAGGTTGTTGTAAGGCTAACTTTGTAATTCTTGCTTCAATTTTTAAGGAGGAAGATGAATAAAGTCTGGAACAGAGCAGTTGACTTTCTTGCAGCAAATGAATCTAGAGTTCGTACAGAGACACGAAGAGTAGGTGGTGCCGAGTTCTTGGTTTGGAAGTGGATGCAGCCTTCTGCAGCATGTGACAAGATTTTAGTAATACCATCGAAAGTGTGGCAAGGCCAAGGTATTGAAGTTATATTTTGCAACTATAATTGTCTTAATTTCTGCATCTAACTTATAAATGGTACTCTGTTGCGTGAACGTGAAAGGCTTGTTTTCTCTCATGCATTTAAGGACTGTTATGAAGTGACAGTGCTATTTCTCTATTGTCTTGTTCTGTGGACTTAGGTTTTTGTGCATTGTGTCTGCCTTGTTTTCAAGGGAAATGAGCTTTTCTCTTGTAGATACTGAAGAAATATACAGTGGGCATTTAGCCAGAGAGAGTTACTTCTTCCTTCTCATGAAATTAAAAAAAATACTCTTTAGCTGGTCAAATTCTGACATGCCTTACACTTACTGGAAGTAATATAGTTGGTTGTACCTGACAGCAGGTGAATTGGATCTTGCAGACTTGATTTTCCTACTGTTATCAGTCAGGTGCCTAAAGACAAAGTTAGGAGGGAGAGATGTTTATTTTGAAAGGGAAAGTGCCAGGACAAAAGACTCCTCAACTAGGAAAACGTGCATTTGGAACATCTAGTAGTGTTAGATGTTCTAGCTCTGTCATAAATGTTTTTCTACACTGCATTTGTTTTTCAAACTCTGGTGTAAAGCAGTTGCTTTAATAGAGAAGGCAGTTGTCATGTGTGGATTTTGCAGTGGTCTGTCACTTTTCAGCTTTATTGTGAAACCAAGTAGCAAGAATGTAGTGGGTTGGCAGTTGTATGTTTGCAGTGGTCATATTTTCTTTGTTTTCTTTCTACTTTTCTTCATGTTAAGCTTCAGGTTTTGGTTTGCTCCTTTTTTTGTGGTCCATGAAAAAGTGAAGCTATAAGACTTGAATTCTGGTTTGCAATTGAAAAAGAAGGGTTATTTCTATCTCTGCCTGAGTGTGAAAGTAAACAATATCATTATATACTTCTCAAACTTATACTACTGGTTTCAGCATTATGTTTCTCATTTTAGATAATTAATTGGAAATTAAGGCTGCTTTTTTAAAAATACCGTGTGAATGCTCCTGCAGGCTTGAGGTTCTGTGGTCATTGTTCTGCAGTAGTAGTAATGTGGCATCCTGCTGTGACAACTGTATTGCTTGATTTCTCAGTTTCTCAAAATTTTCTGTAGTAAGATGTGTATATGAACTTTATTACAAGAGTTGTGGAACCTTTTCTTTCCAGGACATTGTACGTTAGGGATGTGCAAGTGCTTTAGTTGCAATGCAGAAATGATGGGTTTTGTCAACACTATTTCTGTTCCATCGCTGTAGTACTGTCATGACTGAATTTCAAGCACTTAAACTGAACACAGCTTCTGCAAGCTGTATATATATTTTATAAATCTGAATCTTCTACGTAGTGTATTGTTCAATATAGGCTGTGAAACATCATGCTCTGGTTCCAATTTACTACTCATTTGCTTTCAGTTTTTCTTGTCCTGTTTGATTGCAGTATAAATCACTCCATGACATTCTGTCCTGTATTAGAAATCGGATTGGATTCTCCTCACCTGGTAGACTCTTCAGTGTCTGATAGCTCAGGTGGTGCTTTGCTACCTGGAATGTACATTCCAGACTGTAAACAGAACAGAAGTCTCCAAAACTTCCTAGAAAGACAGCTACTGTAGTAGCTACTGTTATGTACCATCCCAGTTTGAGCATCTGATACCTACTTCAGCAAATATTGCAAATGTGGACAGAATAACTTAGTCCCTCAGCTGTGGCTTTTATCTGTATGTTGCTTAGAGTATGTACTTAAGACTCCCTTTTCTATTGAATAGGATGTATCAAAATCCATTTTGTTTCTGTTCTTTTAGTTGCTATTTTCTTAGTTTTCTTGTTATGCTTGAAGTTTAGCAAAGATCTTTGAATAACTAAAATTCCATACTTTGGCTCTAACAGAAGGGCATGGAAATGGGGTGGCTGAAATGACAATGGGTTATTTGGGCTCTTGACATTCAGCAGGCAAAGGCAGTTTTCACATGCAAAAGTGTTTTCTATTTTGGGTTCTTTGTGTTCAAATGACTGTTGGAAAGAGTTCCATTGCACAAGTCTCATGCTTTTTGCACACCTCTTTCTTTCCTGATGTTAGGAATTCTACATGTATGTATCGCTTTCTTCCTTTCTTGAAAGTATACGTTAACTGGAATGAAGTTCATACTCCATTTCTGATGCTTGAATGTAGAAGTTCATAAATCTAAATACTCTTCAAGACTGCTATGCCCTGAACAGACTCAGCATATAGAAAATCATAATGAATTCTTGGGTCTGAATCTTGTGAATAAATTTCAAGGTTACAATTTTTTAACTGTCTGAGATCTGGTAGTGCTCTGTAGCAGAGCACAGCACCTGAGCATGTGCAATTGAAGAAGAAACCCTTTTCAGAAAGGGTATATACAAGGGCATATACAAGGATGTCCATAAATGATAGTGTGCCTTTTAACTGTGGGACCTGTAGCTTGCATGAGGTCTAATGTCTGCTGTCTGTTAACAAGGTGTTTAAGCATCACTGTGATACTTTGTCCAGTCCTTCAGGATGCAGCCTGTGTTTTGACAGTTTGGTTTGGTTTTTTTTACTGGACCAGAATAAATTCTGGTGCCAACCCTTTGAAATATTACCTACTGGATACAGTAGATGTATTTGTTAAAAAGAAAAGGGTAGGTAAGCTCACTGTAGGATGGACAAATGCGATGTTTTGAAAACAATGTACAAGAGAATAGTCAAGGGAGAAACAATCTTGATCATGTCGAGTGTTTTAATTAAATCAGTGGCAAGAGCCCACATTTCTAGTGTGTTCAATTTGCTTTTGAAAGAAGATACAATTGTCCTATCATGCCTTTGATAACTGGAGCTCTGAAGAAAACTAGGTAGGCAAGGCTACAGTGTAGCTAAGCTAACAGCAGAAGCTAAAGTTCCTTGACGGGTCTGGAGATGTGATAAAGAGGTTCTCTGAAGTACCACATCTAGGATGATATTTCATCCTGCACATGGAAGATAACCTGTTACCTTTTGTGAATGACACCCCTCCTCCCTGGCTTGTGAGAACATAATCCTTTCTCTAAAAAAAAACAATCAAACAAAAAACCCCCAAACTACAATTCTACTCTTAACTATTGCAAGAAAACTGGATTTCATGCTGCTTGTAAAATTCTGTATCCATCCTGTTTGTCTTCTATAGCTGAATTAACTATATTAAACCTCAATTCAACCATACTCTTCTCTTTGGTAAGATTTTCATTTCAGTATCTTCCATGTGTATTAAAGAACCTCATGTTATGTGAAAGGGCATAAGTTCAATATTTTCAGGTGATTTTTTTCTCCTTTTGTTCTTGCCTTTGATAAGAAGGGTTAGTACTTAATAAATGACCGTGATCCATGGCTTAACATTGAAAAGGCCTGTTCTTAAGAAACATGGTTACCTATATTTGATGCAAGTCTTTAGCCTTATCAGGTTCATCAAATTCACATCTAAAGATCCATTGGGCTGTCTTGTAATGCATGGTGATGGTACTTGGGAATTCCCTTAGCAATAATATATTAGTAATTCAAGGGGCATAGAAAGCTGTACTATAAGCTCTTCAATGTTCATTTTTAAGCCAGTGGAAGAGACACTTCTTCCATCATAGACATATTCCAGTCACAGTGAAAAAGGGTTGAAAAAAGCACATCTTTTTAGCTGCTGCTGCTCTTGGAATCTGGAATGATACAGTGATATTCAGTCTAAGGTAGTAAAACAAAGTACATTATGAATGAAATAAAAAGTAGATAAAAAGTAGCTTCCTTTTCTTGAAAGTGCTCAGTAATCCCCAAGGGGAATTTATGAAAGTCCTGAATTTTTTTCCTGCCAGAGACTTACTGCACAAAGTTGTGCCTCTGCTTTCCTATTTCATCTCTACGTTTTTATCTTCATCTTGTATTACTCTAGACCTGTGTAGAAAAAGGCGTGAGATGCTTATTTAATCAGTTTGTAGCGTAGACTGTTGTCCTGCTAGAATGTCTGCTTATGCCCTTATTGAGAATATTTTGTATGCTCCACACCATTGTAACTTTTAAAATAATCGGTACTGTATTTTGAACAGCTTTGTCACTGAAACTTTCTCTTTTGGGGGAGGGGGAGAATCAGTTGTTACAGATGTGTAATGAAATTCAAGAGACATCAGTTAACTATGCTGTTTTGAGTTTTGCTGTGTAGGTACAGCATTAACTTGCCTGTGTCTTCTCTAAGCTCCCCTTTTGGTGCCATTTCTGGTGTACATATTAAGGCTTATTACTGTTCTAGCATTAATTTCATACCTCACTGATTTCCACAGTAATTTTTTTCCCTTATACTTCAAAGCTCCATCTAAGTTGCAAAACTTACTTTTAATTTACCATGATTTTGAAAAGTTTTTTTGAGAGAAAAACAGAGTTCATTTTCATATGCTTCACTGCCCTCGGCACACTTGCTGTACCAGTAGGATGTTACATTAAGTTGGTAGCAGTTTAGTCTTGTGCTGGTGGTATGCTCTGGCTGAAGTTGTCTCAGTAAGCACTTGAGATCTTCTAGTCAAAATGACACCAAAATTATTAGAAACTGGAACAGGCAAAGCTTGGTTTATATAGGTAACTACACTAAAGGGTGAATTCCCCATTTAGTTACTTTTGGATAGCTCAGTGGTGTAGCCGCTGTCATAAATATCAGTATGGATTTTATTTTTTTTAGTTCATAAATCGCTTGCAGAAATGCTGATCCTCTGGATCTAGGGTCTCTGCAAATAACCTCATCATCCTTCATCCTTGGATTAAAACCATGTGCTGAATAAACCTACTTATAAACAATCAGCACATAATTTCCTCAAACCCCACACCTTATCAGGTCCCAGTCCATGACTGGGCCACCCCAGATCACCTTCTCCAGTATAGTGTGGTGCCGCTGTGTACAATATGCTGGTGACATTTCATCCCTGCCTGGATCTGCTGGAGCCAGCCTACATGAGTAACCTAAGTCTGTGTAGTTTTTCACGTTGCTTAGTTCTGTGAAGTTTTTATTGTATACCCTATATATAATTTTTAATAAGGGACAAAAAACTTTACAAAACCATGTGCTATTGAAAAAGGACTTGTCCTTAAACTATAGGCAGCTCAGAGATAGATGCAGTGTCACCAGCATATTTAGAAATATATTCCCAAGAAAAAAAAAGACAATTGTTACTGGTGTTGGTGACTTGCACTCTGTGTGCATGTGTATTCTAATAAGAACATTTTTAGTTATTTGGGGAACTTGCAGTAGGTTTGGTATTAGAATTGGAGGCTACGTTTTCTAATTTCTAGTTGGTAATTGTATTTTATTTTTTGTCTTGGGAATTTACATAAGAAGCGGGTTTTCTGTGCCATATTTGCAGGCAGTGAATTTTCTCGTTAGTGCTTGTCTTTCACAAAGCAGTGTCTTCCACATGACTGAATTTTGTTTGTGTGACACGGTTTTTGTTTGGGTGACATACAGAAGAGCAGCAGTGTTCATGTATTTTGGATGTACTTGCAAGATTTTAAAAGATCAGCAGTAGGAAGCACAGACATCTGCCCAAAACAGAGACTTCTAACCCTTGGAATGTAACATCTTGAATATTTCAAATTTTTTAAAGTAGGGGTTGCAAAGGAGAAGCATTAGCAGCAGTTTGGAATGTCATTTTGTCTTGTTGAGATTTTAAATCTTACATTTAAACTCTTGAATCTGCTTATCTTGATCTTCAAAATAAAAGTTCCTTCATGCCTTGAAAGCTGTTTTCCTAGGCTATCCCCTTTTATTTCTGTTGCTGCTTTGTTGGCCCTTCTCAAGGCATGGAGCTGCCTTATCTGAATCTGAAGTGCTCCTTGATTCTTTCTGTTGTGGTACAGTCTTCTGTTGTGACTCCCACAAGTAGAACTTGGGAACTTTAGAGAAGTTAGTATTTATTTTAGAATTTCAGAATGTATTTCATGGCACTGTTCAGCTTTGAGTTACTGTTATTTTTGATTTTTGTTTTTCTTCTTACATCTGTTTTATCCTCTGGTATGTTTCATTTCAGATTTTTAGAAGCTTCTGATCACGTGTGATCATTTAGGGCTACAAAAGCCCTGTCCTTGTAGAGTGTTCTTGACATGTTACTGCACTACAGATGCAATGCAACATCCATCTTAAGGTCTCCCTATTTGTTAGCCAGATGGTAGCAAATTGCCCCAGAAATGGAAGAAATGAAAATTCGTCAGGCAGTTAGAACTGAATGGTTAACTGGCAGTTCCAAAAATCTACTCCACGTGTTATGTATATCTGTCTTTTCATGGAGGTGTAATGCAAATCCTTTCTTTTCAAGTGTATGGTATCTTTAAAATATCCTGAATTCCTTCCATGTGGCCTGGATATAAGAGAGTGCCTTAAATGTAAAAGTTTTAAGTATAAAAAAATTCAACTAAATATGGTATGTTTTCTTCAGTGTGGTAGAATACTGTGCGAAACTTGATTTGCTTGAATTCTTTCATATATGAAGGAAACTTTCTTCTGAGTAAGACTTGAAAGGTATTAATGTATACAGTTGACACTTCTTAACTCAATGGTGTTATGCCTGTCAATAATTAGTATTGAATTTATTTTTCTTTTTAGCATTTCATCTAGATAGAAGAAATTCACCACCGAACAGCTTGACACCATGTCTAAAGATCCGCAATATGTTTGATCCAGTTATGTAAGTAAAACCAGTTACCTATCTGTATTTCTGTATTCTTTTGGAAGAGTCCATTTCTTTCCTCTGAAAGGGGTTTGGAAGAAGTGAAGAAACATGAACATGTTAAAATAAATGGATTATTAAAAAAAATGTTTCTCTTAACATCTATGAGAAGACATAAAAAAAATCTTAACTGTCTGTCTTCTGTCCTTCATTGTATTGCTCTGTGTCTTTGGCTCACTTCTTAAAGGATGTGGCATATAGTCAAACTATTTGGAGCAATGACAGATCTTTCTCCATTAATTAAATTTGTAAATGTTCAGTTGTATCAGCTGACAGAGGAGACCCATGTGGCCTGACAACAGATTGTAAGTTTTTAAAGTATTGTTAAGTATTCTGGAGTATTTGGACTGTTACAGAGCTTGTGCAGTTTGCATTTAAAAGGCTGAATTTAAATCACTTATTACTTTACAGCACTGTGACTGCCTAATTTTGAAGCAAATGGATTTTTTTGGTGGGAACAAATTAGTGCTGAGCACTGGTTTCTAATGCTCATGTAATTCTCATAATTCTAAAGTATGTACCATGTATGAGTAAGTAACAAGCCTTGTTTTGTGTACCAAGAGTTAAGGAAAAATAATTAATTTTTTTGGTAGTCTTTTAAATCTTCATCCGCTCCACTATTCTGTTATATCCCCTTTGCCTCTGGACTAGATCATGGTAGGAGTTGGGAACTAACACATAGGTTATGCCAGATAATCCTGTCTAATCTTTGAAGTCTCTTTGTCCACTGTAAAGAGATACAGGGACTCCAGTAACTTCTCTGGAGTAAATTATTCCTCAATGTGATTATACAAGGGAAAAATGAAGATGCTATGTCTTGCAGGGTAAATAGTTGTGACTGAAGAATATAAGAAGTTGAGTGGAAAATAAAACCTATTGATTAGGACAGGGAGTGACAGGAAATAGGGGGGGACATCAGAGTATGGACACAAGTGATTGCAAAGTTTGGATGTATTTCTTCAGCCTTTTTTCTAACCACACTTAATTACTTTAGTTCCTTGTCTTGTTAACTGAAAAGCTGTTAGCTTATTTAGTTGGGGACAGTGTTACCCCTAGCATAGAGAAGTACTCTAAAAAAAAAGGTTTTTTCAGTGGCTTTGAGACTTAATGACTGGTCGAAGACACCAGCTTCTGTGGCTTCTGTAATGATTTTTTTGGGTTGCAGTAGGGCAAGCAAGACTGAAATTTTAGGTGATGTTCTTGAAGCAAATTGATCCTCCTGTAGGAGGATTAAATAAAACATGAGATTTGCAGAGAATTTTAAGTGAGATCAACATCCTTATTGTCCTTGCCTCAAAGAAGACTTAGTGAGCTATATTGGTTAGTCTGAGTGGTACTGAAATAAGTCCATTCCTGAAGCTTCTTTATTGGTATGTTGGATTGGCTACTTTCCTGTTTCAGAATGTTATCAGTTCAAAATGTCTGCTGTTAATTGAACTAATTACTGAGATGTTATTTTTGTCAGAACAATCTCCCTTTTTAACCTATATCTTTGCTGTAAGTTTCAGTGTTTTTCAGTACTGACCCAGTCCATGCCCCAACAGGTGCATTAAAAAGCCCCCACATTTACAGGCTGAGAGTTGCTGTGTTTTGCACTTGTCTTTAATGTCTATGTCCAGTCAGCTGTTTTGAACATTGCAACTTCTAATACATTGACTTTCTGTAGACCTTTTCTTTTGGAATTTAACCTAGCTCTGTTATTGGACTGCTGGATTGCATTCATAGTGGGATACTTAATCCAATTCCATATTGTACTCTCTAGCCCATTCCTCTGCTGTGAGCTGTCTTTCAGAGGACTGTGGCTTAAGGAAATAGTTCTTATCATACCCTTGGAGTTATCTTAAAGAAAACAAAAAAAAAATCCAAAACCCTCAGTGCAAGACAAACTTTATTATTAATCTGCTTGTGTAATGAGAGGAAGGAGGCTTATGTTCTTGTCTCAGATCTGAAAGGGATGAATACTTCCACTGACCACCTAAAACACAGAATGTACCAATGTCTGTGATTAGATTGTCAAGTATTGTTTTGACGTTTGCTGTGGGCGCAAGGTATGTTTAACAAAACTAGTTTTAGCTGCTCTTTAAGTGAGTGTATACTAATTACTGAATTCTTTTCAGCAATACACCTGTAGCTGTTAGAAGCAGCCCCGTGAAAGAGGTCTTCTTTCTTGACTTGAGAATCATCTGGGGAATATACCAGTTAATTTGTTTTTATTAATGTTAGCACAGCAAATAATCATCTTTCTGCCAAAAGTCAGGACACATATCAAGGGAACAACTTGTCCAACTTGTTCACTTGTACAGTATGAACCCTCACATCACAGCAGCAGACTTTGTTGTGTGTTCTAGACATTTACTATGCCATGCAGAAACGTTTTTTTTTAAATGCCAGTCTAAGCATCACTTAGATAAGCTCATTTTAGGACAACACCCTACCCCCCAAATAGAGGTTATTAATTTTGATTTCTGGGGTTGCATTTTCTAAAGTGGACTATAGGAGCCAGTTTACTGTGCATTCAGTCAGCAACGTACTAAATCTGTCCCAGAGGCATTTACCAGAACATTATGTCAAGTTACAGAGAAACCAGACTCAGTGGGGAAGTATGAGAATGTTGTGAATGTTTCAAAAATTATGTAATCCATTAAATCTTTGATTGTTTGCCTAGGGAAATAGGTGATCACTGGCATCTAGCAATTCAAGAAGCAATCTTGGAGAAATGTAGTGATAATGATGGAATTGTTCACATTGCTGTAGACAAAAATTCACGTGAGGTGAGTGTCTTTCCAGTAACATCTTAATAGTTTGTTCATCCTTTTCAGCTGGACATGCAAAAAACCCAAACCCCTCTCTCTCTTACTTAGGGCTGTGTATATGTCAAGTGTCTCTCCCCGGAGTATGCTGGAAAGGCTTTCAAGGCATTACATGGCTCTTGGTTTGATGGTAAGGAATGGGAATTTATAACAAAACATGGGTAGAAATTAGACAAGATTGGTGCAGTTGGAGTTTTTAAATGGTGAAGTGTCTTGTATCTAAAGTATTGAGAAGTAACAAAAAAACTGGTAAACTAATTTTGATGTAATGACATATTTGTGCTTTACACCTTGAAGCAAAATGCAATAATACTGAACTAGAAGGTTTCTCTTTCCTATTTCTTTGCCTCATAGGAAAACTGGTAACAGTAAAATACCTGCGCCTAGATCGGTATCATCATCGTTTTCCCCAGGCTCTTACTTGTAACACTCCACTGAAGCCATCAAACAAACACATGAACTCTATGTCACATCTGCGTCTTCGGACAGGCACAACTAATTCTCAGGGAAGTTCCTGAGAAAACTTTCTACAACTGCTAAGACTGTTACTTGCAACAGGAGTGTTCCTGTTTGGCTGCCGTCTTCCTTTTTTAGTGCTTTTTGTATGTAATACTTTAATGAATTAAATAAAAGTTTGAACGTACCAGAAATCTTGTTTCCAAAGGGACTTAGCAATGAGGCAGTAATACTGAGCTGACAAAAAAGAAAAAGTAAAAAAGTTGCTTCACGAAGTTTTCCGGGGCTATAGTAAACCAATGCATTTAAGTTTTGCATGAGGAATACCGATTTCATTATACATTTGCAGATGTGGTGACTGTATTTTTGCACCAAGAAGTGTTTTTGATAATACAAAAGCATGGAGAAAAGAAGACTTCCTGTATTTCCATAGTTTCCTGTGAAATAATCTTGTGGGTATTTTGTAACAGGCAACCTACAGTTCCTGATGGTGAATAAGTTAAAAAAAAAATTCAGTCGATATTAGTTTTTTGTTGCTGTATAAGAATCTTTTTCTGCAGCTGGGGTATGGGGAAAGTGAATTTGGCATTAGTGGTTGCATATCAGTGTGAGGGAAGATGAACCAAATGCCGATGTACTGGGTTTTGTATATAAATGTAAATGCTGGTGGTGGCAAAATGGTTATGTCCTGTGAGGATGTCTGCATCGAAGCAGCAAATAAGCTTCCTATTTTATTCAAAACCTATTGTTTTATATGGTTTTGGCTATACCATGACAAGAGGCCAAATACCTAAATATAGGTTAAATATCTTTTATAGGTTTTATATAAAGTACCTGACTGATTTTGTGTGAAAGGTCTGATACCAATTGTAATGAATTCAAATTTGTGAGCAATAAAGAAGCAATTGGCAGATACTGGAAAAATATTTTGTGAAAAGCTGTATTTATTATTACAAGTGTCAGGGCTGTGACAAAATACCATTGGATTAAGTGACATTCCCAGTACATTATAACAAGTTTTAATGAACCATTTATCTGTTAAAATTTTAAAAGGTACATACTTCCTTGCAACAATTTTGGCTCATGCAAACTAGTGCAGCTGACAGTAAATCTTGTGATTCCAAGCTTGTAAATTTACTTATGTTTACCTAGAAGCACAAAATTGTTGCTGAGAAGCTTAGTTGCAAATCTAAGATTATTGGCTTTACTAATCCCCACTCCTACAACAATTTTACCTATTTATCCAGCTGAACATCCTGTAGGAGGTGAGACTGGAAGCACACCAGTCCCACAAATTTTACTGAAACTCACTTTACTTTGTAGATATGATGGATCTGCAGCATGAACTTGCACAAATAATGCACGTTTTTCTTACGGTTAAGTAAACATGATGCACACTATTCTGCAACAGGAAATCCTATTGTGCCTTACCTTTGTGCTTTTGTGGGCACCATGTTTATTATTGGAGAGTTTGTTAACTGAAAAATTTTAAATCCTCGGTTTTATGTCTCAGATGCTAATGAATGAGTATATATAATATATAATCAGCCATGCAGAATTCTACTTACCAAGGACAAGTACATATTTTTGATGGGTAAGTGGATTGTGCCAGGTCTGGTAGATTTTTGATGAGTTTTACTATATACATATATGTATATGTATAATATACATGTATATGTATTATATATATGTATATAAACTAATTTTGTTGTATTTGATGTGCATCATAGTGATTTGTTAACCTGACCTTAGTGACCCCATCTTGTGACCTGTTGCAAGAGTGAATGTAAAAATAGCTGTGGCATTTTAAAAGGTCGCCTCGATGCAAATGCATCTATCTTGCTTCTAAAATATATTTCTTGTAAACACTGTACATTTTACTTGTAATATGTACTATTATGCAGCTTATTTTACCTTAAACTGTTGACCAATATCCCTTCCTGCAAGACAGAGGGGAATATGTATAATATCTGAACATTTGAGAAAAATCAGATGTTTGTTGTAACTTGTCACCCTATCCTGTAAAAACAAACAAAAAACCAAAACAGACTCGAATTAAAGGTTTATTAGGGGTTTTTATATGTGTCTCACCTTCTAGATATTTGGGTGTCTCTGACTCAACTACTTTTCTCATCTGGGGGCAGAGGGGGAGATTAATTTGTTACAGCCACCTAACTAATTTTTAGTATTTTTTAAGATGTGAACAGGTGCTACCATGAGCTGACACACAGAGCGAGCTTCACTTAACTGTCTGTCCGCTTGACTTTTGTCCTGATTTTGTATGCAGGGAGTGCAGAGGCATTACCTTGATTCCTAAGTTGCAGACATGCGATGTTGTCTGACCTGTTAAAAGACAGGGGTGAAGAGCCTTAACCTTGTGCTTTCAGCCTCTTGTATTTTGAGATACAAAAAACCATCAAACGGATTTTGACAGATTAACGGAAAAGATTGGCTTTTATCCCTGTTATTATCTTAACGCTGTTTTAAAATTATTTTAGTTACAAGGTGAAGGTTTGGGGGATAGGAGAAACAAAGAAGGGTGTGTAAGTCCATTATTGGCATTCACTTGCCCCCCATACGTATACCTGTCCCGTGGGACAGGGAGCAGGAGGAGGGAGATGTTCAGTTCGCTCCCGTTTGGAAGCTTGGCACGGTGGGCATTGAGCGCTGTCGTAGTTTCGCGGCCGGTGATAAAGTCAGGAGCCGGCTCCGGGTGGGAGCCGAGGGCCGGAGCCGCTGCGGCGCTGACAGCGCTGCCCCCGCTCCCGGCCGGCGCCGCGCAGGCAGCTGACGGTCCCGACGGGGCTGTGTCCACTCGGCCAGAGCACTCCGGCCGGGGCTCTCCTTGCAACTGCAGGAACGTCTCTTTAAAAGGGCGAGGAGCCGCTTCGTCGGCCTGTCCGAAGCGCACCCTTTAGGAACAGGGCACTCCGGCCCTGCCGCGGCGGCGGGACGGGACGGGGTCCCGGCCACCTCCCCGCGCTGCCGGGTCGTGCCGGGAGTGCGGCGGGAGTCTCCCGGCTCCATGTTCATATTTGGTGTTGGCCGCCGGTGCCCAGGAATTTCCCGTCATGCTCCCC
>VXBT01005025.1:700933-718919 GCA_013400235.1 Oriolus oriolus
GAGGGGAGCGGGTCGGCGCCGCAGGGGACCCCGCGGGCCCTGTTGGCGGCCGAGAGCGGGGCTGGGGTCGGGGGTCGCTCGAGTCGGGCCCCGTGTCCCGGAGCGAGCCCCTGACAGCGCTCGTCGTCCCCGCATCCCGGCCGCATCCTGGCTGTGCCGTTCCTGTGGCCGCCGCAGCGCCTGGACCCTGGCGCGGTGCAGCCCCTGGCTCCGGCTGTCCTGCGATGTAGCTGGAGCTCCTGACTGAAACGGGGTGCACAGCGGAACAGCTGACTCGGGGAAGCAGCGCTTGACCGAGTGCGTAATGAGTTCAGTTCAGCCGCTGTCGCCAGCTCGGTAAATTGTGCAGCGCTGTGTCAAAAAAGGAGCTTAAACTTCACAAACGAGCTCAGAATTTGGTTGTGTTTTTCTGAGAAAGCCCCGTGTGTTCGCTGGCTAGGTTTGTTTGGTGTTACTGTTCTGACAGATACAATCGATGCAAAGGATTAAGTAGAATTTATTTCTTACTGTCCCCTGCCCAAGTTGATGTAGCTGTACGTGGTGCATCTTAATATTCCTGGAAACAGAAATGAGACTTAATTAAGCTTCCTGTAGTGTTTGACAAATTAGCTATAAATGCTGTCTCTCCTGCTTGAACTGAATTTTCAGTCATCACCCTCTTAGCACAAAGACTGTCTGAAAGCGCAGTGGTCTTAAGCAAGCACAACTGTGTATTAAAAATACTAAATCTAACAATAGTTATCTACAGATAAGGCCAGATGTCAACTGTTATCTAGTGATCAATGCTGTAAGGTAATTTCTATAAGTGTTCTGACCCTAAACATAGCATTTAGGAAAGTATAGAGCTGTACATTATATATGTCATGCTCTTAGCTCTTTCTCTGTCGTTACTATTAAAATGGTTCTGGAAGTGCGCTCTCTGAGCAGGTAGATGTCAGAATGAGAAATCTGCAATACCCAGATACTTGGCCTTACTAATACGGCTTGCTTATGGCAATGGAAGAGCCATCTCCACTCCCACTATGGCACAGTGCCACTCATCTGAATCCAGAATTTAATGCTTAGAATTTGTCCTGCTTATGTTCTTGCCCTCGCTGAGTAAACACAAGTGCTTTCTGTCTTATTTGCTGATGATTCCCAACTTTTTGTTACGTTGCTGCGTGCCTTTGCAGTTCGTCATGATTCCTTGTCTGCCAAATTTGGTTGGTAACAGTGCCCTTTAAGTCTGATTCTGGGAGTAGTTTCCATGTGGCTTCTCGTCTTAATCAGACGTTTGCTCATAGTTTCTAAAAGAATTGCCTGCCTCGCTTTAGACATGGCTTATTTTAGAACGGTGTTTCTCTACTGTCGTTTAGAATTTATGTAGGGAATTAAATATGGTCAGCACCTTAACCAGAGTCACTAAATAATCCTAGAATTCTGAGATTAAAAAAGGAATTTTTTAAAAAAATAAAGTTCTGCATTGCTTTGTTAAAACCACTGAAATTACTGGAGTTAAATAATATATAGTTCAGTCCAGAATGTGGTTGTTTGGTCCTTTTCCTGTTTGATGTTCCTTGGATCTTTATAATACACATTTGGAAAGATATTTTAGGAGGAAAAAACAATTCTATTTTTCTTCCAAAAAGCACAATCTTTAAAAATGTGCCTTTGTAGGTGGGATAATGTTTCTATATTTGGTAGCAAAGCCATATAAAGCAGTTGATTCTAGACAAAAATAAAGTCGTTTGACTGAATGACCTTGCTCATTTTTCCAAGTGGTAGCAGTTACACGCTCTCACTGGGGTTAGTTAATTCAGATGTTTATGTTTGTACATACTGTAGGAATTTCTTGTTTTTTGTTTGTACATACCATAAGAATTCCTTACAGCTGTTCAATAAGGACAACTTGCACGTGAGGGAGATATTTGGTCCTTTGCCCTGTTATTTATGAAGGTAGGGGAGGATCTTGTTTACCTACTTGTGTTTTGTCAGCTTTGTAAGCTGATACTTGTTTCTGTATCATTGGAGACCCAGCCTGTTTATCACATTAGAAAAGCTAGAAATCGGAATTTCTCTATTAGGTGGATTGTTAACAGTTCTTTTGTTATTTATTTTAAAAGATGGGAGAATAAAAGTCAGTAGGGGGAGAGAAGAGAACACTCTGTTAAGGATTTAATCTTCTCAGACAGGAGGTTAAGAAGTCTGCCTGTCTGCATCTGACTGGCATTGCTACAAGCCAGCAATGCAGTAAAGCCATCCAATTTGGAGATAGCTTTGTTGAGCTGCATAATTCAAGTGAGTGTGTCCTCATTACAGAGCAACTCTTAAGCTACATGCAGCATTATATTAGTCATAGGTAGGGAAGGAATATGACCTTCTTTTCCCCTTTCTATTACTTTTCTTTTTCATTAAAAGCTGCAGTTTGAGCAGCACCCAGGCTATGTATGAACTATGGAGGCTTTAGCTGATGGGAAAGTGTGATGAACATCGGCCTAATTATAGCTTGGTCTAGCTCTAGTTTAAGAGTTCCTTAGCCAAAAGACCCCCCCAAAAATGGACCTTCGAATTCCTGGTGTGTTTATGGCGTCGTAATTAGGAATTACTGTCGAATAAAGTCAGGTGTGGATTTATCTTTCCCTGAGTAACTCTGAAGTTATGCTTATTTCAGAACAAACTACAAGGCTAGACAGAAATAGGGTGTTTCTTGCTCTGGAGTAATTGTGTCCATACATGGAGTTATTTCGAGGTTACCTTCTCCACACAAGACAGAGGCCTTTTAAACAGAACAACAAAAAACCTAGGAGATTTTGGGGCATTTTTTTTTAGTGTCTTACAGAGTAAGAAGTGGCAACAGGTTACCTTTCCCTTCCCTTACTCACCTTGCTTTGGTAGGATTTATTGTTGTCTTTTCAGAGGCTTCATTTCCCTCAAAAGGATCTTTGGTTCTCAGTGAGCTATTAATATGTACTAGCTTAAAAAAAAAGCACAAAACTTAAGATTTAAGTCCTTCTCTGTGGCAATTTGTGAATGTGTAACCAACTAGCAGTGCTTTTAAAGTAATTTTCAACCAACCAATTAAGAAAAAGAAGGGAACACATATTGCATTATTGACTTCTACCAGAAGACAAAGAATGTCATTGTGTGTTTTAACAGCGATTTTTGTGTTTTTAGTCTGTGAAGATGCTGATCTGTATTTTTTGCCTGAAAATAGGGTAGAAGAATTCTTTGGGAACCCCATTTATGGTGAGGTAATTGGAAATTATAATTTATCTGCTTAGCTCCAGCCTTCTGGTTCTCATTTAGTAACCTCAATTCAGCATTATCTGAAAACCACACAATCTCACAACTGGAACTGGGAATAAAGAGGCTTTTTGCAATTAGGACTTTAAGATCTGAGGAATTGAACGATACAAACCCAAAACAGGCAAGAACAATACTTACACTTATAAGGTGCTAACACAGTTTCACTGTTCTCACAGACTTAAATTATAGTTTAGCATTGTTTTGTAAAATAATTAATAGCGTAAGTACTTCTTTATTTCCAGAAAGTTTTGGATTTAAACATGATTCAGCATTTGAGTGTTGCACAAAATCTAAGGACAGGACTTCTGCAGAGTTCCCCAGTTTGCTCTTTCCTTTAAGTAACATCTGAACATCAGGACTGATGATTTCTTTGAACTGTGGGCAGCAGCCTAGCAAAATGTACATAGCGTGCTAACGCATTGTTTTTGTTGGGAAGCTATGCTACCTCATCCAAGAAATTCTAAGAGTAATGTTGTGCATGGCACAACAGTATTTCCCCACGGGTCTCTTTAACTCTGTGTTCTTCCAAAAGGGGACAACGCCTTTGCGTTTCACCTGATGGAAAACAAATCCCTACTGCCAGGGAATAACAATAGTGCTGATGCAATGTAGCTGCCAAATGCCACCACTTTCACTCTCACCACACAATGAAAATGGAAAAAAAAATTCAACACATGGAACCTTAGCAGCTTCCTGGGGAAGTGATCTGTGCCAGTTGCTGCCAAAAGAAAACAGCCCACAAAGTGTTCCTTCTGGCTGAAGGATTGCCCTGTTCTTGTTCCTCTCCATTCCCTGGTGCATGGTTCTTGGGGAAATCCGCAGGCGAGGCTGTTCCAGCTGCCTACACAGAGAGTGTAGGTGATTTTAGCAACTTTGAGACCTTCAAGGTGGGTTGGTGGGGGAGAGCTGCAGGGATGTCTCTTTCAGTTCGTGCAGCATAGTGAGTTCGGCCTTGGCTTTCCTGCAGCTGGTTCAAGAGCGAGCATTGGCTTGATATAAAGTTGCTCAGTTGGCTAAGAAAAATGGTTAAATATACAAGCAGGCTTTGCCACCTGGGTCAGATTGTCACCAGCCTGCTGCTGGGAGGAAGCTTGATATTAAATATAAAACCAGTGTGGATCCATCCTAATGTGTCCTGATGATGAACAGTCAGAGCTTACACTCAGTTCAAGTCGAATTTGTACTAATGAGTGATTCGGTAGTGCACTGATCCAGTCTGCACAATGCTGAAACCAAGGCTTGCAGGTCGATTGTTTAGGCTTCCACTCCTGCACACCAACAGCACTGTCAGTAGCCATAGCACAAGTGTGAGAGAGAGATGGGAATAAGATGGGAGCAGATGCTTTGGCTGCCAGCTCAGGGACAGGTGGAAGTCACCTGTGAAGTTACAGCCCTGAGATGCAAATTCAGAAACTCCACAAATAAAATTATTTGGGTTTTCTATAGCATTATCATCTCTGCTTTTGAATGGCTGCAGAAAAGGAAAATCAGCCCCGTTGGTCAAAGCCTTAATATTTAACTGCTTGCTATGTACTTTTAGACTGTGTCTTCACTTTTTCCTTTTTTTTTTTTTTCAGAATTAAAACCAGTGTTTCATCAGATTATTTGTGTACACGGTGGAAAAATACACTGTGCTGACAACACACCCCTTAACATCTCTTTTCATGAGAGAAACCAAATTGTCTGTGTACGTGTTTGTTCTGTGTACTCCTGCTTTTACTTAAAGGCAAGCTCACGAAAGAGAAGATACTGTAGCAAATTAGTGGCTGTCTGGAGAAGGGACCCACCAGATGCTCCTGGTATCTAAACTGCTCCCTGGCGTCCTTCATCCAAAAACAAGGCAGCTTTGCTACTTGCCTCCGAACTTGAAAGAGGTGCTGGTTTCTACCAATTTATTCTAGCAGTTGTTGAACCATGCTGGGAAGGATTACGATAGATATTTTGCAAGACTCTAGGCTATTCCCGTGAAGTCTTAAAATGTGAAATACAGTAGCTGTCTGGGGAAAAACAAGCCCTTTTTGTTGCTCAGTTACATATGAATTACAGACCAGTACATTTTGCTCTAATGACAGTCAAGTAATAACTGTGGCAGTAATAAAGACAGTGTAATAGCTGAGTGATGTAATGCTATTTAAGATGAGAGGAAGATTTTCAGAGCATTTTCCCATTTCCACAATCACTCTTGTAGACTAAACAAGCCAAATGCATAAAAATTTTTGCAGGGACTTGGCTTTCTGAGCCACTCTTTTTGTTTTTGCTTCTCCTCTGGGCTTTCCTCAGTTGTCTCTGTCCTACACCCCAAACCAGGATCATATTCCAACTGATACCTCACTGCTACTGAGCAGACTAGACTTCCTCCCCAGTCCCTCCTGTTATGTATTATGTTTCTCTTTTTAATAAACTCCAGATTGTTATCTGCCTTTTTTTTAATAGTTTCACACTGTTGACTCAATTTATTGTCACTGTAACCTTGACATCCTTTTCTGCCGTAGTGCTGCTAATCTGGCATTCTTATTTTTGATTGTTTTGTGCATTTGAAGATTTCTTTTAAAGTCCAAATGTGATTCTTTGTACTTGGCTGTATTGAATTTTATCTTGCTGGTTTTTGACCATTTCTCCAGTTTATTAATACCATCTTGAGTTCTGCTCAGCTCTTCAGGGTGTTTCACACTCCTTGCAGGTTGGTGTCTCTGCAGTTTTAGTAGGATTACTTGGTGGGTTTTGGCCCTGGTCAGCAGGAGAAGCACTAAACGAGTGTGTTTATTCAAGCAGCTCTGCACCTGTGATATAGCACCTTGATCCAAGAGAAAGGTGCTTTTCTGGTTTGCTTTATCTAAAAGTATTTTATATTTGAGGTCTCTTTGATTTGCTGCTTTCCTTCTGCCTGTAGAGTACAAGGAAAGAAGGAAAGTATGTTTGTTCCAGGATTAGATTTCGGCAAGCCCATCATGGTGGCTTACTGCTTTCTTATTTTCATTGTCTGTTTATGGATTGTTTAGTATTTTGTTTCAAAAGCTTTCTGTGTGTTGAAGATAGATTTATGTCCATGTAATTCACCAGTCAGTCTTTTCTTCCTTTTTAAAAATGGATATTACCCTCTTCCTCTTGAGATTTTGTAAAGGCAAAAACCTTTCAAAAATCCTCCAAGGTACATGCTCTTTTCTCAACAATTTCTCCACCTTGTTTCCCAAACGCTTAGGATAAATCTCCTAATCTGTCAGAAGAAGAAGAGCAACCTCAGGGAAAGATTTCAGGCATGTAGGATAGCTCCATCATCCTGGAATATAGTGATCAACATTAGTGTGCCTAATTTCTGATAGCCTCATATTTATGCAGCTAAAAGTACCTGAAGTGCAGTTTCTAAGAATGAGACGGAAAGCTTGATAGACTTTGGTAAAGATTTCTCTTGAAAAAAAAAAGTAGCTTTGGCAGCTCCATTGACACTTTTTGTGCAGAGCAAGGTCTGCACAACAGATTTCAAGTTTGAAAGCAGTCACTGCAACTACTTCAGGCAATTGCCTCTGCTGTTTATGTCTTAAACAGTCCTATTTCCAACCTGATAATCTGATGTGTGTGTTTTATTTTCTTTGTATTGGGTTACAAAGTGTGAAATTTGCAGATGGGCTTAACTGATTACAGGTTATGGTTTAATAATTTTCTTATTTGTTTTGCCGAGCAACTACATAGAATTTCCAAACATGTAGATAACTGTAAGAGAATGTGAATCTTTCTGCACGTACATACCAAGGCTATAAAAATAACATACTGAGCAAATATATCAGAATTCTAATCAGTAATTGTTATTTCAAAAATACCTAAGGTCGACATAGAGTTGGCATGTCCTTCATTGTTTTATCCTGATCAGGGATGCTGAAGGCTCTCACTGAGACTTGCTGAAGTGAACTGCAGGAGAACAGCCCTGTGCTGGGGTCAGAGGATGCTTTGGGGGCAGGGCTGAGTGGCTGAGGAATTTCTAATGTCTCAGAATGGTGTGAAATACCAGGACCAAGACAGGAAGGAGGGGCCCTGGTGGTTTAAGTGCAGGATTTTCTTTTTTTGGAGCACGAGTCCAAGTAGGACAGAAACAAACTGCATTTTGGGGCAACGCTTAATGAAGTTCCTGACAGCAGGCTGCAGCAGGGCGGGCTGCCTGTGGGTGCCTGCTGCTGCCTCTGCTGAAGGAAGTGGAACAGATGTGACTTTTAGGGGCAGATTATGCAAAGAAAACGTCAACATTTATCTTAGAATATTGATCCAGGGGAAAGCTAAATTACAAAGCCTTGAAAGTAGCTGGAGGTTGAGGAAAGATGAGAACGAAGTTGGTGGCTGCATCGTTGCTCTATGACCAATGCCACCCTAGCTGCACCAGCACAGTTTGGGGGGGGGACTGCACGCACGCCTGTGTGGCACTGCTGTAAGTCTGCTTTAACAGAGCAGGAGAAAGTATTTATGGGGTTTTTGTCTGAAGGTAAGTGCTTTTTGCAGAGAAAGTTTTGTGTGGTTGCTGCAAGTCCAGCTGGAGGGGTATAGGATGAGTATTTCTTCCTTTTGAATGCATTTAGGGCTGGGAAATGTGGATTGACAAAAATGTAAAGTTTAATAAATATTTTCAATCAATTAAAAGATTTGGAAGAGACACCTTCGTGTTTTGGACACTTCAAAGAGAATTGAAGGGAAGGGAAAGAATTTAAGCCGGTTTTGCTAGAATTAACACTTGTTTTGTTCAAGATTTGAAAAATAGTTTTAGGGTGCCTAAAGGTGCAGATCCTTATGCTGCACAGACAATGTAAATATATTTAGCTAATTAAAAAATTAAAATGCTATGTTTGTGCATTTTTAAACTGCACTGGAATGAAAACCACAATTCAACTCACACAGATTCCACACAACATTTTTCATTGAAATGTTTGTCTTTGGAAGGTATTCAGAGGCTGGTGCACCTCTTCTGTGAAGACAGGCTGAGAGAGCTGGGTTTGTTCAGCCTGGAGAAGAGAAGGCTCTGGAGAGACCTCAGAGCACCTTCCAGTACCTGATGGGGGCTACAAGAGAGCTGGAGAGGGGCATTTCACAAGGACCTGGAGTAACAGGACAATGGGGAATGGATTTAAACTGAAAGAGAGTAGGTTTAGATTAGATATTACAGAGAAATTCTTCACTGTGAGGGTGGTGAGGCACAGGAACAGGTTGCCCAGAAAAGCTATAGACCCTCCATCCCTGGAAGCGTTCGAGGCCAGCCTGGATGGGCCTTTGAGCAACCTGGTCTAGTGGAAGGTCCCCCTGCCCATGGCAGAGGAGTTGGAACCAGATGATGTTTAAAGTCCCTTCCAACCCAACCCATTCTGTGATTCTATGACTCTATGACATTTTCTCTTGTAAGAAGGAGAGTGTTGAATAAATATTTTCATCCCTGTAATTACCTGAATAGATGTACATGTAATCCTGGTTATTAAATGGCAGAAAATTTGGGTAGTGGGTTAAAATCAAGTGGTCTTTATATTTGAACCAAATTTATTGCTGTTGAGACAGAAATAGTTTTCCTTGCTCTCTCACTTTTCAGTCACTGACATTCGGTATTCACTCAAAGCTGAAGTTACACTCTTTCCTTACTTGGCTGTAATGTCTTCTCACTGCTATTCATAAAAATAAAAGTACACCCTTGACAAGAGAAGACTTAGGAGTTTGTTTTACTTGATGGTGTTTTATTTTGTTATGTATTAGATGTTTGGGTTCTTTTTCAATTGCGTAAAGGTTCTTTGGGTTTTGGATGATAAATGTTCCTATTGAAGCGTGTAAGGCGTTCTTTTATGTTTTTATTATTTGTGCAATGTCAAAGCTTCTATATGCTATAATTTTTCAAAAATATTTTTGGATAAAAGGCTGAGGTTTCCTTGTATATTCATAAGGCTGCTCCGCATACCATCGTGACACAATCTGTGTGATCAAAGTTACATCTGTTGACATGTGCGTAGACCTGTGTGTGCTGAGGATGATGTTTGAAGGACAACTCACGGGGCCGTGCAGTGTGTGCATGTATCAAAGGGAGCTGGCACCGCTCGGTGGTGAGGAGCGGTATAGGTTTGTAGAGAAAGCCACGTGGAAAATTTCCATGTAAGGGAGACTGCTGGGGAGAGATTGGCAGCTATGATGTCTTTAACTCGAAGTGCTTTTCTAGCAGCTGGGATGATAAAAAAAGAAACCACCACCTGAACTACACTGAAATGAAGTTACCCTACCTGACAGAGAGATCATAACTAAATTTTATAAACCCTTTACTTAAAAACATTTTTACAAAGTAGAGGATACTCAGGTCTGGTTCAGAGTCTGATCTAAAAATTCTATTTTCTCAAGTAGGAAATTATACAAATATAGGGAGATAATTCAACTTTCAAATACTTTGTGCTGAAGAACGCAGAATGAATTGAAATGTCTTTTGCACTGGAAGTTTATTTTTCTAGTAGGGTGCATGGCATCTATGGGCACATTATGTGCATATACATGTAGACAGGTTCTTTTCAATTGAAAGAGTTTTAAATATCTTTAAAATCTGCTGGCAATAGACCTAGTGATTGTTTGTTGATAATTTCCTGTATACACTGTAATAACTCCATAGCACCCATTGAGAATGCCTCAGTTTCCTGCTGTGGCAGGGAGTGTTGGGAGTTTTTATTTGCCAGTATGGATTTTACTCTGAGAACTCATTAAACTGGAGGGCAAAACCATGTCTGGGATCACAACTGTTTTGGCTCCGATGTGTTCAGGGACCTTGTCTCCTTCAGTGAACTAGTAAGTGTCATTTCCATGTTTCCTTATGGTGCCTCATAAAAGAGGGTCATCAAATTTAGCTGGTCTGTGATGTTCGAGAATTCAACTTCTCTGTGTAGCAGAAGTGGCAGCTTCCTTCATCCTTCCCGCAGCCTGTCTGTGCCGTGTGGGTCAGGAGTGCACGCTCAGCAAACCACTGCAGGGCTGGTTTGCACTCGTCTTGTTGTGGAATGAGTGAGACAATGCTTTTGAAAAGAGTGCACTTTTTAGTTGTGTTGGTTGGAAGTCCTGTTAAGTCATACCAGTTAGCTGGAGGCATTATCTCCGCTTCATTTATGAGATATTCTACCTAAGAGAAACTGCTCATGTCACACATCAATTGTGTATCATTACCCAGGCAAATAATCTTTGTAAGGTGAGGAAAAAGTCTGCTGAGTTACAGAGTATTGTGTAACACAATGTAAAAGAACGCCAATTCCAAATGATGTATTTGTTTAATCTTCAAAATTAGTCCTTTTTTTTTTTTTCACTGAGAAGTAAAAGCTAGTACAAAAGTGTTTCAGAAAAGCAGAATAGAAATTTCTGTTCATTGCTATAAAAGGAAGTTGTATTTAACCTTCTGTTAAATGATGCATGGGATTTTTCCCAAATTAAAAATAGAATAGAAAGCTTGTTATCTCTGCTGTGTTAGTAAGCCTGACAATGCAAATAGTAGTGGAGAGGGAGACATACCTACTCAAACCAACCTGATAGCAAAAATGGGTTTCATGTCTTCAAGTGCTAGGGCACCCCTTGGATAGTTCTATTCACAGCAGTAACCCAGAAGTTTTTAATATTTTTTTTCTTTTAGTATTGAGAATGAATCCTTTCTTGGTGTGCAACACCAAAAGCTTTTGGGCTTGCCAGCAGGAATTGTTAAATTAAAAGGTTATTTCCAGAACACTTGTATCTCATCATCTGAGTACCAGAAGCAATTAAATCTTTACCACTGTGCTGGAGAGGACTGCCTGGAATGGAAAAGATGAGAAATTTTGCAAGATGTTGAAAGGATCATGATTCTCAGAAAAGACCCATTTAAGAATAGTTTATGACCGTTGTAGTTATAAACTCACTGCCGTAAAAGGAATGTGCTGTATGTTGGCAGGCTACCAAGTCAGGGAAAATGAAAGTGCAGCTCAGATCTTGGAGGAGTGGGAGTCGGGGGGGAATCCCAATTGACCTATATTTACTTTCCTTTGGGAAGTATTGCCAGTCATAACTATTGGGAAACAATCTGCAAATGACAGATGTATGAGCACGTGCAAGGCTGAGAGACTCGCTGGTTTCTGTCCTTCGCCAAGAATCCTCTTTCTTCCCAGGCTTGGGGACTCCTTACTTGTCTAGTTTCTTCTCTTCCTTGGGGTCTCTGCTTCTTTGTGTCTCTTTGCAGTTTCATTTTTCCCATTTCATCTGTTGTTCACAAGGCTCACACCATCTTCTCTCTATGTTAATGAAATCTCCTTCCATTTTACAGCGCTCCCTAAGGACCAAGTGAGAGTCTCTTGAGCAAGGACCCTCTTCTGTATTACTTAAAGGAGAAATAATTGCCTCCCTCCTCCCCTTGTACTCAGTGTAGCACGGATGTCCTCTACATCCCCACAGGCCATGTCCTTTGGTTGTTTAGAGGGGATCAGTACCACTGCCCTGCTGTGTGTAAATGTTAGTAGTAAACTAAGGAGAAATCAAGCCCGCAGTTTTCTTGTCCATGGAAGCCAGTTGCCAAACAGGGAGGCATTAATATGCAACCCTTGTTGCTTTTGGGGAAGGTACAGCCTTCAAAAACTTCTTTGTTTTGATTATCTTCTCACTTCTCAGGCTTTTAAAATTTGGCCCCTGGACACACCCTCGGGCTTTAGTCGCACCAGCGCCCCAGCCTCGTTGTTGCTAAGCTGTTTTTTCGCTAGTGGGAGAGGGGAACAATGCAGTGGCCAGTTCAGCATACAGAAAGGGTTATTGCTATGAGAGATTGTGAGCTTTCCATTTTAGGCAGCTGATGCTAGAGAGAATGTTAGCTCAGTTTGGTAATTAGAGGAAAATTAAGTATATGTCTTTGTTTTCTGCTCAGATGTAGTGTTTTTCTAAGTATAAATCATTTTTCTATTCTAGATAACCATTCTAATATAAATGGAAACACAGATATATGGTGCCTCCTCACATAATGTATCTTTTTGTCACCAGCTGAAATCAGTGAAATTATGCTGACTTGTGTGCAAAGGTTTCAGAATCTGGCTTGTTTTCCAAGATTTTTAATGATTGTTTTATTGGAAAGATAATAATTTTGGGCTGTATGATAATCTAAAATCTGTTGTGGGAATCTCATCTCTCTTAGATGGAGGACCGAAGTCTGGGTAATAAAGCTCAGACTAAAGGCTGAACTCCTAAAAATATCTCTGATTCACCTCAGTGGGAACCTTTATGCAGCCTAAGGATAAAATATGGAGGGTATTAGTCCATAAGGCGGTGCTTGTCAATTGTGTATCACAGAGTGGGACTCAGTGAGCAGGTGAGTATTTCTACTCATTCTCTTTTCCTGCTTTCCTCTGGTTTTTTTGCCTGATCTCAACCTTTAGACTTTTCTTCTTCTTTCCCTACTCCTGCTGTTAACAGGAGGAATATAGAAGGCATTGCTCCTGAAGCTTCCCAGCTAGAATATGAAAAGGATACCTCAGTACCATTAATAGACTGGACTGTATAACCCCATTTCACAGGAGAAGGAGGACTGGCCTGTGGGCACCATGAGGAAGCTAAGGAAGCCATGGGACTGGGGAGGGCCTTGTGCACTCCTCGAGCTTGAGCAGCCGTGGTGTGTGTCATGCTTATTGTGCCCAGGCAGGCGTGTGCCACCTCCAGCCCTGCTGGCTCTGCAGGTGCAGGGACAACCTCTACCGTTCATGTTATGAAACACTGAATAGTTCCAGTCAGTGACTTCTCTGCTTGCTTTGCAAATGATCATTCCTGTAAGTAAGGACCATGAAAACACCTGGATCTGACAGTATCCTAAACCCAAACTGATACTTAAAAATGTCCTATGTGCGTTTTGCGGGAAGGTTTTTTAGGTTGGAGTTTCAGTTGCTCTGGGAATGGTTTAAAAACAAAATCCAGTATAAGAGAACGTGTAAAATTCAAGAAAACAAAAAGTTTTTGAACTTCACTGTTTAGGCTCCTTTCTAATGGCGGTACTTATTTCAAGTTTAAAGCGTGACGTTTCCTGGTATTCCACTCAAATATTACGAGGTATGGCAGTAATTACCTCTTTTATCAGGGCACAATGTAAACTTCCTAAAAGTAGATGGAATTGCCATTTGGTTTGCACATTCCAGCACAAACAGCTAAGGGGAACATGCTTTAATTGAGAGTCTTAAAAGTGAAGTGGGAATTCAGGTCTAATACTTCAGATTTCTGTGGCTGTAATTGAGAAGCTAATATTGTATCAGGGGGGAATATATACAGACAAGTGTGCAAGTTATATGCTACAGTACTTCTGTAGACCTGTAAATTAATGCAATTAATTTCATTTAGAATGCTTTATTCCTCTTCAGTAAGTCTTTGAGAAACTTAAATTTATAATTGTCTTTATCATTATCCTAGCTGTTAATCATTAAAGTATTTTATTCTCATCTGACAGTGAGCTTTGCAAGGTATTTTAATAGCAAATAGCAAATCACAAACTTTTGAAGACACCCAGTTTGCATTAACAATAATGTATAAGCACATGAAAATCCAGAGCCCAAAATCTCTCTTTAAAGGTAAATTTCATAGAATCATGGAATGGTTTGGGTTGGAAGGGACCTTAAAGATCATCTAGTTCCAGCACCCCCGCTGTGGGCAGGGACACTTTCCACTAGACCCGGTTGTTCAGAGCCCCATCCAACCTGGCCTTGGACACTTCCAGGGATGGGACCTGTCGCGGTGCCTGTTCCCTGCCCCGGCTAGCAAGGGCAGAGCTCGGGCACCGGGCACTCTGTGCCTGTCCCGGAGAGGCGGTCAGAGGCCGAATCGCGGCTGGAAGGGGCTGAGGAGGTAAAGGAGCGAGAGGGCTCTCGGCATGGTGTTCCAAGGCTTTATTGAGGGGGTAAGGAACTCCAGATGCCAAGAGAGGGGCACAATGGAGGCACGGGACTTTATAGGCAGGGTAACCGGGGTCCAAGGCATAAAATGAACAAACCAATAGGAGAGGTGCGGGGAGGAACAAAGGTACAGGGGGCCAATAAGGTACTGGACACCTTANCCTTAACCACTTCTCTGGGCAACCTGCTCCAGTGTCTCACTACTCTCACAGTGAAGAATTTCTTCCTAATATCTAATCTAAATTATCCTTTCCCAGGCTTTTGTCAGTTACCTTTACTACTTTGTGCCTAATGTTTCAAATACAGTCCAGTGCATTGAAGCATGCAGTTGTCTAAAAATGTAATTATAAAGCACAAATGCCTAATCATAGGCTGTGTGGTTTTTTGAGGGCTGAAAGCTACCTCCTCATGGTTCTCTCAGGCTGTTGGGAGACTAGGACAGCCCAGGCAATGAGGTGTATAAGTGTGAGAATACTTTGGGCACTGCCGTTTCAGTAGGAACTGGAACTCTTCCCTCTGTCTTTCACTGATAAATAACCAGCAGTCACCAGCCCTCTGCTGAAAAGTTCTCCTGTACTCCAGTCTCTTGCCAGAGCTGGTAGCTTCATGATGGTTTATTAAACATCTCTTACAAGCCATTCAACATTGCCTTTGCCCCCACCATAGCATACACCATGACAAACCTGAGACATTACCTGCAAACAATGAAGTCCCGTATAAAGCCAAGTGCAATGCAGAGAGCAGAAAAAACCAAGGTGTTCGGTGTTAGCACAGAATGTGTTATGGGAAAATGACTAGGGAGTAAATAATTGTTTAGACACAGAAAGATGTGATCTACTGAAACACTTGCTCATGTGATTCTTTCTTTAGGCTGCACCTTTTGTTCCTGCAGTTCCCAAGGGTTGATCTGTCCTGTCTGCTGACTCTGACTGACAGCAGCTTTAGGTGAGCAAAAGCCAAATAAAAAAAATAAATAACCAAATGTTAAAACTGAAATAAATATATATACAAAATACTCCACTAAGTTTTGTCAGGGAAACATTTGGTTATTGTTTGCTTTGTTTCAAAATAAGTAAGTAAACCCTTTGCAAAACAACTGTTCAAACTTATTGCTGGACTCAAAAACTTTACAAAACAAAGACTGATAAAAATGAAACTGTTAATTTAACACTTGAGTACAGGAGACTCCCAGGCCTTTACTGCTTTCTAACTTCTAGTTGTTTGGCTTTCTTCAGTGTGGCAAATTTTTCGCTCTTTGCTTTTTCCAGTGACATAGGAATTCCTGACAAGAACCTAGGAGCCTGGCTCTCTGACTAGTGTGTGCCTATCTCTTAATTGTTTCCTGCCCTCCAAATGAGGCCAGAGACTTGGAGCTGGGGGAAGGGAAATTGGGAAAAAAGTGGAAGCCTCACACTACTAAGGTCTCATTATTGGGGCAAGAAAAAGACCCTGATCCTCCCCATAAGAATTTGTGGATGTTTTTTTCATTAGCTTGTATAGAGCTAAAACTTCACATTTTTTCTTGTGGGAGCTGGGATTCTCATGTAATTTTAGGAATTCTGGACCTGAATTGTTAGGAATAACGTTATTACTGAATATGGAAAAATTTAAACCAGTAGTGTTACGAGCTCCTGAGACCCTCGATGTTTCCCTTACTGCTCTTAAAAACAAGATGTGGTAATACCAGAATTTAATCTCTCAAGTTTTCCTTCACCCAAAGAAATTTTTCTAGTTGCAGACAGAGGTTGAGAAAACATAACCTGAGTACATACAAAGTTCTTAATTTCCAAAGGACAAATTTGACAGACCACCTATGTTACTTTATAGCTAATCATTTTGGGGCCGAACTTATGTTTTCTTAATGTCCACAGTGGACAATATAGAAGCTCTTGAAAGCTGGTAGTTCTCTAATATATGCCAACATTAGGATCCTAAAAGAAAGGCTTCCCTGGAGTTACAATGCGTATCCTAGAAAACTGCTTCTGAAACCCAGCTAATGATGTAGTTGCTGCTGTATTTGTATTATCTGTACTTACAAGATTTGCAAGTTATTGCTGAGCATGGTGTCCATCTTATGAGAGCCAGGCAGATGGAAGATCCATGTTGTGCTCTGTTTGTGTACTGAAGGGGCTCCAAGGGGTCTGATGACACCTGGGGACAGCTTTGGAGGAGCCAACAGTGTCCTGGGTGTAGCTGGCAGCACAGCAAGCAGCACATGCTAAAAAACCAGGGCAAGACACCAAAACCAACCCCAAAAAGTGACGTATAAAAGCAGCATCCCCTTCCCTGAATTGTGAGTTCTGCTCTGACCTCTTCATGTAGCATCTGTCCTTACAGGAAGTGGCATGCTGCAGTGCTGCAATAAAGACATGGGAGGTGGTAAGTCTGTGTGGTGGAGGTGCAGCGCTGCAGTACTCACCATGACTCAGGCATGGGACAGTCATGTTAGCATTGCTGTCCCCAGGCCACCCGGCCCTAGCACTGGCAAGGTGGGGTGCTGTGCCCATACAGCTGGGCTCCCTTGGGGCTCAGGCAGGTGCCTACAGCACCAGCATGGGGGCTTTGCTTAACCTATAGAGGGCTGGGCGTGTATAGCGTGGGAGTTTAAACCACCAGCAGTGCTATTCCCAGAATGGTGTTTTCACAGAATCACAGAATCATTTAGGTTGGAAAAGACCTCTGAGATCATCGAGCCCAACCTTTGACCGAACACCACCTTGCCAACTAGACTCCCTGGGCAGTCCATTCCAATGTCTAATCACCCTGTCTGTGAAGAAATTCTTCTTAATGCCCAACCTAAATCACCCCTTGTGTAACTTAAGGCTATGTCCTCTCATCCTACTGTTAGTTGCCTGGGAGAAGAGGCTGACCCCCACCTGGCTACAACCTTATTGCAGGTAGTTGAAGAGAGTGATCACTCCTGAGCCTCCGCTTCTCCAGGCTAACCAACCCCAGCTTCCTCAGCCACTCCTCATCCGACTTGTGCTCCAGACATTTCACCAGTGTCATTGCCCTTCTCTGGACTTCTTCCCATGTTTCTTGTCATGCTCTGGCTGTTTCTCTTAAGTAAGTCAGAGACATAAACATGGCACCTGAGCCTGCTAAAGGCTATGGCCGAGCTTGCAAGCGCCACAGCAAGAGCAGAGGGAAGATACGAACCTGTCGCAATGTTACTGTCATTCTCCCTCAGTCTGTTCTTTGTACCCATAGAATTGGCAGGCAGGGGTGAGGCACCTCCGAACCAGTTGTGTTAATTGCAATGAGTTTGACTTTGCTCTTCTCTTTACTGATTCTTCACAAGCAGTTCTTACCGGGGTCTGTGAGCTTCCTGCAGCAGGGTCTGTGTGCATGCAGTAACTGGCACCCGGGGGTCCCCTCCCATGGGAGCTACTGGGCATCGCTGTAATGTACGGAGTAAATAGAAATAGCAATCAAAGCATCAGCAACAAAGGAATAAAATAGATTAACTGCAATGAAGTACTTTCATGGATGCTCAGCGATATTTTATTGGGCTTTCAGGACTTGTATATCCTCTGAGACTTTATGAATACATGAGAGTAAATAATAACATTTTGGTGAACACTTGACATTTTCAAGAGGCCGGGATCTATTTTCTAATCCTCGGGAATTTCAAATAATTTCCTTTAAGCTGTTTACACTTGAAGGAGGGAGGGAGGAGGAGGAGAGCAGGGAGGCGGTGTTGGTCTGGGCTCTCAGTGCAGCACCTCGCAGGAGTGAGCTGGGCAGCGGCCGCCGGGCGGCGCCACTCGCGCGGGCCGCTGCGGGCTGCCCGCCAGCAGGGGGCGCTCGATGCCGCCGCTGCCTCAGCCCCG
>VXBT01005025.1:719075-792548 GCA_013400235.1 Oriolus oriolus
CGGCTTCAGCCCTGGGCGGCGGGGCAGTGCCGGCTGCGGGGCAGTGCCGGCTGCGGGGTCTGCGCAGAGTCTCGGGGGGGCTGCGCGCAGCCCTCTGGTCTGCCGGCGGTCTGCGCCGGAGGGGTTCGCGCTGCCGCTGTGACAAGGACGTGTTCGCGTGCGTGTGATGCCGCTCACGGGCGGTCCCCTGCCCCGCCGCCGTCGGGCAGCACGGCTCGCAGCGAGTTTGGTTTGGTTACGACCGAGTTGAGGCGTGTGGATGCGGACAGGTTTCTGTCAGATGCCAGACCGGTTTGGTAATGGGTACGGCTGGGGGCTGGGTCCTTGTTATAGTAATGGAGTCATCACAGAACGGTTTGGCTCGGAGGAGACCTTTAAAGGCCACCTAATCCAGCCCCCAGCAGTGGGCAGGGACAACTTCAACTACGTCTGGTTGCTCCGAGTCCCGTCCGGCCTGACATTGAATGCTGTCAGGGATGGGACGTCTACACCTGCTCGGGGTGTTCTGCAAGTGTCCTTTCTCTCAGAATCTTGTTCTTCAGGACGAGACCGTGGTCAGTGTGCCCCCCGTCGGGATAGCCGCTGCTGTGGGCCGTGGCAGGACGCTGCCTTGCCGCGGCTCCTGGGCTGCCTCAGACGAAGGAGTGGGCCTGAGAGGAGGCTGGGAGACCTGCCCTGCTGCTGCACAGCCACTCGGGGCCTGATCCTGCTTCCACCAGAGTCCCAGAGAGTTTTTGTACCGACTTTGGTTGGGGATTGGCTCCAGTCCTGCATCACATAATCTTACGAAGTGAGCTGTGACTGTACATGGCTGGGCTATAAGGCAGCTGCATTTCCTCTTTCCCAATGTGGGGTGAATGGAACAATTAGTATTTGTGCATTAAACCCTTCTGAAATAAAATCTCATGACTGCCGTCTCTCTGTTTGCTATATTTGAACTGGCTGGAAGATTGTTTAAATATATCTCATGGACAGTTTACAACATGAATTATTTCCTGCCCATGAAAAGCCATGGTTTTAAGATATCTGGCAAGTTTATTACAATGAAATGTCACATTCCTCAAACAAGTCATCAAAAGAACAATTTTTAGCAGTGACTGGTTTCCAGCATTCACCATTCAGAAATGTTGTGGAGTGTAATTTTGGTTTAAATAAAACAAATAGAAAAAGCCTGCATGTTTGATCTACCCAGCATTCCTGGGTGTTCCAAGCAAGATTCCTACTATCTAGCTGAGCTTCTAAGGTTTTTTCCCTTAGTACCTCTGCAGTTGTGACTAGGCTGCTACCCCAAGTTGCTCTCAGTTGGGTATCTAAAGCAGCTGTTGTGAATGCCCCCTATAAAAATGTCTGGTCCCTCTCCCTTTGTAGCGTATAAAATGGTTTCACTAAATACATATCAAAATGTTGGGGGGTGGGGTAGCAGAAATGGGTTAAACGCACTAAGAAAAGTGCATTTAGGATTGTGCTCCCATGTGGTGGTCTTATAAAATTTTAAGGATTGTTTTTTTCTGTAAATGTATCTTAACATTTTTGATGTTTTAATTTGTTCTCATCTTTTTTTTTTTCTTTTTTTTTTCTTCCCTACTCAGCCCCTGTTCTTTGCCTCTGGTTTTGTTGGTGAGGATATCACAGTGATGTCTGCATTCAACCTGCTGCATTTGGTGACAAAGAGCCAGCCAGTGGCCCTGCGAGCCTGTGGGCTTCCCTCAGGTTGAATGGGTGCTGCTTGTTGTGTCATGCATAATGAAGGCCCTTGTAGGAATGGGTGTCTCTGCTGCAGGAAACAATGTGCTGTGGGTTGCTCTGTTTAAATTTTCCTTTGAAGCAGAAGTTTATTTGCACTTTTTTTTTTTTTGTAAAAGTCACTGTCTTGAGTCAGCAATTTCATATCCGAGATTTTAAGAAGCTTGGAAATGCTGTCTGACTTCCTCGTCCAAAGTATCATCTCTTAAATTTTATATTATTTTCCTCATTCTTGGCGAAAACTGTGTAATTAAACTGAAAATATTTTATTAAACACCATTCCTAATTTTGAAAGTGGATATCCAAAAGATTTTCACATGTTGATTGCTATTAAATCATAGGACTTAAAAATATTTTCCAAAATCTTTAGCAGTATACTATAGTTATACTCCATGTGTTTCTTTCCACAATTTTATTATAAATCAAATGCGTTATATTGAAAATTATGTACAAAAAATGTGCAGAATTTAAAACTTAATTCTTTCATTCCTCTGACAGCATATTCTTTAGTTACATGACACTTCTCTACATAACTAAATGGAAACATGCAATTTAATGCCCACATGCAGCTGCACTTTTCATGTAAGGTCCAGATTTGTCCATTAGGTCTGGGAAGGGTGCCATAAGACCCCATCTCCATGAACTGATTATATAATGAAAACCTTGAACATGAGTATTTCGTGTTTCAACTTAAATGGCCATAGTCTGCAATGTCAGCATAATAATGTCAGTGTACAGGGTTATGTGGGAGAAAATATAAGCTGTACTGAGTTAATTTTGAACATTACTAGGAATTTTCTTGAAACCCAAATGAAAAAGATACAATCCTGGCTGATCCGTGTTTGAAGCCTCAAAAATGAGCCAGCTTGGCTGGTTTGTGCTGCACTCACAACTGGTTCATAAGAGTGCAGAATGTTACAAGCCGTTTCTCCCAGACCTGGACTTAGCAAGCATATGGAGGTGATGTTTTAAAGACTTTTTTTCAGTGATAAGACATCAGTTTTCAAGCTGATGGATTTTCCTAAGGCTTATTGGACTTTATTTGAATGAAATCTGAGTCCAATTTTTGCAGCATTTACGTTCCATTTCTCCCACATGTGCACAAAACTCCCATTAACCTTGATGGGAGCTGCAAACACATATTGAGGAAGAGAGAGAATAACCCACATTGTGTCAGCTTGACCTCAGTTTCCTGTTATATTTGCTGCTGAGCCAGATTTAAAATCCTAAAAATATAGGGTAAGCAAATTTCCTTAGCCCTCATTATACACCTTTTGATGTGTGCTCATATTGCTGGTGTCTACCTTAAAATGGGGACACTCAGTCTTCTGGTCATTTCGTTCCCACTCTGGAAAGAAGATCTCCAAGCTGATCAGCTAGAAACACACACAGCCCATGGGAGGTTTTGCTGTTCTGTACCTGCTGGCAAAGCACTGCATTAGCTGTTTTGTCAAGTTGTTTTTCTGTCATAATCGAGTAGTCACATTTTGGAATAAAAAGTTAACACTACTATTTATTCCTATCCATTAGATCCCCAGCTGTGGGACCATTAATAGATTGAGTTCCACTGACTGACTATTTTATAGAGATATATATATACACAGACAGATATTTATATATAATAAGCCCAAATTCATCTGCTAACAGTGGAATAATATACAATCACATATCTCACATATTTTAAGAGTAATCTAAATTCCCCAGATGCTTAAAAATCAACATAGGCTTGCTTTGCCTTTGGTTTGCTTTTTGTGTGTGGTGTATTTAGGAGTTTGCAAGTAAATGGCATAGCATGTATCAAATAAAACACAGGAAGGAGATGTAAAGCTAACATCTACTTAAATGACACAATGCCCTATGACTTTGGCTTCTGAATATACAGAAAGCACCCCAAGTTCTCACCAGTTTTTTATAACGCAACACTTTGAGCTAGTACTTTTCCCACCATCCAGTTCCGTGTGAATTGCAGTGCTGTAACCATACCACTGTGCCGTAGGTCCACTGAGCCTGGGATGGTGTGGAGCTTGGCCACCTTCTAATTCAGTGGCAAATTCCATATGGAATGAGACTTTTTAACCTTCTGGAACCTGTGCTCAGAGTGAGGGAGCAAAGGGCCATCAGAGCAGTAAACAGGGCTTTCAAACGTTTTAAACGCTATGCAGTTAAATATATGCAGGACAAGGACTGGAATGAAAGTATTGTTTCAATTTCTATGCTTGGAATGGTACCTCTCTGCTTCCTGTAACAAACAAAGTAACACAATGCAATATATAATATATATTTAATAGATAGTTGTAGATCAGAAATAAGTGATGTTTTTCTCTTCCCCCTCCTCCCCCCCAGTGAAATTATCAAATACTCGTGGGAGGTATCTTAGAATAGAGATGACCTGTCCCTTCTTTGAACCACTATTTTGTAAGCACTTGTGAGTTTCACTTGTGCTGGTAAAGTGTTTTTACTTGTTCTTTTTCTGTTTGTATATTGAGTGCGGATCTGTTCTTCCAAATTGTATTTTTAAAATATTTTTTTGTCTGAAGTTAGGACTAAATGTTTCAATGTGTGCAAACCCAGTGCACTGTTTGGCTATAACATTTTTTACAGACCAAGATGGCAAGTCTGAGCAGGTGCAGGTGCTCCCAGTAGATGGCACTAGGCATTTGCTATTCTGCACACCCAGGGCTATACGAAAAGCTTCCCGTCTAGGAGTCATTCATACAGAAAGTACACCCTGAGACCTTAGGAACAAGTATTTTAAGAAAAGCGAGAGCACTGGGAAAAAAGCACAATCTTTGCCCACATGCACACTACCATCACACTGGTTCAAGGTTTCTTCACTGCCAATAATGACTACAACTCCATTGTGTGACAAAGAAGTATTGCTCCTTGAGCCTGGTTTATTAGAGTTGAACGCTCTGAATTTCTTTGGAAATGTAGGATGCACTCAGCACCTGCCAGGATTTAATTCACAGAAATTAAGTCTTTAAAAAAACCCACTTCAGAATCACAACAATCCCCACCAAACTTTGAGTATAAAAACTACTTCAGCTGCTTTATGCATACCAAGAAGCACCTGATAAAAGTCATGAATGCAGATTCCATGTACATATGTTTTCTGAAGCAGACCACCAAGCTGTAAAGTAAAAAGATAGCTTATATTGCTTTGCTGTGTCTTTCAATTATTATGGGTTCTCATTTCTTAAAAAGACCCTTTATTTCTTTAACACTTTGAATGTTGTGCTGCTTACATCACATTTTTTGCATGTGGTAATTTGGCTTTTCCTCTCCTGTAGATCAAAGAAAATTATGGTGCTTGTAAAATTAAGTAAAAGTAATGATGAAGAAATTACAGGGTTAGACTTAGGGCTGGGGTTTTTTCTTCTGTATAATAAAGTCCTAGGTAATATTAAATTATTGTGTAGTGTTTAATTACTGAAATAACTACTAGTAGGAAACTGTGCTTTTCTAGCATTAGATTAAACTACAATGCATCTGTATGAAGATGGTGCTGGGCATATGGTGTAAGTCTTTATTAAGTAAATATCTATAGCATAGTTTCTCATTGTTTCATTAAATCTTTGTTAATTCTAAGTTTCAATATAATGTATTTTCATAAAATTGAAATTAATAGCGAACAGAAAATTACTGGGTCTCAAAATTGGATTTTTAGCAGTAATCTGTTAACATAAAGGATTACTTTTAGGAGCAGATCTTGAAAACATTTGCATACATGAATTATTTGTATGCATTTGTTCCTCTGAACTCTCAAACTGCTCATGTCAGTGAAAGATCTCGGTGCATACTGTTTGCCAAATATGGCTTTAACAACAGAAAGTCTAGAAAAGACCTTAGTCTTGTGAGTTCAAAGTATGGTAGTTGCTGTCAAACTATGTGTGACTCGAGTATGGCTAAACATTTCATATTGTCTGTTACCATGTTCAGAGATATAATTTCTAGAATATATGTTATAACTTCCCCATAGTTTTCCGTAATGTGTTTCACCAGAGATCTGCTGCTTCAGATGTCTGTTTGCACGGTCCAAAAGAAAATAAAAGTAAGACTGATATTGTATAGCATAAACCATCCATACAGCTATGGTTAAATGCCTATCAGTGTTTTCATTGTCAGTTCATATTTTCTAGGGTTTATATCTTGAACATAAAAATTTGCTCTGGGTTTAAATATGCCATACAAGGTCTCAGATGAATATACTTGTTCCTCAGAACTGGCTCAGGGGCAAAAATTAAAACTCATTTGTATCCATCTAAATTTTAAAAAAATGCAAATATCAATTTGGATCAAAAGTAATTTTTTAAATTTAAAACACAGTCCTACAAATACGTAGTTTACTGCCTCCCAGCAGTTATGAGGAAGACTCTTGAGTCTGGAAAATATGCACTATGTGATCACAGTAGTAAATAGCGTGTGAAACTATTAATGTGTCATTATTATATAAGTGTCTGTGGAGATGTTTGCCTTTTAGTCATATGATAGTAGAACACTGTATTATCATAATAGTGCATAACATTACCATATTTTTGGAATGGCTTTCAAATGAGTTTTAAAAATTACGTATAGCTGTCTTAATGGGAGTATATTTGATGTAGGACTGTATTTACAAATGTTGCTTTTGTACAATAGTATTCAGTCTAGAATGCCTTATTTACTGCAGTTTAAGATTAAATTTATTAGTAGATATCTCTTTTGGAGTAATACTCTTACGAGTGCCTGATATTTGCAAACTTGGGATCATAAAGAAGACTAGAAGCCTTCTGTTACATTCCCTAGAGTTTGTACTCTGTATTTTTGCTCTTTTAAAATCTTTGTTCTGGTGAATTTTTGTACTGTCCCTCATCTGCTCAGGAGACAGATGGTGCTCATCCCTGCCTCACCTGGGTGGAGGCTCCTCGGTTATTCTTGCACTGAGAAGCACTGGGATGATGAGACATTTCCTGGGCTCACAGATCAAGCACAAAGACAGTCCCTTGTGTTCCCTGATGAATCTTTTAAGGTTGTTTTCATTCCCTTCCTGCTCCCATAAAAGATCCACCACAAACCATTTCCACCCTTCTTGCAGGAATGTTTTTATTCTGGGAGTTCATAAATTTCCTGTGTTCCATTCCTGAGCCTTCTGCAGCTCAGGCTTAGTGTGTTCTCTGCTTAGTTGGGTACGGAAAAGATGAAGCTTCAGCAGGGTGTTTCTGGGTTTTAAAGTTTCTCATGAAAAGTTACTTTTTTTAGTTGTTGGAGTGTCTAACAGAAGGACTGTGAAGTCCTTTAAGGACTGCCTTCACTTTTTTCCCTTCAATTAAAAGCAACTCCTGACTTTGTCTTTTCTCTGAGGAGTATGTGAAGAAGGTTTCAGAGAAGAATGTGACGTAAAGGAGTGATGACAGCACATAGAAAGGAAGGAGATTTTCTGTATTGCTAAGCTGAGGGAGGACAAGCAAGAAAATATGCAAGAAGTGAATGTGAACCCTAAAGTCAATAAGAGTGTGTTGGGAAACAATGGAGGAGATGATCACTTAGGGAATGTATGAGCTTGGAATTTGATGGAACATTGAATGGGTTTACAGTGTGGACTGGGAGTCAGGCACTAGAGGCTCAAACATTACCATATCTTAGCTGCTGGGTTAACCATAGGTTGCTACAGCACAGATCATGATCTGGGGGTAAGTGAGTAGAGAGGACTTGTGTCCCAGAAAATGCTAAGAAGGGGAAGTTGTTCTTAGTTACAAGCTAAACATGTATCTTAGTTTGTGATTTCTTTCAGAAGAAGCTGTGTTGGAAAGGGATGCGTGACTAGGGTATGAAGGTGCCCTCAGCTCTGTCTGGAGAAGAGGTTCTTGTGGGACAGTAGGTGCTGGCAGCCCAGGTCTGGCGCTGGCAGCTTTGTGCACCGTGGGTAAGAACTCCCTCATCAATGCTCTGGCCCAGGTCAGGGAGTTCTGAGGAGAGCAGAGCAGGGAAAGGCTTGACCGACTCCTCTTAAAGCCCTTTTACAGGGCTTGACCACATCTTCTTGACCCATAAAGCATGGCTGAATTTTAGTGAAACATAAGGAATTCCAGAAGGCCCATTAGGCAATGAAGTTGGCAGTTACAAATCTTTTTGACTGTTCCTCTACCTTTAGTCCTGAAGCAGATTGAGAGGGCAGGGGGCTACTGTGTTTTCTGTGGTGGTCATAGCAGAGCGTGAGCTGGGGCACAGAGTGTCCCAGCAGTTCATGTCTTCATGCTGGATAAGTCTCTCAGTGCTTGGAGAAGCGGGACAAAAGGCCACAGAGCAGGTGGTGCCTGCTTGTGTTTGCAAAAGGGTTCCTTACCCTCCACAGTTGGAGACAGATCAAGTTTTGCAGGGGGTTAGATCTGGGCTGTTGGGGAGAATTGGAGGAGAGGAAAGACCTTTCCCTAGCCCTCTCCTTTCCTCCACTCCCGTCCCAAGTGCAGATTGCGGAACCTGAGTCTTGAAATCCAGCGCTCATTTCACAGGCCACACATCACTATTGTGGAGGAAGCAGCAGGAGGATTTAGCAACAGCCTGAGTGCCAAAATAAGCTACACACCACTGCTGGCAAATACTGACTTTTTAATTGTTTCTGCTGCAGGGTTAAACCTTTATTAAACCTGTGTGAATAAACTTATTTTGATGACTTACTGAAATATTTTAAATGCAAAAGGTAGTGTAAAGCACTCTTACTAAATTCATCTTAATTCCACTATTAATAAAATGCCTTTCCATATGTTATGCACGCTTTTATTGATTCTGACAGAAATCTACTGACCAGATAAAGAGTGCTCAGTGTCTCTGTCTTTCTTGTTTTTAATTTAAACAAATGTAGTGCCTGTGAAAGGTGCTAGGATAATATCAGCAAAACCAAAGTCTCTTTATCTCTCAGAGGGGAGAGGAAGAGAAATACGTACTTATAAATATTCCCCCTCCACTGCTGTACCAATAGATCTTGATCTTGTATTGCCTGGTTTGCATCCAAGGCAAATAGGTCAGCTGCCCTGTGCACTCTGTCCTTGGCCATCTCAGCAGAAACAATAACAACTGTGGCAGGTTATAACATAATGGGCTTTTGCTCCACTTAATTGAAGGCTCTTCTATTCACCAGCCTCTGCTGAGGAGCTATATGCTGTTGTCGCTGCAGTACTAGTGAAGATGACAGCTCAAAAAGTTCCAGAGGAAGCTTCATCTCCACCAGCTACTGCAGTGATGGACTCCTCAGTCATTATAATTTGGAAAGGTTGTGAGACCAAGATTGTGTCTGGTAGTGACATTTATTTCATGAATGTCAGATAAGGAAGTAAAGTAGACATGCCTGGAGAGGACAAAAGGAGCTGGTTTTCTTTCCTCTTTCCCACTATGCAAAACACTTCAGTCTTTTGTTAAATGTTTTTTACATTCATAGGGAGGGGAGGCAGTCTCAGATTTCTTTTCCAGGGAATGTCTCTTTGGCTTGCATGGCTGCCTTAGCCATGTAACTTGCCGCAAGCATGTTTGCAGACCTGAGGAAACAAAAGATGCTGCCTGTATGGGCCTGCTGGGGTCCCAGTACCACTTTCTGTGGAGAGAAAACAAGTGCTTAGAGGAGATGCATTAGCTGGCAGTTTGGGGAATTTTTTTTTTTGGAAATTTTTTTTTTGGAATTTTTTTTGGTGCTTGAGAAATTTGCTGTCTTACATGGGAGATTTCTGATGGTGATTCGAAATATATGTGTTTGCATTAAACAAGAGCTGTGCTGATGACCAGGTGGAAAAAATAAATGTGACAGCTCTGTTACTTGATTGTATGGGAAGTTTCCAAGTTTGCAAAGAAGGGGCTTGCCCTTCCCTTGTGGCCAGCTGACCCTCCTGGATGTTAAGTAAATAATTTTTTTTAAAGACAGTTAGTTTTTGGGTGGTGTTCTTTTAAGATGGAACCTGGCATTTGACCCAAAATTCGAACTGCTGTCCTGGTACCTGGCTTTTGGATTTTCAACGCACAATATAGTGGAAATGGTCTTCGCTCCATTACTTCTAATGCTTGCATGAAACTGCAAATGGTATTTCAACAGCAGGTGGGAGTTAGCTACCTACAGCAAGAAAGCAAAGGAGCCACATATCTGTTTTTCAATGTGTAAAACATTTACAGGGTTTTTTTAATGATGAAGTTTAAATTTTACTCAAACCTGACCTCCCAACATTTCAGAGTTTCTTTTGCAACATCTATCCTAGTCACCAGCAGGCTAAGGTAATTTGAAATGGCTGGTGAGGGGATAATAAAAGGAACTATCATGTCAAATACAGGTTTTATAAAACGGTGTTTTTCAGATACAAGCCAATAGAACTGTTTGCAATGTAACCAATCTCAAGAGTTGTTCTTTAAACTAGATAGCAGCAGTTCCTGGCTTCTTTGCAGTGAGAGAACACTGCAGCATTCTCCCAAGGTTGAAGACTAGAGGCTGCAGAGAACAAATTAAACAGAAATTAAAATATGTGAGAGAGGGTTGTGGGTTTGCCTTTTCTTAATCAGACAGCAAGGCAAAACTGTCAACAAGAGGCATAAACTGTATAAATGAAATTTGAAGTAATAAGAAATGAGAGATTCCACTTTTAATAACCCTAAATATTAGCAATAGAATATGTAAGGATCTTTATTCAAAGAATTGTATACAAATATTTTTTAACTTTGTGGAATTCCTCTTAATATCAGTTTGAGGTAATCTACCATTGATCTACCAAGATCTGACCCACTCATGAGGGGACAGACTTTGGGAAGTAGAGATGTATACTTAGAGCCTGATCCTGTAATCTAATGTACATTCATAGACCCTTAAGTAGCTATGCATGTTCCCAGGGATCTGCCTACACAGGTCACATTGCAGGATTGGGGCTGGGGTGGTATATGAAAAATAAAATGTACTGGAAGGCCCCTAAGAAACTGCTTGGTTATATTAAAAGCAGTAGTACTGAAAACTAGAAGCCCAATTTATTATATGGCTGTTCTCTGCTGGAACATTTGATCTTGCTGTATTTAGTTCAGGAAGTCTAAGTGGTATGCGCTCAGTGCATGACTGTAATGTCCATTAATGCTAGTGGAATATAAACATACGTAGAAGAGGAAAAATGTATGTTGTGTCTTCCACGCAGTTGAAATATTGAGTTAATTTCAGTGATAGGAAGCAACAAAATATAAGAGAAAATTGTTAGAATGGTTCAAAAGACTGTTTGATATAGGAAAGCCATCAGGCAAAATGCCACCATATTTCAGGGCATGTCAGACACTAATCACCACCCTCTGGTGTGTTGGAACAGGTGAAGGGCTGAGTGGTGAGGAGTAATGGTCTGCTAACTTGTGTCCATCTGTCTGAACATATCTTGTTGCTGGTTTTCTTGTGATTGCTTATAGGGAAGGAATGTTATGAACCACAGGTTTGAAAAAGGTCAGTTGGAACTTATATGTGAGGTGAGATGCTTAATGTCTTCATTATCAGGTCAACACCCAGAGAATACTTACTGTTCACTTAATCTGTACAGCGGACTTCAGAGCTGAACTCTGAAATGCCCATAGTCTGCAGGTGAATAGTAAATGGGAGCATGCACTGCCTTGGTTTTCAAAAAAAACCCCATTCCTAAACACAAGAATATTGTGAAGGCTCTAAGAAAGGTTTCTGTTGATGTTTGTTTCACCCTCCTCAGCTTTTTTTTTTAATGTTTATGCATTAAGATTTGTGAGCCTGGTCTTTTCCTCACAAAGCCTTCCATCCTGCTCCAGGATCTTAAGTGCCTTTAGCACTGCTGTAACTGTTGGCAGAGGGTTGAAGGCAAGTGCCTGTTGGTGACAGCTGCCTGCACACTGCTCTTCTTAGGAGTGCCACCCCAAAGAAGGCACCATGTGCTGATTAGAGAGATTTAATCTGGACTTCAATCCTGCAGTGGAATGTAAAGGCAATTTTATCTGCCTTTGCAGGCCAGTGTTCACCTCTTTTAACAGCTGCATCTAACTGGAGTTCCAAACATAGCTGTCCTGGGCATTTCTAAAAGTCATTACTGAGAACACCACCTCCAAAGAACAGAAGTGCTAATATAGATCCTATGAATCCAGGCTCTCTTATTCTCATACTGTATTTAATTTAGTCTCACCTTTAATCAGTAACCACACTGATATCATGCTGTTTGTAGAAGTGATGACCCTTTTTCTTGTTTGCCTCAAACTGTATGATTTGCCAGTGAACTGTGAGCCTGCCTTTATGGCTGAGTTGCTGAAGCATTTTGATGTCTGTGTGGAACCCTTTCCACAGCCCAAACCTCATGCCATCTGTGGAGAACCAGACTAAGGAAGGTGGTCAGCCTGCCAATTTTTTCTCTTGTTTAATAATGAGTTCAATAACAGCTCCATTACTAGTCGCAGTTTGTCTCATATTGGGCATATCTTGGTGTAGCTTTATGTTGTTCCCTCCCAAGGTACAAACAGTTGGCTTGAACGTGACGGTCATCTCATGTCATAAAGGAACAGTGCAAAACCAGAAGCAGCCACTCTTTTACTGAAAACTCTGCACTTTTGTCCCTCTTGCATGTAATTTTTTTCCTAATTGAAGGAGTGTATTCCTAGAATCTCATCCAGTAGTTTCTAGGATTCGTTGCATTTTTATAGAAGCTTGTAGGCTATCCCTGCTTCAGATAACATACCCTTACATCTTCTGCAGTCAGAGATGAGTCTTGCTTTACGTCCTTACCTCTATGGCAATAGGGAAACAGCATGATCCATTTGCTGAGCTGCTTGTTGCTAGCAGTTAAATAATAAGTGCAATTAATTGAATAGGGCTATTCTTGAATGCTGAGGGCTGGACCGAGAGATTTCCTTTATAATTTGTAGTGCAACTTTTTGTTGATCAATACTCAAATTACAAAGTTGAAGAATCCTTTATTGGGGTCAATTGCATTTTACCCCAATACAGTTTGGCAAAATTCCCCTGTAGACATAAATAATTGTTTGTATAATAAAACATACGGTTAATTATTAAAACAAGAGTTGCAAAGGACCTTTTTTTAACAGGCTTCCTACTTCTGATCTATGTTGTGGATCATGCGGCATCTATAAATTTTCTTATGCATATAGTCAACCCCTAGATTGGAGAACATGACATTTGTAAAAGAGTTGAAAAATTATTTAAGGAGAGTAAAGGGGGCATACTGACCATTTTTTTAAAAACTCAGTATCTTCTCCTTTTTCAAGGTGAAGTTATGCTCAGTTTGCTTTTTTTTTGCAGCAGTTAAGGAGCAAATAGAATTTATTTTTTTAAATTATGGGTAGATATTTTTAAAAGTGAAGAGATGTTGGTTTGTAAGATTCTTTGTTGCTCTCTAGTCTACTTTTTAAAACTGAAATTATAGATAAAAAGACTGTCTCTCCAACAGTTTCTATCTGAGCTGCGTAATGCAAGATAACAATAGCTATTTATATAATGCATATGCTTCCTTTCCCTGCTAGCTATACTTTGAAAGACTTATTAGTCCTAGAGTCCTGCACGTTTGGAGAATAAAAACCTCCAAAGTTTGACATCTTTAAATAAGCAACCAAATGTTATAAAGAACAAACCTCACTTACAGTTAGGAAACAATATTTACATTTAAGGTTGAAAAGCCAGGATGTAGGAAAATTTTGCTAATTTGGAAGGTGACCTTTAAGTGCACCAAAACCAAATAATTTGTAAGCTATGGCACAGGGCACATTCCTGCAAAATTTGTGTGAATACTGCTTTAGTGGTTCTTGAAAGACAAACAAAGAGACCTGGAATGAAATCTTTATCCCTCTCCCAAATAAGATTGAAGCTAACAAAGGCATACAGCAGCGCTCTTTCAAAGCCTGCCATTAAAACGAAGGCTCTGCAGCACAGCTAATGAGATGGGTCAGAGTGGAAAACAATCTGTTTTTAAGAATGTTTAGATCAAAAGTAATTTCTAATCTATGAAATAAAGTCGCTTTTCAATACTTTTCTTTCACTAGTAAAGCTTTTTATGTTTGCACTATTTACTTCAATCAGATGTTTTCAATTTTACTTTCTTCTTCCTGAAAATACTTCCTAGGGTTAGTCAGTAGTGACCAACAGCATTATTCTTTTTCTCTCTTCCCTATTCGCCAACCCCCACACATTAAAAAATTGAGAAAAGAAGAGGGGGAGGAAGAAAGAAACATCTTTTCTTAAATGATTTGCAAGCATCTGTGCTTTAAGCTACTTTTTATGAACGCTCCTTAGTAATGACTCAAGGTAAAAAAGCAGAAAAGCATCCAATGTTAGGAAATTGCAATCCAATACCATGTAATTTAAACCTGCCATTGCCTCTCCCGTACTAAATGACATACAGATGGGTAGCTCTGTTGCCTCTACTTTGGGAACACAATTGGTCTTTTTATGAGTATATATACATTACTAGCAAAAAGTATTTTTTGTTGGGACTGTTTATTTCTTATTGTACCATATTTTAATTACTGTCATAATTAGAATGCTTTTTTCCCTCCTGTATTTTGTCAGCTAAATTTTGCCAATGATTATCAAAGTTACCTGAATATTTTGCAATTTATGTTACTACTTCAGGAGTTTTCATTCCCAAAAGCAGCCTTATTGTTTTTTTGCTTTCTGATGTGAATTTTTGCACTATACAAATGTGGATTTTTTACAGTAATCCTTATGTACAGCTTGGATTTTCTGTGTGAACTAAGCTAAGTGTTAAGATTAGATTTTCTAAGGAGGGTAATTTCAATAGCAACCCTAAATTTTACAACAAGGTTATTGTTGAACCTTGTACAGCTTTGTGCATAAAGCAATTACTTACTCCTTAGGACTCTATTCTAGTGCTTCAACAGTGAAAAAAGAAAATGGCTACTGTTATAAAGAATGAGGGTGCAACTAGAAGTTAAATCAACCTTACTATAATTCTGAAGGTTAGAACTGTTTTTCAGCTGCTTTAAAGAGTACTGAAATTGCTAGATGTTGTGGCTAAACATCATATGCCCATTACCGTAAGTCTCCAATATAGATGTCTTGTAAAGAATGTTTCAGCTGTAGTTGGGATTTTTGCAGATTTTTTTTTAATGGTTGGAAAAATGGTACTTTCTTGTGAATGATTGTGTGTGCAACAGTTTAGTGCATAACACACCAAAGGGCTTTGGCTGTAGCTTATTGTCACTGCTCCAGTGGAATCACCTGGCTCTCTATAAAAATTCTTTTCTAAACTTGGATTTGAAGAAATAATCAGCTGCAGTTCAGCTGAGCCATTCTTTGTGCATTAGGGACCAGTCTGGTCATTGACAAGTGAATGCAGAAGCTATGCTGTGGCTGTCTGCCAAAGCAATTATTCAGGATTTAAGCTAAAAAGGCTCCTTCTCCCATATCCTCTCCTTTTGCAGGGTCATGTAGGGATAAAAAGGACTGTAAGGTGGTCTTTTCCCAGGAGGAGCTGAGGAAGCGGCTGACACCCTTGCAGTACCATGTCACTCAGGAGAAGGGGACTGAAAGGTAAGGCAGGATGAAGGAAACTCAGATCTGAAAACACAGGCATCTTTCTTTTCCACCCCTCCTCTTACTGCTGTTTCCTCACCTTCCCTACTGAGTTTTGTTGGTTGTTTTTTTTTTTTTTCTCCCAGGATTTCTGCACTTGTTTACTAACCCCTACAAATTAACACTACTGCAAAGACAAGCATCTGCAACAGGGGGGCCAGGGCCAAGGATCTTGTGTGACTTTTTCTTTTAATGAACACTGCATGTCTTATAAAGTCACCAGGCTCATGTTTAGAGTCTGTTTTTAGTTTACTACAAAACGTGTGGAAGTAATAGTGGTTTAGGTACACTTTTTTTGGAAGACATCGCAGTAAGCAGAACCACGAGGGAAATGGCCCTGTGCCAGGAGGCTGGAGTTTTGAAGGTGGCCATTGTAAGTATAGACGTTTTGGCTGCAGAAAGAAGGTAGCATAATTTAGTTCTTTTCCACCCCACTCCAATTTCTTTTTGAAGCACATGTGGAGAAGGTATTTATTGGCTCATTTGTGGTTGGAATGTCAAAAATTTTCAATAACTGCCCTCACATGGCTTTAGTCGCTGGAAGCCAGCCTCAAGTCTGGGAAGGAAAAAAAAAGGACTGGCTTCCAAGATTGTTTTTAGTGAATAAAGTCTTTCTCTCAGCTGATTCCAGCCAAAGGTAACTTGCCAAGGCCCAGCCATTTTTTGTTGTCTAATTTATACCACTGAGCTTGGCGTAAGGCCCTGGCTTTACCTCTGCTCTAAACGTACTAATGATGTAACTGCTTGTTTTCATTCATGAGCTGAAAGGGCTCCCTGCTGCAAGTGGGGTCCTGGTTAATAGGCAAACCTCTTCCTGACAGCGCTGAACTTGGTGGCTGAATGTGCCAGAGAGGCTGGTGGGGACGGTCCCCCTCTCCGCCCCAGCCCTCTCCGTCCTGCCACAGCCCTGGCGGGGCATGGGGACAGTGGCCTTTGATGGGAGGCCTGTCTTGCCTTCCCCCCAGCCCTCCACGCTCTTGTGTACGAGACCAACAACGTGATTTAATGCACACAAACAATCGGAGATTAGGTCATTCTTAAAAATCCTGTTTATAAAAAAAAATTGGACCTCATAAAAAGGGTGAAAGGATAATAAAAACAAGCTGCTGAGCACATAGGCTTTTTGTTGGGCTAGCGCAGCTGATTCGTATTAGGTGAATGACCTCCTAGCCTTTTAGATTGTTAACTTAGAAAAATATTCCCTTAAAGCTGGAATATTACTTTTCAACTGAAAATATAAGGCGTGCACAGCTTGAAATTGTGGACCAATTATTTCATTTTCAGCTACAATGTCTCTGCTGCCCGGGCAGCCTGCGTTGGCCTGACCCAGCGCCACGGCTCTGCAGTGCCCGGGCGGCCTCACACCTCGCTCCACTGCAGCTGCTGAGACCTGCACACAGCCCAGACATGGACACAGCGAGGTGCGGCAGGTTGAGCTATGTGCCAAACAATCCGTGTTTACAAAAACTTGACATTTAACTTGCCAGATAGGGGAAGACTCCAGTTTTACCCCTTTTTGGTTTTTTTGTTGTTCCGGCCTTTGAACTGTGGGACAATTTGCTTCCTTTTGCATGATGCGTAACATCTGAGGCACACTAACAAGGACATTCCCCTTTTCCTGTGCCTGCTTTATTTGTTACCTTTAATAGAAAACAACTGCCAACTTCAAAATCATGGGGTTTTTCTATAACATTTTTCTAAAGACTCAGCTACTGTAATAGTTAAAAAACCCCAAATTCCTTTATTTAATTTTAAAATGTAGTGTTGTTGTTTTCCCAGTGCCTTTGAGGGGGAGTACACACACCATAAAGCTAAAGGAATATACAAATGTGTTGTTTGTGGAACTCCTTTATTCAAGTGAGTATGCTAAATATAGTTTTGAGATTTCTGTCTCTTAGGTTATGTGTAATCTTGTATATATTTCGTACATAATTGTATAAGGTCACTTCATAGAATCACAGAATGGTGAAGTCATTCAACCTTTTAAGAGATACAAGAGAAGAAATGTAAATAATAATGCTGTAGTAAAATTAGTCTTGTGGTAAAATTAGTCTTATAGTAAATACAAAAATTTAGGATAAATAAGATAGGAAACATTCAGGTAAAAGAGGAGATATGACAGGAAAAAAATTAGTAATTCAAAATTTTTTTCTATATGCAGCTATACCACGTAATTGTAACGGTCTCTCACTGTGTCAACAGATACTGAGGTGTGACGGTTAGAATTACTTACAGGTAGCTTTAAGAGATACCGGATGGCGATACATACAGCATTTTAGCTGATGATGGAGACAAAAGTAGATGCTTTTTTTTTTTAGAATTCAAGCAGTTTAAGAACACAAAACCAAGGAAAATTGCATTACTTACTGAATTTCCATCTATCCCAATTAGCACACATGGAGTGCTGGTTTAAAAATACTCTTTAGAAGTACTGTGGGAATTATGGCCCTAAATTTGATACTAGAAGCAGTGCTGATGAATACCGTTGATCACTGCATTGTTCTGCACAGATTCAGTTGTAGTTTATGTGCTTTTTCTTATTTATGGCTGCTTGTGTTCATTCTGATGAAGAATTTAATTTTTTTCTTGCTTTTTTTCCCCCCTCAGTTCACCCTAACTCAGTCCCTGTCCCTTGAAGAGGTACCTTTACAAGAGCATGAAGCAGGCTGGTCAGGATAGTGCTAGTAGTATAGAGCATTGTGCCAGTAATAGGTTAAAGGAAAATACAATTGATGTAGCTCTAGAATCACCAGATGTGGTAGTGTTCATTGTCCTCAAGAGACTGTCTATAAAATGAAAGGAGCACCTCATCTCTGTAATGTTTGAGTCCTCTGTTAGAAGGATTATCTGCAGAAACTGAGTAATAATGTGAATCTTTCGGGTTGAAAATCTGAGGGTTACAGACATAGCCAAGACAATAGTCTCATGTCATGTGTTACTATGGTCCTTGGCTTGAGGGTGCAAAGTGGGGATCCAAAGTTTCCATAACCTGTTTTTCTACTCTGCCACTTAGACATTCCACTGCTTACTGTTGCTAAATCTTCTGGGGGGGAAATCCTGGCCCTGTTGAAGTAAATTCATATTTAGCAAATGGATACAATGGAATCAGGATTTCACCTTCTACCTTCAAGACTGGCTTCCTTTCTATCATCTGATGGAGAAAGAGTAGGGTTTTTTTGCAGGGTGAGTTTTGGACAGCAGTAGTACACATAAATGAATGTGAACTAGTTTCCAGTTGCCTTCACAATAGTTTTAAGATGGGAAAAAACTGCAATATGAGACTTATCTGTGATTAACTTAAGTGCTGAGTATGCTTTGGCATAGTCTTGAGTTAATGAGTTGCATTTCTCTTTGTGAAATGAGCCAAATGGAACTATCTCTGTTTTCAGATTCTCCTTGAGACCCCTGTGGATTTTATGGGAGGAGGGAGGGAAAGAGGGAAGTTATTTTTTAATTTTAATAATTCCCAAGCCAGTGGGCACCTGAAGAAAACACCTGACTGATTTGTGTCCTGAGACTAGACTGGCCTTTACTCAATCTCCCCAAAGTCTTTGTGTTGCCTTGTGAGCTCTTGCCACCTCTGGCCTACATCAAATTCAGCCAGTTCTGAACTGGCTGGCAATAGTGGGAAAAAATGCAGAAGCCAGTAGGAGTCCATGTTCTTTTGTTTACTGACCTCAAAATAACAGTATATAATGTCTTCCTCAACCAGGGAAGATAGATTTCTAAATCTTGGTCACTGATTCAGCCCAGATAGCTAAAAAAAGTAAGAAGGAAACATAGATAAGAGAATGCACAATGTATGTTATTTACTACATTTTCTCCACAGAGTGTAAATCACTGAAGTATTTCTTTAGGAGTAAGATGGGAGTACAACACAAAGAAAGTCCATTGCCCCATTTAAAATGCAAGTAGTTTTTGTGGTGGCGTGGGATTTTTTTTTGGCGTGTTTTGTTTAGTAATTTCCAGATAGTCATCTGAAACTTGCATTTACATTTGTTTCTCATTGATGTCCATTAATTTTTTTGTCTTTATGTCGTTGTAATCTGTAAATATATATATTTGGACTATGGACCTGTCAGTTTAACTGGGAAAGAGACTGGAGCTTCAGCAGTAATATTAACAAACTTCAACTTTTAACATTTCTGATTTACGTTGTTTCATTACCATGTGACACACGAGGTCAGGGAACACATGAATTTTACACTCCAGATGAAAGACCTGTTTTTTGGTAAGTCTTTGAAACAGAACTTTGTCTCTATCACAGGAAAGATAAAAGAAACAATTAGGAATTTCACATCTCTTCATCTACCTACTTGTGCTAGTGTTATGAGAAACCTCCCAAGCTTTATGGAGGACATGCTTTAACTTTTTCCACAGTCAAAGGTGCCTCACACATAAAATCCATAATCATGCTATTGAATCTTATTATTCCATCTCTGAACTTTGACGGCAGGCAGTCTCCTACATTCCAGTACAGCTGCCTAAAGAAAGCAATAAATGAGAGAGACAGTAAACTAATCTCAAGGACCTCCTTTTCTGCAGGCCAGTCCTTATGCAGTTTTGTGTTACACTTCCTCCAATCTAGCTGTCGGCTTATGTTAAAAGAAGGAGCACTGCTGTCCCCCACCTTTCTCTAGGGTGTTTTTCACGGATTCCTCTTCACTGGACCTCACCTGGTGTGGCTGGAACATGTCTCAGTGTACAACATGGATCTGATAGAAAACAAATAAGCAAAGAAAAAGTCCTCGTACTTATCAACCATGCCTGCTTGTGTTAATTTTTTATCAGCCATGTTTATCATGCCTGGATGGCCTCCGCAGCAAGGTTGTGTTTTTCTGTATCAGTTCACAAAGATCCACCTATGCCACCCAAATCCTCAGTGTTTTCTAAGGGACAGCTGTATTTACCAGGTTGTGCCTACTCTAATTTTTCAAGGCGTTTTCTTATACGTTATGCAAAAATACCATTCTGTCCACAGCCATTAAAGGAGGAGGTTAAAATGGACTTGAGTGAAATCCACGACACATGCTACTGCCATAGGAGAGAATCTATTCCATATTTAATAAACCATGGTTATGTCGTTTACCATATGCAGGACTGTGAGAAAGATATGGTATAGATGGGAACTGGAAAGCCTGGGAGAATGATTTCCTTTTAAAAAAGAAATATTATTGTTTTGTCAGTTTCCAATTTTTAGGGCCAAAGACTAAATTACCAAGTCTTCATAAATCACCCACTGCTGCCTTTATTGCTTCCTGGAAGGAATTCTTGGTAATGATGTTGGCTCTTCTGAACATGCACTAGCAGACATAGCAACAGCCTTATCCATGTTATGTTTTCATTTGATTTTTGTTGAGCTGTGTCAGGTCTTCTCACCATCTCTCAGACATCCAATCAAGAGAAAATGAAAGAGTAGCTGGGCAATATAATTGTATCATTAACACTGTACCACTCTTGCCTTCACAAGACAAGGATTTCAGTCACCAGGCTAGATCTTTATAAGGAATTTCCTTTCACTAGAGCTGTGTGCTTAATTAATGGTCTTTAAGCTTTCTTACTGATCTTTACATCCTTTGAGCAAGCCAAATGGAAAATCAGCACTGGTTATCTGTACAGGAGAGCCCATATGACATAATTGGTGTGGTTTCTCTGATACGATCTGTCGCTGTTGGGGCAGCCGAACGATGCACATGCACACGGATAGTGCCTCGGTTAAGGGCCAAAACGCCGTTTATTAACAAAGCAGCATCTTTTTATACACTTCTGTATGTTATCTTTTGTGTTACATAGTCACTGGCTGCTAAGTTACAACAATAGACTCATTGGTTATTATTAATTACAATATACTGCCATTGGACACCTATAGCGTAGGCACTCAAGCATTTAGAAAAATAACAGGTGCAGCTGTATGTTTTTCTCCTTTTATTGTTTGGATTTCTTGCTTCTGTTGATGCTACATTTTCAAGGGTAGAAACTAATTGTTTTTCTTCTCTCGGGCTCTTCTCACTAATAGAAGCTAACCATCTCCAGCTTAGGATCTGTGAAGCCTTCAGACTAGCTGTCAGCCTCAACAAAGATCTAATAGAACTACTTGAGCAACTTCATCTGTCTTCACTGACTCTTAGTTTCCTTAAAAGACTGTCAAACCCAGCAGCTTCTACTTAATAACATTTGTTTGGAGTAAGTTGGTTCTCACCAGTGTAGGAATCAATAAATTGTCTAGGTTGGAAAAGAATTCTAAGATCATTAGGTCCAACTGTTAACCCAGCACTGCCAAGCCCACCACTAAACCATGTTTCTAAGTGCCACATCTACATGTCTTTTAAATACCTTCAGGCATGGTGACCCAACCACTTCCCCAGGCAGTCTGTTCCAGTGTTGACAACACTTTCCATGAAGAAATTTTACTAATGCCCAATCTAAACCTCCTCTGGTACAACTTGAAGCCATTTCCTCTCATTCTGTTGCTTGTTACTTGGGAGAAGAGCTCAACACCCACCTGGCTATACCCTTCTTTCAGGTAGTTGTAGAGAGTGATAGAGTCTTCCCTGAGCCTCCTTTTTGTGCTCAAGATCCTTCACCAGCATCCTTACTCTTCTCTGGACACACTGCAGATCAGTGACTGCTTTCCAGGTAATGGTTTGCATTTTCAGAAGGGTTGTGTCTATACTTACAAATAAAATGTACAAAAGCCTGTTCTCTCCCTAAAGGCAAGTGACAAGACATGGCGTGTGTTTTTAGCCTAAATTCCTCTACTCTGAAACAGAGTGGCCTGGTTCATCCTGCTTTTGGGGAATGGTCCCTGGCCTAGCCTCCCCTGCAGTTTGCCTGGGTCCTGTCTAGGGTTCTCATCAGCATAAGGGCCAACACACATCCAGGGATATGTTCGCAAGTGAACATTTCTGTCCTGGCCTTTACCTTGCTAGCAATGCTGTACCAGGAACACTGATACTCCAACTAGGTATTTTCTGTACCACTAGGGGGCAAACACGAAAGTGAGAGGATTGACTGTATTCTGCTTGGTCACCTGGACCACGACATGGGTTGGCTTGGACTGCATCAGGAGCCTGCTAGACCATCATCTCTTCAGCAAATTGCCCATGCCAATATGGAGTAAAATTCTTTGATAATGAAGATATGCTGAAGATGCATCAATCATCTTTATGACTGTAACAGACCTTTATTCTATCAAAGTCCTTTTCAGAGAGAAGTAGTATTTTGAATGTCTGCCCCTACCAGTGTTGTGTTTGACATCCTTGAAGCAAAACCTTGCAAAGGAACAGCCTGGCATAAACTGCTAATGCAAAGGCCTAAGAAAGCCAAGAGGAATAAATGACTCCTTCTATGTTAAAATGCAAGGATCCGAACTGCAGAGTACTTTCTGAGAGAGTTGCGGGGCTTCCAAAGGCTGTTCCCTATGTTCCCTCACCAAAATCTGTATAAACTTGTTAAATACTTCATCATGAAAGGTAAAAGGAAAGGCAGTTGTAGCACAACAGCAGAGGTTCTGCAGTAAATCCTCTTTCTTCTCTCTTTGACAAAGGCCTGCTTCCCTGGCAAGTAGCAGATTTGCATTAACTTCAGCTGTAGTGTGTCTGTTGACACTGTAATATGTGGCACTGAACAACTGCAGTTCAGTCATACTTAGGAAGGCAGTAGTTTAAAATTCAGACTATAGGAACACATGATGATTAGCATCACTCAGTTTCTCGCTCTTTCTTAGTACTTGGCAATCTGAAGATCTGGTAGGTGTTGTCTTTTAAAAGAAACAAGTTGAAACCCTGCACCTCTTTGCAGTACAGATAAAATGACCATCATCTGTTCTATTGTTTGTGTTTGACTTAATTATTCCTGGGATCTTTAAAAGTATTGCAGCACCTTGTGCTTAGCTAAATCTTTCCAGTAGCTCACTGTTTCCTTGCATATGGTAGTAAGCCTACTTGACATTTGTAATGACATGTGTTGTGTGTATTTGAGCTATTTGAAGCTGGAAATCAAAAGCACTTTATAAATACCTTCTTGTTCCCTTTATGCATATAGACTCATTTCCAAAGGTATCTATGAATGCTTACCTGACTTTCAGAATATTCCTATGAGACAGAAATAGAGAAAATATGCAGAAAGCTAATACCCATTCAGTGGCGGGGTGGGGGTGGAGGGGTGGGGGTGGTGTTGAGGTGTTCCCCTCTTGTTGTGATAAATGATAAAAGACAATTTGTACAGTCAGGACCTGGCACTGTAAGGTGCATCATGTCTGGTAGGATGCTTAGGTTGGATATCAGAGTATGTACTATGATAACATACAATGTACTGAGGAGTTTTTTTCCTCCTACTTAATGTAGTTCTAAAAGTATAAAGGAGTCAGAGTGAATATTTTTGTGTGTAGCAGAACATCCTTTTGGAATGTACTTTCAGTATTTAATTTTATCCTTTTTAATGACCATATTTTAGTTGCACATTTTAAACACCTACATGCAATTAGTTTCTGATGCTTTTGTCTAACGTGCTGTTGAGAAGCAGATATAAATACTGGAAGATGGGAAAAGTGGTGCTTCCATTAAAATTGCTGTAAGCTTTGTCATTCCTTTAAGGAGTCAAGGTGACTTTGTGTTCTTGCAGAGTGCTTCGCTCACATCTGCCACTTGTTTATTTACAATGTCAAAGATGCTTCATTATTCCTCTCCACCTCTTCTGTGCCTTACTAAGATCTCTTACAGTTTCTGTAATACTGTGTCCTAAATTTTACATCATTTTCCCAAGGGGAAATGGTGACTATAACATAGGTGACCATCCTGCTCCTGATGGCTCCTAGTACTACCTCCCATGTTGTGTTTTCTTTCATAGCTATTCTGCTATTGTTGCCAGACAAAGTTCGATTCATTCATCACCCCCGTATCAGTTTTCTGATGTGTTGTCCAGTAATTTATGACTGTTTGGAGCTTTGGTACTCATTACAGTGCCCAGTGACCCTTGTGACCCTCCTCCCTATGCACTCTCTGCCACCTTGGCCCCTGGGCCAGTTTGTTGATGCCACAAGTTGCAGTGCATATGTCCTTAACAAGCCACTCAGGCTGAGAAGCAAGAGCTCTGACCAACTAATAGCGAGTATCTAGAAATTAGGCAACGAGAAGTTGATCGTGGAGATAAACAGACGCTGAGGGTAAGATTCGTACATTCTGTCTGACTGTGTAGGTAGTGAGGTGTTGCTGATACCGTGATGAAAAAGAGAGAATAGTGTAGGCAGATATACAGCAGCTTGAGGAGAATATTTTAAATAAAACTAAGTGGCTTTACTTGTAACTCAGTGGAATTTCCCCCAGGTTACCACTTTTCACAGGGTGGGGACTTCATCCTGCTGGTGTAAATACCAATTGAATTATACTGCCAAACTGAGCATGGGCTGATGCCCTGGGCAGTTACCGGTGCTGATATTTGTGAAGGCATGTCAGCAACATGCTTTCTTTGTTCAGTGCTTTTGGTGGTACTTTAAAAATATTAATTATGAAGATATGTATTTTCCCTTTCATCTTTTCATCTCCTGAGAGTATATTTAAGACATAAAATTGTGAGCACTGGAGGAAGGTGCAGAATGAGCAGGATGGAAGAAGAAAGTTGTTTCCTTTCTGATGTCTTTAATAGCGTGAACCTGTTAATTTTTTTAATTATGACTGATTTTATATTTATTTGCTGTAGCATAGTTATTTGGTATAGAATTACAGTGCCAGTTATATAAAAGTGTAGAGAGCATGTAAAAGACATCTACATGTAATGGCATGTACAAGCTTATAAAATAAAAGTTGAAAATAAATCTGCAATTAGTTTTTGAGCTTCAGTCATTTGTTTTTGAAAAAAGAAGGACTGTAACTTCCCAAAATACGTCCCTTCCTTGATGCAATGTAAAAGGATCCAACATTGTACTTCCTCCTTAGAATTTCTGGGGAAATGCATTTTGCTGCCGACGTAACATGCTTTAACAGGTCTCCTGCTGGTCAGACCTTGCATCCTGCTGTGACAGCCATGACCATGTGCACAACTGATTGTTAGTGGGCGATATAAATCTGATTGGAACATGCCTGTTAATTGGTTTGAGAGCTCAATATAGACAATGCTGTCTTGTAGCAGATTGTGTAGATAGCCCTAGTCATAGGGTTAATTCTGCTTGACAGCACATCAGCAGCATCTTGAGTAATTACCCAACTTAAGTTTTCCCACAGTTGAATTGAGATCTTCAAAGGCTTCTACATTTACAAGTATTATTAACCGATATCTGAAACATGATGTTCCCACAAGGGCTAATTTTTTCTTCCTTTTATTAAATATACAGGTTATAGGGTTCATTTGCTAAGTGCTAAGCCCTTAGAAGAAAACACTAGTTGTTAGAGAGAGAAAAATCTGCAGTGCACAACCAAAGCTAATGGTGCATAATGCATACAACATTGTCTTTTCACAAAGACTTTAAAAACAAGTTAAAATTTAGGTCTGGCTCCCTTCCTCTTTCCCACCCCCCACTTTCCACTTTTAAGAAAATCAAACCACTTACTCCTATGTGCAGAATGAGTAAATTGAAGACATGCGCAAACAAAAACCTCCTAGGATGTTGCACAATTAAGTACAGATCATTGGATACAATACATATGACATTAATGAAACGGTATCTGCTTCAAAAATAGATTGGAAACATTCGTGAATAAATTAAATCCTCTTAATGACTTTATAAAATGAAAATGAATGAAAACTATTTATCTCATACAAACAACTGTATGCTATGATTCACAGTATATAATTTAATCCTGGTTTAAATTTTTATTTTACTTTCTTCATTCATTTTGTGACTTGCCTTTTAAAATATCTTTTTTGTAACTCTACAGGGTAGAAAACAGTAAAATGTTAAAGATAATAGTTATTATTTGGGTTCAAATGCCTTTGAATGCATTAAATGTTAATGTACAGAGTTAGACAGTCTTGTTAAAGATGGTTTTTGCTGGGGGGATCAGTCTGACAAATGGCTTTTATGGCATAAAGCAGTTTTTGTAACTTACGATCTTTTTATTTTCTTTTTCAGGTCAGAAACAAAGTTTGACTCCAATTCAGGTATGTTTAGATTTACAGTGTTTTACTGAATGTACACTATTCAGGTTAATCTCAAAAAAGTAGTTTATCAGTTCAAGTTCAGTTTAGTTTTAAACAAACTGGGGTAGGTCAGTCTTAAAAAGGATCTTCATTTCTCACCCACTGAAAACAGCATTGTTACTGTGAACCACTTGCTTTCATTCCTTTTCATTAGTCCCGGTCTCTTTACATTTTCCCAAAAGATGATCAGGAAGATGTATCTTGCAACAGGCTTTAATTGATCCAGAAAAATTATAATACAAATAAATGGTAATACAGACTAAAGCAAATGGAGGATTGAAGTTTGAGAATGATCACTGCTATGGAGGAGAATGTTTTTCTTCCTGGTGGACAAAAACATTTCATGGGAATTTGAAGTCAGTGCAGCCTATCTGTCAGGAAACAGATGATTTGTCATCAAATATTCGTGACAGATGCATGTACACAATGCATGCCAGACCAGTCTGTAGAGCTCAGTTGAGGAGGATTACCAAAAGGCAGTCTCTCTCAAGATGTCTTTTTAAAGAATCATAATGCATTGTAGGGATTGGGAGGGAAGTGAAGGTCGGTCTTAACAGGTTAATGTGTGTCTAACAAGACAAAAAACACAGGACAGCAAACAGGGGAGCAGTTGGAGGAAAAAAACACATATCCTAATAACAGACTATTACTTATTCAGTTAACTATTCCTGGGTGTTCCTTAAAGTTAAACAATAATAAATTAAGGATAGGCTGTTGTCCTGAAGCTAGGTGAAATGTCCATTGCCTGGAAAGGTAATTCAAAATACATTTTTTTTTAAGATGAAAAAGCCTGTTTTAAACAGGAAACCTGATATTATTATGGCAATTTTGGGTTTAGGCCAATGTTATCTTCTATATAATTTGCTTAATGCAGTGATTATAATTGCTTATAATGTTATGAATTTTATAATATATATTAATCAGGGTGTTTATGGAATAGCATGCTTCCTTTTATCCCAGTTACAGCATGATTTGGGTTTGAAATGTGAGGCATTATGTTGCCTTTTCTTTCCACATTAGATTTTATCTTTGTAACTATATGAAAGTGAAATCTACAGCAGGAAGCATTTAAATAGCCAATGCCTACATCTCATGTACTTGCGTCATCTTGCTTCTATTATGATTTTAGTCTGTGAGTTTGAGGTTACTTGCTTTAAATATTGCTTGAATAAACTCTGTGCTAAGATTGATTCTTGGATCTTGTCAAAACATGGAAGGATTGCATGGGGGATAGCTTCACACGTTGTCTGCCATTACCCCCTTTATTTTAGTGCAGTCACCAAAACTAGGGTGTGGAGCAGAATGTCACATCTCTGCTTTTCTGTTGAAGGGAAAGTGCTCGCTGCAGAGCTTCAATTTGCTTGGTGGATTAAGCTACAAGTAGTTTTCTGACTCTCTCTTTTGAAGCAGTTCTCCTGTTTTGCTGCCTGCTGCTCGCCTTGGCACTGAAGGCAGGGGCATGGCTTTTCCTAGGGTAGCAGTAAAAGTTCGGCACTATTGCAGCTGTGGTGCATGCCTGCTCACTACATGTCACCAGGCCTTTCTGCCCCGGGCTCCTGGTCCCTCTTCAATCTTTTCCCCAAACGCTGTACTCGGAACTGAGAATTACTGAGGCTTAACACCTCAGTCTCATCAGTGCTGAGTGCCTTATTTTTGTGAGAAGTACAGCAGCCTTCCCTTTATAGGGAGAGCACTCGGTTCTTCCACCAAGAAGCTGTTCAATGACAGTCAGATGGCACAAGGACTTCTGTTTTGTTCCCAATATGTAAGAGCAGAGAGGTGAATATACTGGCAACATCACCTCAACATCTACCACCCAAATAGAATATCACTGGTTTTGTTTCCCCACCAAAGAATTTGCTATCACTTTCCCGAACCAGACAATAATCCCAGACCTCCTGCTGCCTCTGAGTGAACAGGATGCATTCACTCAAGATGTGTTGGCAGTGGCATCCTCGTAAATAAAACCTTTCTTTTTTATGGGGGGCGCAGTGCTCTGTGTAGCACCAAGTTCTGCATTACATAGGCCTTTGAAGAGTGTCAGTGTAGTGTTGGTTTAAAAAGGGCTGCTGGCATTTGAGTCTGTATTTATGCAACCTCAAATTTCTTGGAGACACCTTAAGGTATTTTCACATCCCTCATTTCATTTTGAATTCCCTAGACTGTCATTCCTAAGTAAAGTAATGATCCCACAAACTGGAACGAACATGCTTTGTTCTCATTTATCTTATGTTACTCAAAACGGTTCAAGTGCTGAACGTGAGAATGAGGTAATTTTATTATAGAATACATATTTTTTCCCAGGGAGTTGTTCTATGACTATTGCTTGCTCTAAATTAACCCCACTGTTAATTCCAGTTAACTTGCAAGTCTAGATGTGCCCTTAAACATTTATCAATGCTTATTATACTTCTCTTTCCTAGAAATATTTGTGAAGCATTGAAGAATTAAAAGAAGTCTTTCTGAAGCAAGTACAAAGTCAGAAATACAGCTTTTAAAGTACCCAGTAAACTCACTGCAAATGTAACCCTGGAAATGTTGTTCAACACTGAAATATTAGACAAACATTGTCAAAAGAAGATTAATTGGAACTTGAGCATTAACTTAAAAGAAGGCTGCAAAATTCCTACAGTGATGATCAGGATTTATCATACAAATAGCTATAACATCTGTAGGGGACACACATTCTTCATCTCATGACTAACAGTTCCATCTGAGAAACTTCTTTTTCTCTGCTTATTCTTTTTAAGTCTATAGCTGGCAGAATTTCTGTCTTAGAGACCATGGGGTTAGCTTCACGCTGTTAGAAGATCTTATAAATGAAACAGTTTTGCTTTCCTGTCATAATATGATGAATTTTACTGGTACTTAAGATAGATTTTTTTCTAACAAAGTACTCAAAAGCAAAAAAGGTTGTAGGAAAAATATTTTTTTTCCTCACAGTTTGTTAGAGAACAAAGTAAACCACAAAAAAACCCATAGGTGAAACAATTTTTTTCTAATTATCAGTATTTTGTTACTGTCTAAAATGCTTATTGTGCTATGTGCTTGGTTAGAAAATTTTGGAATTTAAGAATATAAGAATTATATTGGAATGATTAATGGAGTTCATTTGATGAATGATAAATCAATTTTTGCTTTTTTAATTTAGAGTAATATAGGTCTTCAGAGTGCTGCTCCATAACAGGAAGAAATTGTAGGTCTCAAAAGCTGTTGCTGAACACTTTAAATCCTACCTTAGTAACAGCAAAAAATTAGCACAGAAAATGCAAACAACTGTCTCAGCATGCCCCCTAATCACCAGGGAATAGTAATGGTGAATTTCCTACTGCCTACTGGGAGGGCTGGAGTTTTCTTGGGCATCTCCTATAACATTTACTGCATCCTGCATGTCACTGTGGAGGTGAGACATGATATTCAACTTAGAGTATTTGCAGTGAAATCATGAAGGGCAAAAGTTTCAGTTTTGTTCTATAACAAAAAGAAAGGACAAATTCATGGACAATATACAAGGACTCCAGTGGAGTCTTTTTTGTATATCTATCACTCAGACCATGGAATGTAGAAAGTCAGAGAGCACAGGGTGCAAAAGGGACAGTCAGGGTCCCATGCTGTAGAAACATACCTGTGCACTGAAGAAAGAGGATTGCCCAAGGACACACAGTGCCTTCAGCTGTGCCCATCATCTGCTGTGCCAGCTTCACACTTCTCTCAGAAAAAGAGATGTATCTCCAAAATCTGTTCTCCTGTCTCCCTGCTTCTACATATCACATGAAATGTAGAGATAATGTATGTGATTTTATGTCACTGTTTGTGTTGATACTTTGGAAACATTCCAGTAAGTATCAGGAATGAAGCCATAATAGCTGCCCGTGCAGCTAGAGGCTGTCCTGAGGGACATTCCTGAAATTTCCTTTGCCTGCCTTGTCTGGACTCACAGTGTCAGCCAGTGACTCTGAAGGTAATTTCTCCTCTCTGCATGTTGCTTTTTCCACCAGAATGAGTGTATCCCTGTGTCTTCAGCACTGCACAATGCTGCCACCTCTCTATCCCCATCAAGGTTCCCATCCTTTCCTTTCTCACCTCTTGTGTTTACTGGTATTTTTTCTTTAATGTGGCCCCTACAATGTACTAACTTGCAAGGCTACATGATTCAGCACAGGTGCTAGAGAACAGATGAAGAAAATTATAAGGTTGGGGGTGATCAGATGTTTTCCTCTCACAAATTCCTCTTGGCCACATTTCCAGATGTTCTGCAATAGGCTTTCCGAACTCTTTGTATCAGCCCTGATTTCCCCTAGCCTGTCATCAGTCCCATTGTATGAAAGTCATCAGTACAACTATTAAGAGCATAAGGAACTCTCTGCCCAAGTAAGAGAGAAATGAATACCAAAAGACATTTTGAAAGTGAGTAATTCTTACTGACCTTTGCTACCAGGGAAGCACAAAAGAAATGTAACTTGCCTGAAACCTTAGGTTGATAAAGCAGCAAAGTACTTAATAATAGCATCCATTGATCTAACTCATCAAAGATCTAAATACAGATTAAGAAGTAAGTTCCTAAATTTTACTGATGTCAGCTTCTCCGTCCAGGTTGTGTTAGAGCAGTTCTTAATTTCTTCTTAGGAAGGCTAAGTAGTTTCAGAAACAGGAAGGAGAAGTGGTATTTGGTGTTCTTAACAAAATCAGGTTGACGAGTTCAACAGTCACCCTACAATCAGAGTATTTGATTAAAAAGTATTAAAAGAAAAGATCACTTGCAGAATCTCTAACAGGGAAAAGTGGCAAAATAAACTGAGATACTGAGGAACAGGGATCCTCCAGAGCTTTTTGGATGAGGTAAATGACCTCTTCAGGTTCTCTTTCAACTGTGAGGAATTACTTCCTTCTATCTGGCTACCATCAGCTTGAATGCTTGAAAACACGTGTGAGCTGGAACAGAGAGATGGTGGGAGACAGTTACTGCAAAAACAGAACAGCAGCTCAGATTATCTTGTCGTTACTTGTCAGTGCTATTTTGTTCTTGGCATTAACAACTCTTCACACAGATTGCTGGGGATGCAATGGCTGGCAAGCATGGCCTGTTATATTTGTTCAGCAGCAAGATGAGCATTTAGAATCAGACGTAAGCTGAACCACCTGATGAATGTTTCAGGGCCATGCCATGGTGTGACTTATTAGATAGCTGGGACATCTCACTGGTACCTCCCGTGGAACCACGTGCTGATGTGTGGTAACTGATTATCGCCTGTTCTTGTATCACTTGTAAAGCTTGGAAAAAGTCACAATATTTCAACATATAGAACAATATTTTACTTCATGAAGGACTGATTTAAAATGTTGTAAGCATGCAGGCAATCTTGCTTTTCTATGATTTTTAAAGAAGGCAGTCAAGTTCCAGAGGACTCCAAATGTATAACTTCCCAAATTCTAATACTGGCTTTGCAGTTGCAGATGTCTTTTCTTCCCACTTCCTGTGTTCATCTCTTTTGTATCTAAGCTGTGCTGTTCCTTGCTATCATTGCCATGATTCTCAGTTCTCAAAGGAATTTAACAGGAAGCCTGATCACCTCTATAACCTAGATCTGTGAATCTAATAGTGGAGAGCAACAGCCTTAAATCTTCCTGTGTGAATAATTTGCATGATTTCTATTTTTTCTGAGTTTTTTTGGCAATATGTTCCTCCCTCCTTTGTGCACTTATTAATAGAGACTCTGCCCTTGTGCACTAGCACACAGGCTCACGGTGCCAGTCTGGCATGAAGCACTGCTTGTCAGGATGTGGTAGAATCTCTGTGTTAAAGGGCCTTGCTCATGGAGCCAGGAATGTAGTATCAACAAAGGCAAATACAATTTTATATTTTTTTGTCATATGTATACTTTAATAGTCATTGCTGCTTCTTTCTTGCTTTGATGTGAGGATCTTGCTGAGAAGGATTTTGCAGTGTGTTTAAATTAGTCCTGTAATGAAAATATTTATACTTAGGTTTTCCATTTCATTATTATTAACCTAAGGAAATTCATCAGACTTATTTAGAATTTTTTGCCCTTCTTTCTAACTGCTGAAGACAATATTTTCTTTTTTTTTTTATTATAAATAGCTAAAAAAGTCTGTCTTTAAGAAACAATTCAGCAAAGTACTCTGAGAAGACATGAATAATGTATAAATCATGGGTTTATTACATGGAATTGGAAACTGTAGTATTGAGTTAGATGATAAACTTTAAAGTAGATTGGCTGAGGATTTTTTACTCATCTTAGTATAGCTGCTTCAGATAGGTTTGGTCTGTTAGGGAGTTAGTCTATTGTTAGTCAGCAAATTGCTCTTTTCAGTTATCAACACTGAGCATTATAACATCTTTACTGTTCTGGATGGCTGAATTTTATAAATACAAATGTCTTGCTAAGGCCTCTTAACAACCGTGCATTTTTTTACTGAACAAGGCTACCTAATTACTTTTCAAGAGTTGCTTGCATTGCAGTCTTGTTCAATAAACAAACTAGAAGATCTGTGGTGACACTATTAAATCATCCTACACTTATAAATTTCATAAAGTGTTTTCCTGGTCCTTTTAAATGAAAATTCATTTAGTCAAATTAACCCTATTTCAGACTAACTGTGACAATTAACTTTGCCATAGTCCCATCGAATTAGCCAAAAATGGAGTACGTGATGGAGAAGCCACAGGAATGGACAAGTGGGGATGTTTCTGGTCCCATCCAGATGGTTACATAGCTCTAATGCAACTTAACTATACCATGTATGGTGCAAGCCAGATGTATTGCTACCTTGCTTTAGTAGTACTCTATTGATTTAAAACATGAAACTGGGGATAAAACTGCCTGTCTGCTTTGTAATTTGAAGGCTGAACTATAATTCATTTTTAAGTGGAGTGTTAAGGCATTGTGCATTATGTACATACTTCTGCAGAAGTTTTGAAGAAGAGCAACACAGGGTATTGTTTAGCTCACTGCATGGTGCCAGGAAACAAGAATTTGGTAGGAAACAAGAACTCTTCACATCTTAACTATCTTATGACGCAGAAACTAGTCATCTACTTGGGTGTATATAGGTAGCTGGGATGTGTGGCTTTGGCCATAATTTGGATGGCTGGTTCCTATTTTTAGTGTTGTATGGGCATCTGCTGATCCTGTATCATCTTCCAGCATATCTGACAGCTCTGTGCCCTGAGCAAAGTACTTTTTCCCTATGCCTTTTTGCTCCTGCACATTGTCTGTCTAGTTTGTTTACTTTTAAAGGATTTTCAGGGGAAGAGCTGTCCCCTGCAATTGAGCATGTCCAAGACCTAAAGCAGTGGAAACACTTTCTCAGTTAAGATCACCTCATAGATCCACCATAAATTGCATCATGTGTGGCCTTTGGAAAGTGTCTCCTTTTAGGCTGAGGCTCTGCTGTTAGAAAGAATCTCTGGAAAGCAATAGAAAGGGAAGCATAGTGCCTGCCTACAACTGAATTAAGAGTATTTCACTCAGCCTGCACAGTCACCGACGCCACAAAATTTGTGTCAAGGAGATCTCAGTTCTCTGCAAAAGAAATACAGTGGTCTAAAAATGGTCTTCCCAGGTCCAGAACTGCTCACCTAATTGAACTTGTTCACTTAATTGAACATTTCTGCAGCAGAACCCATGACTGTGGCTATACATAAAGACCTGAATTTGTTCGTTAAAATCCAGTATGTAACAACAGTAGAGTTTAAATGACACGTAAATACTATCGGAGGACTCAGGCATATAGGACAGAAAGTACTTGTGGAATGTAAAATTTCCAAAAGCTCTTGAAGACTAATATTCCCATCAGTGAGATGGGAAGTAGTTTCAACCTGTTTATCATAGGATCATCCCTGCATGCATCAATTTCTGAAAAAAACCCCACTTTTATTTGCAAATGTGAATGATACTTGACACAGTGGGGGCTGGAAGTTGTTAAATGTCCTGAATGTATGCCATTTCATTAAATCACTTCAAATCTTGCAAGATTCTGAGCAGGTCTAGTTGCTTCTACAGGCCTTGAGAGTTGAAGATGCTCTAGACTTGTCATGGTTCAGTTCTATGGTGCTCTCTATTATGGTTAAAATATTACTTATTTTGAAGGGAAAAGGAAATGAAATCAGAAATACTGAAGAGATCCTAATAATATGTTTGTTAATATAGACTGTATTTGGTACAATCCAATGCATTCCCAAGACAAATTGTTTCTTCCTCCTTAAAAAGTACTCTTTTTAAGCTGTATCTCCCTCTGAATATGCTTGTAAATTCCTTGCTTATTCTGGAAGTTTACATTGAGTCTCCACTGCACCCTTCAGCAAAGTTCACAAGAAGTTCTTAAGTACTTTCACTCCCTTTTCATTCATTCATTCATTCATTCATTCCCACGCACCTGAAAATTCTTCTTGTTCTCTTTTCTGGTGACGAATAAAAATTTTCATCTTTTATTTGGCTGGCAAAAAACAAGCTGAGGAGGTTGGGTTGGAGGTTTCTTCATTTGGGTAGTGAGTAAGGCTGTGCTGGGAAATCAAATGCTGACTCAGTGGTTCCTAAACTCTTTTTTGGGTAGACCACTACATCAGTTGTCCTATGAAAAGGCATCCCTTGTTCCTCATAGCACGTTTTTATTCTGCCTTCTTGACAACAGACAAGGTGAAAGGAGGACAGAGCAGAGTGCAAGGTGGCAAGGTTAGTGGTCTCTGTGAGAAACTAAAATCCAGAGATAATACAAATTCTTACTTGTCTTCTTGTGGAGGAGGGAAGTTCTTCTGTTCATGTGATGTCCTATTAAATCAGAGGAAGATGATGAAAAATGTGGCTTCTCAGCTGAGGAGTGGTTCCACTTTTTCATCCACAGAGTCTAGCAGCTGTTTCATGTCAGCTTTCCAGTTTCATAGTAAAACCAAATCAAACCAAACCAAACGTAGCCTAACCCAACACAACTCCCTGGGTTTGGCTGAGGGAGAAGAATACCTTAAGATGCTTTCCTTCTCCCAACCCTGGCTTCCCTTCCCACTCTGGGAGGAGTCTGCCGCTTCAATAAGGACAGCAACAACTTAGGACAGCAACAGCATAATTTCAGTTGTGACCATCTTGGCACTGCTGTGACCACAATTGAGCTCAAAGGAAATCTAGAGCTGTGTAAAGCCATTGTGACAAGCACCACACTGCCAGCCTCATCAGCCTCTGGGATAAAGGAGCGGGCGAGACTATGGCATTCAGTGGGTGCCCCACTGGAGCCCCCATACACCGTGTGTCAGATGCTCTTTGGACTTCAACAGCTTATCTATGGGACAGGCTGCAGCCACACATCAGGCAGAGCACTATGGGGGTGGTTTTTGCCTGTATGCTGTGATGAATTTAACAAGACAAGATGGTTACAGTCAGTATGTCCACTCTTGTTCTCATTATTTTCTCAGTACCATAAAGTGCATTTTCATGTTTTGCTTTTAGGTGATGTTTCATTAGGCACAGTATCTTTTGTGGCTGCATGCATATTGTCCAAAATAGCACATCTTCTGTTTTGATTAGCATGGTTTATGGAGTTATGAATTTGAATAAGAAAGAGATGCAAGGTATTTTTATTTCTTCCCTCTGGATTTGCTTGAGAAAAAACCAACATCTTGTTTGTACAAGATGATGAGCGTGATATCACACAGTATTACTTGAAACTGGAACAAATCTGTTATTTTGAAAAAAGATTGGATGGTACAAACTAGCTATGTGATAATTATTAACGACAGAATATTCAATAAAGATTAAAATATTTAATGTTTTTCTTTCAGTGGTGTAAATTTATGACCATTAAGAAACCATATGAAAGATTTGTCAGCTTTTGCTATTTCACATTTTAATCTCTTATCAAAACTGATTTCAGGTTTTGTAGTACTAAAAGTAAAGGGAAAAATGCAAGCTGCTTTTATTCAAACTGGAATGTTCAGTGATCACCATCACAATCTTTACAGTATTGATCTGAGTATGAAGCAAAGAAGATTAACTTGTCTTTTGTCGACTTAATTTAGTGGCAACCACAGCCTTTAAGATGTAATGGTAGACAAGTTTGTGTCATACCAATGCAACTGCCACTGTACATGTGAGCAGCTGTCTGCTTAGAATTAAGTCCTAAGTCAAAACACCAATGAGGTCTAATGCTGCCAGTTTAAGTTAGACACAATTTGCACTGAGTTTTATGTGAGTAAGGGCATCATAATCAGGTCAAATGCCAGACAACAGTGAATTCAGTTACAAGGGCTGAAAGCCTTTCTGAAAGGAAAGAACCGTATCCCTGTGTGATTGGATCAGGAGTCTTAGCAACCTTGCTTTCCACTGGGGGTGAATTACCATTTATTGTTTTGTATACAGTTGTCTTGCCCGCTTATTGTTCTTTACAAAGTGGTCTCAACCTTTTCATCAGCCATGTCCGTGTCTGTGAACAATCTTAGACTGTATGCTCCAGTCCAAACTCTGTGCCTACAGAGATCACAGAATCAATATTCACAGTGTTTGATTGTTCTGAATAAAACTGAAGGACCTAATTTAGCACTAATCTTTTCTCTTCTTTACTAGCTGTAGCAATGGAGGTGCTTTCATTATCTGCATAATATCCCTTTCAGGTTATGTGTGTGTCTGGCTTTCACACAATCCCTGTGTGTCTGTGGAGAAATGGTAGCATTTCATTTGGAGGGATATTTTATGCAAGCTATTACCATACTGGGGGAGTGGGATCATCTTAACTGACTGTGACTATCCACCTTAACATAGCCCTCTGAGCTTCATCTTGAGTCAGTTGGAAGAGATTAACATCCTCAGGTGAGTTCATCCCTTCTGCTGGACAAGTCTGTCTCAGGGTACACTGAATCACTCTCTTGAGTGCCCATCAATTTTAAAGTTAGGCATGTAACTTTGATGGTTCAAGTCAGAATGGATTATCACTGGAATGGATGTACCAAGAGTTGGGGATGAGTGGATGTGATCCCCAAGTCGTTTTCTATGGCTGATGCTGGGGAGGCATAGTAGGGTAAAATAATAAATTTAAGAGAAGAATTACACAACTGCTCCCAAGTTCTTCTGCTGGATTTCAGTAAACCTCTTGTACACAGAGCTTGTGTGGAGCGTATTTATGGAAAAGACGAGTTTAGCTGTGATTATTTTAGTTCTGTTTCTCTTTGTATGCATTTTCACTTCCCTTTTTTTATCTTACCTTTCCTGAACAAACCCACATCTGCTTATGTGTCTCCAGTAACAGCTACCCCAGAGAACTGCTGCATTTTTATCACTTTTTCTTGAATTATGAGTAAGAATTGTCAGATGTAAAAAAGCTGATAAAATATGTTTTGAAAACTGATCATTCACCACTGTTCATCTGTTCACAGGCAGGAAGAGAAATATGTAACTCAAAGAGATATGGCCTAAGGATAATAAGAGTGAATCAAAAATGTTGTATTCAATTTAGCTTCAGTCAGGGCCCAAATATTAAACTGGCCTTTGGCATGTTTCAGGAAGCATGTGAAATTTTTGAAAAGCTTAGTAGGAAGAGATTTTGCTGATCTTAAGTCACTATTGAGAAACTTTTAGAAAGTCTAAGTCTTTTGTTCTGTTAAGTGCTCTAACCAAGTCAAGGAAGGCTGACACAATAAATGCAGATATGAAAACTGAAGGGTGTATTTTTGAAGCATAAACATTTAAAAGCAGAAGCATTCTGTTTCTGCTTCTTACTTTTCAAGGAGATGGTCATGAGAACAGAATTCCCCTGTTTATATTCTCATTTTAAAAATGTTTACCTTAAGATTTATGGATTTTGAAAGTACTCATATGCTCACTTCCATACTATTATCTCCCCTTCAGTCAGTGATTTTTTTCCCCATCACACTAGAAGGAACTTAAATGGAGCCCCAGGAATATTGAATCAAAGAGGAGTGAGATTTGAAATGTCGACTCTCAGCACCAATAGAATATCTGGAAACCAAATAAGACATATTTAGGTTGAAGAGTGGCAAAAAAAAAGTGAATAAAAAAATCTGCCACATAAACTACAGTGCTGAGAGCATTAGGGTTCTTGAAACGACTTTAAAAGGCAAGAGAGGAAGATACAGTGTTTCACTGGAATGAAAGCACTCCCTGCTTTCAAGTATAGTAAGAAAACCCCGACTGAAAGACTGTCAGAACTGTACTTATAGGTCATGATAGTATTAGACTGTGGCAAACTGAATTTATGTTGGTCATCACTAACCCTGTTAACTGGCTTTGCTGGAGAGGAGAATTACAGGAGTGCTCTTTCTAAATCATTCTATTTTCGTTACTATCCGCATGTGTGTCTCTTCCCTGGCCCTACAATGGCAGCCTATCTCGGGCGTACCTGCATCTGTATCATTGTGGCAGTATGATTAAACAAGGCAGCATTTTGCTGTTGATCAGCACAATGCTGAAATCTATGCCAGCAGCTGCTTTCACTCCTTTGGTTCTGGGCATCACAGTATAGACCATACAAAAAGTAAGCCTCACTCCTGAAAAAGCAAGGAAATATACATAGCAGAACTGTAATCTTAACTCCCTTGCTCTAATCTCTGTAAAAGTAATTTATTTAACGATACATTAATGTAAGTTTTTATGTTCCCCGTGCTTTCTCACACCAGGAAGGTCTCTTCCCAAAGGACGTACTCCTGGCCAGGACACGTAACACACCAGTTACGACTGCCTGGTCGGACATGCCCCTTCCTGGACTCCTATTTCTGGGAGGAGGGAGAGGGTACCTGACCACCTCCCCACCTCCTGTGAAGACTATACACAAGTCCAAGTCTGGGACCTATGTCGTCACTTACTTGGGTGCCTGTTAGCGTGGCACCCAGAGTGACAAAGCAACTTGACTGTGTTTGGTGGGAGTGAGGACACGGACCTTCATCCAAATGCTCATGGCCTTAAGAAGATCAAGACAGGGATGGACCGTACAGAGACTCTGTCCATCCCTGCACCCTCTATCCTCCTTCCCACAGCAAAAAGGGTTATTGGGAAACTTCAGAACTCATGAGATTTCTCCTGGCACTTTGCCTCTGAGAATGTTTCTGCTTATCCACAATATGATTGAGCTTTAATGAGTTTCTCATAATTTGTACAAGCACTAACAGTATATCTCTTTCACTCCTCTGCCAATAGTTCCTGCATGTTTTTTTTTAGTTTTCATAAACTGCCTTGTCCAGTGCCAGGGTTAAACCTCACACAGATGGAGATGGACAGCAATACTAAAATGCCTAAGTAATCAACTGTATTACAGCCTGCAGTACTGCTTTAACATTTGGATGGGACTGTGTTACTTCAAATTTAATAACGTAGAGGTGCTCTGTTAAAGAAGCTGAAAGAATAAGGCAGAGTGTTCATTGAATTCATGAAGATTAATAGATGAAGGGCATGCAGTGTCATCTTCACTGCAATGTAAAGAATAAGATTATCTAAGTTATGCAGACATTCTACCTTTAATTCAGGCTGTATTTACAGAAACTTACCACCCATATCTCATTAGTTCAATGATATGGTTTATTTGTGCAGGTCTGTTTTAAAATTAATGAATGATGGGGAATTTCAGTTACAGCAGTGATAGCAGGTATTTAAAAAACATTCAAAGCAAGAGTGAAGAATGTGACCCTCTCAGGAAACACTCTGATACTTACTGAAGCCTATGCAAATATTTAAATGATCTAATAAAGATCAGTGAAGAAAAAAATAAGAAAAATAGTCACATGGAATGAGCACAGGAAAGTAGATTGTTAAACACAGGGAGAGTAGAAAGATGTGCTAGTACAAAGCTACACATAAAACCAGTGCTCATCCTGCGCACCCAGTTTACATATTTGGATGGATGCAAAGTCTTCCCTATATGTTCTTACTGTAGAAAGAGGTAAAATGTTCAAACAGAGTATGCTAAGGTAAGTCTGGGGCAGCCAGAGCTAGAACTGTGAGATTTTTTATTTGGGGACTAAACCTGTATATGCAAACAAGGCTGGGGACTTGTGTATCCAGGTAAGTTTGTTTTAAGTTGGCAAGCAGAAGGAAAAGATTTTGGTTTTTTTCTATGTATTGAACTGGGGCAGGGCATGTACCACTCAGATTTTTTAACATATGCTGATATTGGAAAGGAAATATTTCAAACAAAGACTTGCACTATATGCTTGCAAAATGAAGAGTGAAAAACAGTTGAGCTGTTTGATTTTATCTAAATTCTCTAACTTTTCCAGTCAAATTTTTTTACAAAATTTAAGAATTTTTCAGAACGTTTTCTAGACACCTATAGACTCTGGTTTAAGGCACTATTATTATGTAGAAAGAAACTAAAACCAAATTCCCAAACCTGTCATCAACTTAAAACTCAGGCCCCATTTAATTGGATGCTTAATAACTGGCACCCACAGGTTGGTTTCCTAGATTGCACAATCATCCGGCTGTGACAGCCTTTCTTCTGGGTTCTGCCCTGGTACAATGCAACTAAACCCTGCTGTGACCCCTGGGAATGCTAACAATAGAGATGATCAGTCATTGCACAAACAGCTCTCCAAAGGGTGATCACTTTGTTTCAGGCCTTTCTAGAAAACAATTCATAGTTTCACAAGTATTTTAGACTTAACATTTCTTAGGGTGTAGATTAGAATATGTGTTACAGTAGCAGTGTGAAACAAATATTATACCTAGTGATAGTAGTGCTGAACACTGAAAAATAAAGGTTGAACACTGGAAGTTTTGCTACTGCGCCTTCTGCCTCCTCCCCACTCCACCTCCTCCCTCAAAAATACACCAGTGGGACGGTGCCTTGTGTAAATGAAGCACTGTTATGTTTCATGCCAAAAAGTTTTAATCAGGGTGAAGGTGAGGCTCTGAAGCTGGTGTCAGACACGGCCTGTACAGGTCATTAAGCTGCCTGCAAGGGAGGAAAGTACATTTATAAAGTCCGTTTTGGAACGTGGGTCAGAGGTTCTCAGGTCTTCTAGTTCTTGCTCGAACGCCGGAAGCTGCAAGGCTTGTTTGGGTTTTCAGTGAGCTGCTTTATGGGCTGTTGCTTGTGGCACGAGAACCAAGTCATTTGTCAGCCACTGACAGTGCTGTTGGCTCTATTCTCTTCCTGCAGAGATTTGGACAGTATTTTACCCCTCTAGTTGCTTTACAGGAAAGAATCCTATTGAGAACACCTTTAGTGATACAATTACAGCATGAGCATTTAAAACCATGGGTATGCCTCAGTTTCCTGGGGAGCTGGGAAGAAGTTACAGAGCGCATAAAAATTTTTTGGTGTGACTGCAAACCAATCAGGGTAATAGACACCCTTTACATTTCAGTGGAGGTTTGGGCTTAGAACAGTCCCTTTTGGGCAAGTGAAAGCAGATACTTTTTTCTAAGGCTAAGAGTGCTCTGCAGCCAGAATGTGTGTTATTTTGGTTTCAATCTCATGAACATTTGAAAGGTACAGAGGGAAGACCCAGCAACCTCTGGCATTCCAGTCCTTCCTTGTCCCTGCAACTTCCATTGTTGCCATGCTGCTAAATCCGGTTTGACCCCTCAGAACTTAAGTAAACAGAGGTTGTACTCGTGGGGTGTTATGTAGTATTTAAAAAAAAGTCTGAGTTTGTTGAATAGGGTTGGATCAGTACTGGAGTAGCTTGGTGTCAAAGGTCAGATTTTGTTATACCTAAGGTAGGGTTTGGAACTGACATACTGCAGCTTTTGATTTTTTCTCACCTGTTTTTTTAAGTGCTCACAGCATGCTCAGGGAATGAAAAGTACCGTGTATTTCAGTCCCTTTCCGGAAAACTGCATCCTCTGCTACCTGCTTGCTGTGAAAAGATATAGCCCAGGAAATTTAAGTTCTTAATTCACATACTTTGCCTTTTGTAATGCTGAGACAGGGGAGATCTTTGGAACTGAAGGATTACAGGCTTATTTGAATTATAAAGGCATTGACCTCAAGCAGCCTTTTAGTCAAATCTGTTGTTTATGTGGTCAGCTTATAATCATGTTTCTGTGATACTAGTGCACAGATGTAGTGTCAAAGCTGACTTCAGAGGTTTAGTTTATTCTAACAGTACAGTTTTTATCAGACAGGAATATCACAGTAAGTCATCATTGCACTCCTTGCCCTGTATTCTCACCTTCCACCTTGTGTTGCCTCCAGTGCTTGTTTGACCTCTTAGTTAACTGATTGAGCTTGTTAGCTCAGAAAAGAAGTTGAATAATTTTCTTCTGGTTCAGTGAATTAAACTTTCTCCCCACAAATGGATAAGCACCTGAGCTGGTAAACAGTGAGGAAGCAGCAGGACTAAGACAACTGAGTGCAGGGGAAAGAGAAGGGCAAGAAGCTGATGGATTGTTTCAGCCATCTTATGACATCTTCCCCTAAGTCTGCCCTGTAAAGTTTCTCCACTTTGGATAGAGAATATTTGAAGTTGTTTAGAACAGAAGCTTCCCATGTATCTCCATGGGACCTCCTGAGTAGCAGGTTACTGACTGTTCTGCATTGAGTGCATTTTGGTGAAAGACATCCCTATGAAAAAGTTTGCTTCCAGCAGGTAAGTGTTTCATGTTCCTTTTGTTTAAAAATCAGGGGTTTTTAATGGAAGATTTCCTACTGAGCCCTTGTCAAGATTTTGTATTTTGCCTTCTCTGGTGAGAGTGTTTGTACAACTCTCCTTTAAAAAGGAACCACAAACTCATCTCTCAAACCTAAACAAAGTCTCTGTACAGCTCCTTCCAAGGGCAAAGCAAGGCCACAGTTCCTTGACTTCACATTCCCAAGCATGTACTGCCTGAAAGGAAGCTCAAACACCCAGTTTGCTGCCTTTTAAAGTGAAAAAGGAAAGAAGTAGTGTAAGAAAAAGCTAATTAATAGAAGAAACAAAGTCGAAGGGCTGACAATGAGAAGTGGCACACACAGGGTGTAAAAAGCATTAAATCAAATTAAAATATCATTAAAATCTCTACCTCCAGCTACTTTTTCAACTTAGCTATTCTTGCTTACTGTCTTGGTGTGGATGATGTCTCTGCTGCCTAACTGCTGTTTTGTTAAGAATTCTTCTTCCAGTCAAGCCTGCCCTACGTGTATCTCCTCTCTTGCTGCATGCCAGCGTTCTCTTGGCAGAAGTTTTGGTAGTAGGGAACCAAATAAGCAGTTGTGTGTATAAGGTGTTAATCAACTTTGCTTTGGTAAGTTTAGAATACCTTGCAAACTCATTTGGCGCTATTTATGCAAGGTTTCAGCAGAGTTTACTTTTGGAGTAAATATTAAAGTAAAATGAGCTACAGTGCTGGTTTTGAATGTAGAGCATTATTTTACACCTCGTTAGGTCTATTTTTCGTAGTAATACAGCCGTGGCAATTGGACAACCGAAAGACTGATGGGATGAACAAAAGCAGTGTTCCTTTCCTGAGCATGCCAAATCCATTCTGTGAATGTGACATTAAGAAAAAAAAAAAAAAAGACCCCAAACCACATGGCAGAAGTCAGGCCTGAGAAACCAGGAAAACCTGCATTACAGCAGTTTGCACAAGCTCCTGCATCTCTTTATCTAAATGTTTTCAGACATTAGAAGGATCATTTTTACATGTGCAGCTAATTTGCTGTTTTACTTAGAAGATTTTCTCAAGGAAATACACAAAACAGTATAACTGTGGTTGGATGCTTTTCTGCTTTTGAAAATTTGAAGTTTTTATAAATGTTGAAAACAGCTTGATCCTGATACTTAGCAAGGTCTTTATTACTCTTAAGTAACAACTGCTATGCTTGTTTCGGGCTCCACTGGTCCCAGCACAAGCTTATGCTGCAACAGTTACGGTGGGGGAACTGTCCCAAGCATGTGTCTGAGATGCCCTGTGAGAATAAATTGTGCAGGGCCAGAAACTTATTCTTACTCACAGCTTCACACAAGCCGCTGACCCCATGTCCAGAAGATTTAAGAGTATTTTTTAGGAGTATTACACAGCGAATAGTTCAAGTGGTATCTGCCATCACTACCTGCATCATGTCTCTGGCATCAGCTAAGTGTGAGTAAACCAGCACAAGAAACAAGCCATGATATGTGAACTGTTCCACACAAAAACGTGCACAGCTTTCACAGATGCATCAATACTGTTGTGGATTTAGTCATACTCTATTTTGATGTAATAATGACAATGTTATAGCTTTTGAATGCCCCTTTGGTTTTTTCCCCTGTAGAATAAGCTCTGCAGTGCTACCACCCCTTCATACTCTGTTTTCTTTGCCTGCAAGACTAAGATATAGCTGCTGATACAGGATTCTAAAAGGCTTGGGGGGTAACGGAGTGAATTAAACATTCCTCTTCCAGCTGCTGCTGTTCACAACACTTTTGACAGCTAAAATACATCACACATTCTCTTGTCTGTTTAATATAAACAGCTAGTATTTTAAGTGGAGTCCAGAATCAACCCCAAATAGGAGGATCCAGACAGGCAGTTCAGATAGAAAACTAAGAAGTGTTCTAAATTTATATAAAAGCAGTTTGCAGTCAGTTCAACCTATGCCTAACATTGTCTACTGCAGCGCATCAGACTGTGGAAGCTGAGAGACCAGTGGCTTGTCTTTTGAGGAAGAAGGTTTCATTTTTTGTCTCAAAATTATTTCAGCACAACTTTTTATCTCCATTTTTTAGTATTAAATATAAAATGAAGGGGGAAAATCAGAATTAAAAGATAGTCTTTTTGTTCTCATATAATGAACTCTTCGTATAATGAAACATTTTAGTCAACCCAAGACCCATTTTGGAGGAAAGCTTGTTTAGATAGAATTTTCCTTTTTGTCTCTTCTGGAATGAAAACATTTGAAATCACAGACCTCACCGAATCAAGCAAAAAAATCTGGCTTCTCTGTAGGTTTACTTCCTTGAAGCTGAGGCAAACCTGAGATAACAAAAGGGCTTTAATACAAACTCAATTTTACTATAGAAGCGACATCATGAGAATAGTATCAATCTTTGTAATTTTAGGAATTCTAACATGATTGTTGCAAAGTGCAATCTGCTAAAATTTATTTCATTTCCTTAATGAGAGAATTTTAAATGAAAATGTTATAAACTGAAAAAGCTCCTCACTCCTGACAAAAGGCATTTGGGATGCAATACTATTCAATTGTAAACCCCTTCTTTTTTGAGTCTAGACAATGTATAGCTCCATAGCACGCAGGAGGTAACATTCTGTACAATATTGTTTCACACAGATGGTCTTAAATTTCCATTTACATAAAGTTTAGGCCTTTGTGGGCATGAGGATCCCTCTGGAAACCTCTCTATCAACTTTTCTGTGTCAAAATCTAAGCATGCACCTCAATATAAAGTGGACCAGGTGTAGCTATCATTTAGGAATGAACCCTCTAGTTACTAGCATGGATAAAATATCTGACAGGAAGCATTTAGCTTCACTTCTGCTTGCCAGGGAAAAAGCTAAATATAACGTTATAAACTTTACATCAATGATTTTCCCTTCATTCCTTTGCAATGGTCAGTGGCCAACTGCACTTGGCCCTGAAGGGTCTACAATAGTGCAAATAGTAAGTCACAAATAAACAAATTACCACCTTTTTGAAAGGAAGTCAGATAATTAATTTCTTTTAAATTGAGACTTCCTCTAAAATGAAGAAGTCCCCTCAGCTTCTGCAGCCATCAACTCGGTTTGCACCTTAAAAAAAAAAAAAAATAGAAGCAGGGCACAGGGAGTAAAAATGAAAACAGCTTCAGGTTGTTCAGTTTCCTGTTTGTTTAAATTTGTCCTTCCTGACATGCAGATTCATCACACTCCTTTCCTGGTGATTACTTCATTACATTAGTTTAGTTAGGTATTCAGAGGGATTTTTATCTTCTGACTCATAAAATTCTTGAATTGCCCGAAGAATTTCCTGTGTCTGACTGGAATTTTATGTCTTTGTAGTTTTAGCTGGACTCCTTGAAGAAGTTGCTGTCTAAATTGCTCTGCTTTTGAGGTTTTCAAACAGCAGATCAAGAGCCAGCTCTGAGCCTGATCCCTGATTTTCAGGAAAACTGATCTGTGCCAGCACTTCACCTCTTAAAATTGTAGTCAGAATTTTTTCTTAGTATTTTTAATCTCTTCCTTTCCTGACAGTATTTCCCTTTGCTGCCCATGCCCTTCCCAGGTGTCCACTTCAGAATATTCGTCCAATTCCAAAAATGCACCCCAGTGGCTCACAGTGCAGCCTGCATGCTGGCCCATCAGGTTTTCATCACTCTCTTGCTATAAAGTAGAGAAGTTGAGGTTACGGGTATATCGGGCCATTTAGCAGTTGATGAGAAATGCCTTTGTATATCCCTTCCCTATGTTTTTTTTTAGTCCTTTCTGAGGAGGGTGAGAGCCAGGTTAGGCTGGAGCCCTGGTGTGTGCTTCTTTTGAAGGGTTCAGTGAATTGAAGGTGATGCTTTTTGACATGTGAGCTCCAGAAATGTACCGAGTGATTGCAGTGCCAACTCGGCTGCTTGAACAGGGGCTTGCCTGCCTTCGCTGCCCTCTCGGCGTGGAACGACGGCCCTTCTGTGCTGGGGGTCACCGGGGTTCGGCGGTACCTATGAATGGCTTTGACGAGGAGGAAACAGACGGCGGAACGGCAACATGCCTGTCTTCCAAAGCCTGAGGGGGGAAATTGGGAAATAAGTTGGTCACCCCTTGCGGTGTGGGTGTCTTGTCTCCTCGCCCGGGTCACGGTGTTTGACTGCGCAGGAACAGCCCTGAAACACGGCTGTATGACCACCGACCCGTGTCTGTCTGTCTGTCTGTCTGTCTGGCCGTGAGGTTGCTTCCCCCGGGTACATTCGCTTATGGAATCGGCAGGTGGAGACAAGAACAAGGCCATGCGCTGCGCCGGGCCTCCCGGGCTCCCCCCGCCCGGAGGCGGCAGCTGCCGCTGAGGAGCGGCCGGGCGGGCCGGGGCGGCCGCTTCCCGCAGNGAGCCGGGCGATGGCCCCTGCGCAGCAGTGCGGCTCGGGCGCCCGCACCGCTGGGGACTGGGACGTCATGGTGGCCCAGAGGAGGAAGCCCAGGGAAACGCAAATGCTAAGCGGCCATCAGCGTTAGACAGGAGTATCCAAAGAGCATCCATAGCTGATGTTGTGAATGGCAGCTGCTTCAGTTAGCCTAGTGTTGTGGGAAGCACCATGTAATGGAGGCAAATCCGCATGAGTACAGAGGGTTTTCTTTGAGTTACTTGAATGTCTCAATGAGAGGCACTGTGCCGTATGTCCACTCCTTAGCATCTTGCCTCTCCAGTTTTCCCCTGTATAGACCCATTTCCTTTTGCTGATACTCTCTAAATCCTTTATTTCTCCCCTCGTTTATTGCAACAGGTTTCTTTTCCAAGCAAATTACTCCTTTGTGCCGCGATGACCATTACATGCTGCCACACCTTTGTACATATTTCTTTACCTAGAGTAGCATAAAAGAAAACAAGACCGTGAAGTGAGTTGAATGCTTATAAACCAATATTATTTGTCTGCAAAAACACGTAGTGAGTATAAGTGACTTTCACTGTGAACATTTGCACTGTGTCTAATTACAAATGCTCATGGCTTTCCTTGGAAATGGCTTTCATGTCTTGAACACTTTGTGTATGGCACTTTTTTTTTGTTTAAATTATTTATTTGAGTAAAAAATATAATAGACGGCTAATGCAGAAGAAAAAGAAGACATAAAAGATGCAGTCATGAAAGGAATAGCACAGACACAGAAGCAAATAAGAGACCTGTGCTGAGCTGACCTGTGTAGCAGCCATATTCATGTTAATGCTTGCTCAGTCTTTGGGATATTCAGAAGCGAAGCTGGGTTTCCCCCAGCAAAGCATTAAAGGAGAGCATCTCCTCATGAGATTGGCTTTAACTACTTTGCTGTTTCTTTCCGTGGACTGTGTTACTAATGACATAGTATGGCTGTGAAACAGTTTCCTTTGAAAACCATGGAAGAAAATGTGGTGTTTTGGAGAAAGAGCATGCTTTGCTTTAGAAACTGTAACAGAAAACAAAAGGTGAACATTACAATCAGAAATATTAACTTTTCCATTTCAATACTTACAGGTTTTGCAAGTTTTTAAAGTACAAAGTTTTCTACAGAAAACTTAGAAGGAGTGTGTGTGAGTGTGTGTGCACATGAATACTGTTTTTGTCAGGATTTTCTGTGAAGAAAGGTCTTTATTTTCCAGTAAGCATTATTACCTACCTCTTTTTGTTTGCAGAAGAAGTTGTTAAAAAGATTGAAACCTCCCCCCAAACCAACAGCAACTAAAAAAAATCTAACCTTGCAAATCATTAATTTCTTTCCTTCTTTTAGGATTTTTTGTAGTGCCTGTAGCTTTTACATTTTTTTATGCATGCGGCATAGTGTTCAACTGTATGTTGCAGGGACAAAGTCTTAGGCAGAGGGTAATGTAAAGTTACCCTGAGGCTTAGGGTGGCACAAATACCTCAGAAGTCTGCATAAAACTGCAGTGAGTAGATCTTGCACTCCCTATGAGAAGCAGGGCTTCAAGGCTAGGTCCCTTGCGGGGCTTGATGAGCATGTAGTTCATGGTGAGATGTTCCTGCAGTGTGATAAAAATCCTGGTCTAGAAATGTATCAATCCTAAGGACTAGCTTTGTGGATAAGGTGGAGTATTAGGCAAAGAGGAGGGTTTTGCTCTTCATGGTGGCATGAGGAGGAGCCGTACTCCACCTGTCCATATCCTCCTCCTGCAGAGTCTTGTCCTGTGGCCAAATTGCCCTTACAGACCTGGTGGTTTGAAGCTCTGTCTTCACCCTGCTTTCAGTGCTCTATTCTGTCAACCTTTGGCAGACATTGCCATCAGCTAACTGCCCCAGTTTTTGCCCAAATCCTGACAAAAGCTTTCCTTCATGGCCAAGAAAATTATGTCCATTTTTAGTTGTGACCAAGTTCCCTCACCTAGACATCTCCTTTAATTAAGTGAACAGAAGAAAAGGAGTATTCATCTTTTCTTTTTTTGTTGTTTTGGGGGGTTTGTTTTAATCAGTGTAGTAACTCTTTCCCTTGTTTCAGAACTTTACAGCTGAGATGAGAATCTGTTTGTCCAGCTGAAATGAGGAGGGTGCTTGTCTGCTAGGGTACTCAGTACTGGAGGCACTATAGAAGGAGATTAATAGAAAGAATATAGCTCCAAAAGGAAGACAATACAGGCTTTTGGGTTTATTGGAATTAAAATTTATTCAGTCACGTCTATAGTTTCAGTTTAAGTGTGCAGCTGAGTTCTGGCTGTTCTTTACAAACATTTTTTCCCAGACATGCATAACAATACTAAAAGGAAAATATTTCAACAAACAATTTGAGGATGTTCATTACTTGAAAGACCCCAGGAAAATTTTTCAAATATGTATTTCATCTGTGACTGCTGTTCATTTCAGTGCCAGATGTTGATTATCACAAGGTTGCATTTACTGGGTTTTCTTAACTTTCTCTGTGAACATACTGCATTAGGATTCCAATTTTATCAAATCACTTCCATCGTAAGGCCAGCCAGCTCTACTGGTATCCTGATTTACTCATCCTATATGAAATCTTTAGCTATTTTAGTGAGTTGCACAGATAATTCATTGGTATACCCATTTCAAGATATTTTGCAATATATACATTTGTTTTACCAATACTGCTTTTGGAGGGAAAACAAAAGCAACTATTCGAAGTTGAATGCTTTGGACTGAGGTTATTAGGTCAACAGTAAATTTTAAAAACTATTTGAGAGATTTCTTGATGGCATTTTAAAATTATAGCTTAAGGTTACACTGCTTCACACAGTTCTGTTTGGCTCCTTTGATGCTGAAGATCTACAGCTGACTTATGTGTAAGATATATTTTTAAAAACATTAGCCATGATTTAAAGTAACAAGAGATACTGTTCAGATGAGGGGAGAAACCTGTCCTTTGGGAGGAAGTGAGTTAGGTTCAGTAGTTTTGTTGAACCTGAACCAAGAAAGAAACCATTAGTAACTCAATCTTTGTAAGAAGACAGGAGGAAGATCCCAGCTCCTGCCTACCTGTAGATTTTAGCAGCGGCTTATCCATTCAAGATGGCAAATATTACAGAGGAAGGCTCTAAAGGAACCAGCTTGTATTTATCAGTATTTTAGACCTCAGAGAAAGCACAAAGGAAGCAGCTAGGGCAAGAGCAGTATTGTGATACAGTTATTAATTGCCAAAGAGAGTAGGCCCCATGCTTTTATTGCTCAAGAGACGTCAGGGGCACTCTTGTTCTGAAAAATTCAGATGTCAAATGAAATTGTAGACGCTAAGTTTCAGATCTCCCTTAACAATCATTTTAAACAAATATAACCTCCTCCCACTAACAAAGAAATAAATCTGGATTGCATATGCTGTTTCTTGGTAAGTTGTTTGGATGCTCAGAGTGCTGTAAAGGAAGAAAACAAATACCACCTTTATTCATGGCTTTCACTTTTTTTTATTTCCCAAGTGAGAAACATAAAGGAAAAAACAGATGACGATTGTCTCATAAAAGCTGCTATTAGAAAAGCTGCTATTATTCAGTTGTTTTGAAAAATTCCCTTCCCACACTGTTCTGCCAGCATGGTATTTGCCTGCTGCAATAGCCTAACTTTGCTGTTAGAAACAGGTAGTGTTAGAGAGAAGCTCTCTCTTTACTTTTTCTTCCAAAATTAAGCTTCATTTTGTCTTTGTGTTGTTCCCTTCAACCCCTGCCTAGCTACCACTCCGATGCTCTTTTGGCATGGTCTACTGAAAAACAGTACCGTGTTTTCCTTGTATCTGGATGGTGCTAGAAAGGAATGGCCTTTTTTTTTCCCACTGGAATACAAATCTAATGTAAAGCTGTTTGCTCGTGAACAAGAATGTTTCAGTGCCTGATTCTGTTTCTAGCTACTTTGGGTAAATTACATGAACCTCCATAGAAAGAAGTGTTACCTGATGATAAAATAGTTTTAAATAAGAATATTCATTGTCCATTCATCATCATGGAGATATTATGAAAAATTACCCAGGATGTTCTGTGTTAGCCAAAAAAAGCCCTATATCTGTACAGGCATCCTACATAATAGCAACATGTCACTTTGTAGTTCTACATTAAACTTTTATGTGAGAAGTTACAGCTGTGGATGCCTGTGTCTTTCAGATTCTGTTTCAATAAACCTTTGAGAAAGAAAAAAGTGAAGGCCCTTCAGCTTTACAGCAGTTTCAAAGCAGAAGCTTTATTACCTTTTTTTTTTAATCCTAATACGCTTTATGTTTTTACACAGACATAGCTTCTCAGTGAAGATAAATGATGAGACTCTACCTTAAAAAGCCTTTGGGTTTTCATTAATCCGCATTAGGTTAAAAGGGAATCAGAATTCTAAAAATACAGCACATCAGAGAAACAAGGTATTTTTCAGGTCAAGGTCCTCTTTTCCATCTGGTGCCATTTGGTAGTTGTAACATCTTCCATCTCCCCCTACTTCTCCATCTGTAAATAACTCACTGAAGCAAATGCTTGGAATAATTACAGCAAAGAATGATAAAATGCAAGTTGAATTTAATCTCCTTGCTATCTAAAATGAAAAACAACTACAGACATCACAGTTACTGAAAAACTGGAGGTCTCCAGTCGGCAGGTGTTTGAAATGGGAATAATGGCACAGCATTACATGCTTTGGGATTGCAATTGTGCTGTTCAAAAAAATGTCAAAAGGCATATTAGTTCAGGATAGGGGAAAAAATAGCCTAGCAGGGCTGATTTTCAAAAGCAACCTGCCGTTTCACTTCTGCAAACAATTATAGATGCACATTCTAATGGTTAGATGTCTAAGTGCTTGCATCCACCTACTAGGAAGTTGGAGATCTAACTACAGTAAAATGTGTGCAAATTTGCAAAACTGGAGGGAGGTTTGAGATGCTTCTAAAATTGATCAATCTTTCTGCTTTCCAAAAGCTTATGGGAACAAAATGTCTTTCTTTTTTTTGCATGAGGTCAGCATTGCCCCAAGAGAGAATCCTGGAGTAGCCCACAATATAAGGGGCTTTAGAGCTTCCTGGGTTAATGTGAAAGAAACAATCTACTCCTGCTGGGCTTTCATATCTGTATCAGGAATGCAAAATGGGGGCTAGACTATGGGCACACTGTTTGCTGTTGCTGCCTTCCTCTGGCATTGTAACTACTCAGGCATCTCAGTTTGAGTGTTCAGTTTGTCAGCTCTCTGGGACTGCTGTGTGCTTGCAGCTGTGTTGTCCTGGTACCCACCTCATGCCAGCTGCCTGTATAGGTGCCTGCCGTGGGTGGCTTGTTAGTAATACAGACTCAATCAGGTACCTGGAATAGAAGGTCTGAAAGTGAGAAAGAAGATGCTTCTTTTGAATGATTTGAAGCCCTCTGCCCAGAGTGGCAAAAGCAGCATCCAGCACTGGTTACCAAACTCAAGGTTTCTCTTCCTCCCTGTCCTTCTGTGTTGCTGCCCAGTGGCAGGAGAGAAAGCATTCTTTGATGAAGAGGCATAAACCACTGTCTCCTCTTTGCCAGAATAGGGACCATTATGAAAAACAAAAGATTCAGTTTTGGTGAAGGCGTGTGGAGTGAATTTTAGAAATGCTGTACAGCTTTTACAAAATATTTGGGGGATGTCCTAGAAAGAGAAGGAATAGGACATGACTCAGTATGTGTGACACCCAGCAGTGTAAGATCCTCTCTGTTACTCATGCGGGATGGAGCAGAAAAGATCTGTCACTAATATTCAGTTTACACGTTTTGCACTTAAATACTTGACGGAAGAAAGTTTCATTGCTTTATTTAGTGTATTTTAGATCCAATAAATGATAATTACTGTATATTTGAAAAACTATTCATCGCTGTAGCTTGCTTATTAACTTAGCAGAAACTGGCCCTTAGGACATAGTGGCCTGACTCCCATGCAAAGGGTTGTTGGAGTGAACACAAACACAATGGACTCCTATTTTAAAGCCTGTTTATATTGCCAGTGTAGTGCAAAGTGGCTGTGAATCTAAGAATGAACACATTTTAAATGTCTATAACACAGTAAAAATTTTTGGTCGTTACTGTGTCATAGTGCCCCTCAAACTAAACTTTACATTCATGGATAAATGTATTCACAAATCTTAGCTGCTGTTCACACACACAAAAATGTGAATGTCATTTGATGCTGTTCATTCGTGTGGGAAACTCCTCCCACCCTCATCTTGTCTCTTGCAATTACCCTTTGCCCTTTTCCTCCAGAGGCTATTTCTTCCTAGCTGGTATGTTTTACCTCCTTCAAAAGACAATGGCCCGGCTCCTGCTGCCCATCAGATGTGGGCTGGACTCATCAGAAGGCCATCACCCAAGCAGGGTTGAGTCTTGGAACCAAAGGGTTTCCACCAGTGCTCAGCCTCTGCAGTGCTAAGGGCTAATGTTTCTCTCAGCTTAGCAGAAGCGCAGGAGATCCTAAATGGTCATCTTCACCCCTATCCCTACCACAGCATGCCCTTAATAAGTAGCCAGAGAGCCTGAAAAGGTGGGCTGAAGATTTAATGCACAGCTAAGAGCAGCCTAAAATGTAGAGGTAGCCAACCATTTTGCAGCCTTACAGCAGGAAGGAGGCAGGAGGGCAGGAGGGCAGGAGTGGAGGGGCTGCAGCCAGGGGGACAGGTGAAGTGGCCTGGGGCCTGCAAAGTGGAGGACCCACTGCTGGGTCATTTACCACTTATACAGACAGAGAGTTTATGGCTGGCTTTCTACACCACTGGGAGTTGCCTGATACGCAGGCAAGCAGACTACTGCTGCTACTGCTTGTTCCTGGCAGCTTTTGAAGTAGACAAAATGCGAGAAGGCTAAGCAAACTGTCAGATGGGTTTTCCACTCTAGCTCGGGAGAGGAAATGAGACCGCAAAAGGGGATTGATTTTCTGGTGAGTCTGGCTCATCAATTCAATGGGCAATTCACTCATCTTCCTCTCAAGGTCAACAGAGTGACAGTGTGCCCTTCAGGACCTTTTCTGTTCCAAGGTTTGCTCAGTTTTCAGTTAGCCCTCACGGAGTTAGTGGTTTGTCTTGGGAATGTTGGTGCCTGGCCCACCATGTTACTCAAGAAAAGATGGCTTGGCAGGGAGTTAAAAGTACGCACTCCAGAGGCCTGTTTCCTAGCCCTTCTCTTGGGGACCATATGTGGCGATGGTGGAGCCTTTGGAACACGTGTCACATGTAGCATGAGCTGACAGTCTAATCTGAAGTCGCTCCAGTTGGGTACAAAGACTACTTTAGGAGAAGCTTGCCTGTTTATATAGGTTTCAGATTACTTCATTTTTCAAAAGTGCGTGGAGTGCATCCAAAGCAAATAATTTTTCTCTGGTGAATGGGAAGACCAAAAGGAGAAGTCTGGAGAAAGAAGGATGGATGGTCTTTCTTAATGTCAAACCTGACATAAACACATCTCCTTCGAACTCTTCTCACAAGATAATTTTCTCAGCAAGACACAGATTGCTTCAATCTCTGTGTTGCAGTCTTTGAAGCTTTCCCCTTATTGCTGTAATGAAGGAAGCATGGTTTTCTTTGAGAATTTCTGCAGCCCTGAGATTTGCCTTCTCTAAAGGCTTTCACATGATCAGATAGTTGGTTGTTCCAAAGAGCTCTCTCTTTGAAATTCCTCTGCCATCACACAAAGGCAAACTGCTATGTCTGCTTTGCAAAATTATTAAAAAAAAACCAAAAAAGGCTTCATTAAAAATATTCTGACTAGCTCTATGTAAGGCCTCAATTTTCATTAGTCAGAGGCCCAGCTAAGAAGATGACAAATGGTGTTGGAAAGGAGCCACCAATTCGGAGACATCAATTTTTCTGTCAGCGGGATAACCCTTTTTACAAAACTTGTCATGTGTTTACTCCTTTTCTGTTCGTGAAGGTAGTTGTTTGACAGCAATATTTTGCGTGAGGGGAAGAATTTATAAATTGTTTTTTTACAGTTACCTTTGCTGCATTATTTTGAGTTCCTGTCATGTGGGATATTTTCCCTGTTCAGGGTTCTTGCTCCTCAGTCTGCCCACTGTCTGTAACTCTTCCATTTGTAATAACTGGAGAAAGGGGGATGTCTCTTCTTATTTCTGCAGTGAGTTCTGGGGTGGAAATGCTTTTGGTGGTAGTAGGCACCTTGGGAGCATAGGACTTGTGGCTTGCAATGCCTTCAGGTAGCTTAGAAGTGCTACTGTATGTGTGTTCCAAAAAGGAGGAGAAACACATTTCTGAGCATTTCTTTGTTTAACAAAATATGCTTGTTATGCTTACATCCTAATAAATGTTCTTCCATATTTAATAATCTAAGATACAACTGAAGACATATGGATCTTTTTCCAGTTTACACATTTTCTCTACCCGCATTTGGAAAAGTTGATAGCTTCCACATCTCCTTTTGCTGTATAGAAAATTTTACTCACTTTTCTTATGGAAAGCTGTATACATGCTTTATTCATCTGCATGCAGTGATTCACAGCTGCTGCTGTGTTTCTTAATAGCTTATTGCAAGTCATTTTATGAAATCATCAGTAGCAAATGCTTAACAGATATTAGGAGGAGAAACTAGGAAATTCTCTATTCTTGGGTATATGTGTAATACAGGGAGAGAGCAAGAGCTGCCTATGCATGTTATATTTGGCAAGAGACTGAGTGAGAAGGACAGATAGCTGGTGAGATTTCAGATGGGCACTGGTAGATGCTGACATGGCCTTAAAGCCTGTCAAGTGGTTATGTGGGAACCCTGCTTCAAGAAATGGAGTGTTATGATGGCTTTTGAGAAGTGGCTGAGAAGTTACTGTGTATTGTGTATCTTCTGGGTCACCAAATAGACCTGTGCTGTTGTTTACCTGTGTTGTAAGGAGAGCGGGAGAGTTAGTATGGAATAGTTAAAGAGTAAGGTCATTATTTTGGTAAGTGGCCACTACTGGTAGGTCTGACACACATCTCATCATCATCTGGTGTCAGCTCACGCAGCTCAGTGCTCAGCTATCAGCTGCACCGAACATGTGCATTAGTGAGTGCAGTTGTTTTATCCTGCATGCAGATCACGTGCAGATCATCCATTAGCGTCTAATACAGGCATAGTTATGATTCCACCTGTCCATGTCTGATCTAAAGGACTCGTTACTGTTTTGATGTGAGACACAATAATAATCATCTCACTGCCTCTAATGTGTGTCTGCACACATCCTTCTGGGGTTTGCCTTGGTGAAGGCAAAGGTTAAGGCATGTTTTGGGGCTCCAAATTGCAATTTCCCAACTCTTTTTTTTAAAGTACCTTTATATTGCAAAAGCAGAAACATTTGTGTTCCTTGCTGTTTGTCTTCAGGGTGGAATTTGTGGGGTTTTTTTAACTGATGGTTAAAGCTGAATTGGCTTACCTGGGGCCTTTGTCCCTGAGCTAAGATGCTGTTGCTGCGTGTGGTGGAGTGCAGGAATCCCTGTGGAGATGGAAGTTGGGCAGCTAGGGGCAACATTACTCCTTTCCTGTAAACAACTTTGTATTTGGGGGGTGAAGTTTTCCAAAGTACCTAAGTGATTTGGGATAAAAAAAAATCTCAATTTCATTATTTCCATACTCTGGAGTGAGATAAACATTTTTTGAAGTGTGATTCTGTCCTGCTTTTTGCAATGCTGTCTGCCACAAAGACACCCTCTTTTTTTACCTATCTTGTTCCTCTTTTCCAGGTTGGCCTTCCTTTTATGATGTGATCAGTCCCGATGCAATAACTTTCAACGATGATTTCTCCTATGGGATGCATCGGATTGAAATATCCTGCAGTCAGGTTAGTTTGCAGCGCACACAGACCATTCCGATGGCAAAGGCTGCAAAAACCATTACAGTGTGCTGTGCTTTCCTTGAGATTTGCAAACCTTTCAGTTCTATTAAATAGTAATCATTGTGAGAGAGCACAATGGGTCGTAGGTATAACAGCTGGGTGGAACAAGCTGAAGGCACAAAGGGATCGTTGGAATGCACGTTGTTGTCTCATGTGAGATTTAACAGAGCAGATGTAAATGGTTGGACTCAGTGCTGAGTTCACAAAAACAGTCTTCCTGAAGAGGGTCCCTTCAAAGGAGCTCCTGAGCCTGAGCCTGTCCGACTGACTCCACACGTGAGCAGTTGAGAGAAGTTGAAAGCAGTGGAGCGACTGTCTGTGTGCTGATTCCATCACTCTACATTACTGTGCATCCATGCTAATTCATTCCCAACACTCATTCCCAGCGCACTTCTAATGGCTGCCTCAAACGATCCCATCTGCCTTAATAATGAAGTCAGTAGTCATTCAAAATATGCCCAAAATTTCCGTTATCTGTCTTGTTCTACTTTCTCTCATGCTTTGTGCTGCCCTCCTTTCTGTGAAGGGAATGGCATAATCATTACCTAGCAAAGGGAGAAGAAGCTGCTGCATTGGTGTTCAGCAGCTGTACCCAGCAGCTTGCAGTCCTCTAGCTCAACATGCTCAAACTCCTCCTGAGAGCAGCAGCAGCAGCTTCATTTGGGCAGTGATAATTTGCTGTTCTTCCAGACAGCGTTGTTGGGAGCGTAACTGATTTTATCCCTGAAAATATGCATCCTTACTAGTCAGTCAGTCCTCATATATAAGGCTCAGAGTGAGTTAAGAAACTTCTCAGGGGTATCCATTAACTTCAGTCTGCACAGAGCATTTGGCTGAATATGTTAATGGCCAAATTAGCATGTCTGCTAGTTTGTCATGTGTACTACATAATTCAGTTGTTTTTACATTGATGATATGCTTTAGAAGATCCACTCAACACTTTGTGGGAATATGCACTTCCCTAAATTTTCTGGCAAGGTAGCAATGAGACTGCAGATTTGGAAGCTCGTGCTTCACCAGTGGTTACTGGCATAATCAAAAATGCAATCTAGTCTCTTCAGCTCTGCTTAGTAGGCCTGAATAGTGCTCAAATCTGCTTACTGCCAACCTGCTGTGCCTGTATCTGCTGACACACTTCAGGAGATGGCCAGAGCTCCTGGAGAAGCCCAAGGAAGCCTGTGGTCAGGCCAAGGAATCTGGGAATGTCATTTACCTGTTGCCAAACAAAATAGTGTTAGCAGACCTGAAACCAGCAATATTAGCAGCAGTCACATGCAGGCACCATAAAATCAAAGCAAAACTAAAATCTGAATTTGAAGGAAAAAGTATGATCCAGGTTGCTGTGTAATCCAATAGCAACTTCCTATCAGCTATTCCAGCTTCCTGGGGAAATAACCCTACAGATGATCAAGTCACACAGGAAAACAGCCTGAGGAGTGGTGAGCACCTTTGCAGCCAGTGCTCAGCACAGCTAATACTGCTGCAGTGTGTATCTGTCCTAGGAATGTGAATCACACATGCAGTTGCAAAAAAATTGCAGTTTTACTGCAACCTGCAAAGCAGTGGGATTGATATGGCAGACCTTGGTAGAACTGAAGGGAAATACCATCTCCCACACCTGAAACCTTATTAATCCTTTGCAGATGAAAAAGTACTTGATTTTTCTTTAAAAGTCCTTCTCGCTTATCTGAGAGAATTTTTTAAAAATCTTTTTTAATGTTCTTCATTACAGAAAGCAAACACAGGGGAAAAATCACTGTAATATTAATCAAATACATCCATGGGATTATCCTAGAAATAACTTCCACAGTTTTTTGGCAACACACCACCCTGGGTGTGTTTAAAGGTCAGTGATTAGTGACAGGTAGAAGTTAATACAAATGCATTTGAGGAATACTAATAAAACTGGTTGCATCTCTTTTCTTCCTCTGTCCTGTCCAAGAGTCCTTTTCCCTGTGGTCTCTCTAGCTACTATCTGTACCTGTACAAATGAATAAAATTCCGTAGTCACAGGAGCAGTGTTTGCACACCCGTAGCTTGGACTCTGGACTACAGCAGCTGACTGCAAGCTGCTTTCCATGCCTCCCAGCAGCATATTAGAACCAGGAGGCTTGGGAGATCCAAGCATACTGACAGTTAGCAGTGACCCCGCCTTTCCTGCTCCCAAGCACATACTTGGAATGCTTTAACCATTTCACTGTCCCAGTGCATTCTGCACAATATATTTACGTGCAAGGCTGCAACAGATAATTGTTTCTTTTTCAGAGGCTCTGCAGGCGTGTATATATGTCCTAGAAAAATGGTCAGCACCTATTATGTGTGGGGAGGACAGTAAAGTCAGTTCATCCTTTGTAGTCTCAGATGAGTGCCAGGTTTCTTACACTGTGATACAAAGGACTGAATTACATTTCTGTTTAGGGCAGATGAGTTATAGAGTTCTCTATACAGAGAATCGCCACATAAATTTTTGGTGAGGGGTAATCTCAAAAGGTAACAAATTTTGCAGTAATTCAATCCTGGTGTGATTCTGCTATCACAAGAAGGTGTAATGAGACTGCCTTGGACTCTCACACAGCTTCTCAGGTTTTGTGAGGAAAACCTTTCTGATAGATTGTCTTTGTAGTCTGTATGTGAATATATTACTTTTACAGACCATTTCTCTCTGCAGTTTCTCTTGTTCTGTTCTGTCCAGTAGAGAGGGAATGATTTATCTTTTGTTAAATGTTAGTCTGGAAAAGATCTGTTTAACACTTCCAGCCAGGAGGTTTTGAAGCACTCTTAGTTGAGATGAGATGATTTAATTAGGATGCTGAGCATTTAGAAAAATACTCTCTCTGGGACACTTACTTTTTAATTTTTTTTTCCCCAAAGGTATGGTGATAGTCAGGTGAATTGCTTCATTGTTAGGTAGCCTGCTTTCAAAAACAGCTCAGGTTTTCTGCACACACTAACATAAAAAGGACCTTCAATATAAAGGAAAATGATAAAAAGAATAAGCAGTGGATAATGGAGGAAAGGGTGGCAAGACAGCAGTCTTTCAGGAAGAAGACTGGTAACTTAGTTTTCTCTAGGTCCCATTCAACTTCCTTTTCCTTCTACTTATTTCCCATGTTTTATCTTCCTTACAAAGCTGAGCAGCTGCTGCTTAACCCAGTCATGCATTACATTTTCCATTGTCTGTGGGAGCTCATCCTGCTGATACAATGGGCTAGAAGCCTTCAATTGTTATTGGGATCCTTCCTTGCTGGACTGCCATGGCTGTCTCAGTGACCCTTCTTCGGGAGCAGGGAGCCTGCTGTGGGATGTGTCTGCATGGGTGCAACCAACAGGTGGGAATGCTGAAGCTTCACATGTCTACCTGCCCTGCTCCTGGAGGCAGTGAAGATTATTGTTCCAGCTGTCATTAAATGAGAAGGGTTTCTGTCCCACCTAGCTGGTGTGAGAGCCTCCCCCAGCCTTTCAGTCTGATGAGAGAGTTTAACCTGGAGGCAAGATTTTACCTGCTTTTACAGACACCTTTCCTGCTGCTTTGGTGAATTAAAGGCCATAACAGCAGGAGAACATTAGCAAAACATTAACCGTGGGGTAGAGATTTGCCCTCAGTAATTCATTCGAGTTTGGAATAATCACTGTTGCCTCTAAGTATTTGGAATACTATGAATTAATTAAATGTTAGGAGTAATTTGCAGTCTAATTTTTGCCGTCTGACTGTGAGCCCACGAGCAGGTCTGTGATGTCAATTACATCATTCCAGCTCTCACTGAGATCAGCTACTGACTTGAAAGGCCAAGGCTCTTTGGTAAAGCAGCATGACTTCCCTGTTCAAGATAAATATTTCTGCAGCACAAAGTTTTAATTTTTTATTTCTTATGGCGGGCTCTAAAAATGAACTTGTGGAATTTAAGTGACTAATTACAAGAAGTTCTTATTATCCAGATAAATTGTCAGCCATAATGTGCAATGATAGTAATCTTAATTTTTGAGTAAGGATCAGCAGGGTTAGCTTCTTCAAAATATTGTACTTGTAAAACAGTCCTTGTAAAGCAAAGGGCCGTTACCTTTCTTATAGCAGGATCAGTAGTGTTCACCCTGAGTAGCACTGCAAGTATTTGGGTCTGATTCATACAGAGCAAAAGTGGCAACAGACCACTTGTACTTTCGTATTTCTTACGAAAAGCAAAATTCAGCATCATTTATAATTACTCCCAGACAAAGATTATTAATTAAGAAATATTTTACGTATCTACACTACAGGTCTTTTTCAGTCACCTGTCCCTATCTCGTATATGCTATAGAAATTACTATGAGATGAGTAGGCTGAGCTCCATCCCCTCCAGGGGCAAGAAGTGCACCCAGAAGGACCTTGATGCTCAGGAGAGCACCAGGCTATAAAAAAGGAAAGGAAAAAAAATGTGTGAGAGCACATTCCAGAGAATATCTTCAATGCTTTAGGTCCTTGCTGGGATCACCGAAAGGTTTAATGGTTTTTTACCAAGGGATTTAGCAGATGGCTGCAGACTGAGGAGAGCCCAGAGCTGAGGCTGTCCCTTTCTTACACAGATTCCCTTACAGCAGTAAGTGAAACTTGGGCAGTGCTGCCCTCACCACCCTGTTTTTAACTGAGCTCCTGCCCTGAGATCATTACAGAAACAGGCAGCTCCTCAGAGACGGTGGTCCATCCAAGCATATGCAGTGGCATGACAGGAAACACCCAGGAAATTTGGGCTTGGAGTCTTAGGCACCTGTGGTATCTCAGAAGATCATCTTCCTGGATCACTCCTGCAAATAAATGTAGACTGTAAATCCCACTTGAAGGGGCAATGTAGGCACCAATGTGCTTCCTTGGGAGCAGCTGCTAGTCATTGTTTAACACCACAGCGGTGCCATCGAGCTGCACGGAGACACAGTGATTCTCTATTGTGTTTTGTTTCAGTGTGGTGCTCACCTGGGGCATATTTTTGATGATGGACCTCGCCCAACTGGCAAACGGTACTGCGCAAACTCTGCTTCATTATCTTTCAAGCCAGCAGACAAGAGCAACGCTGGAGAAGGCAGCGGTAATGCCAGTCCTGCCCCAACAGGCAAAGCTGAGCTGTAGGATGAAGCAAAGCCTGCAGAAAACTGCGTTGATCCCACACAGCTTACAAGGAATGTTTTCTAGTTTTCAAGTTGCCTGCTCTCTTATATCCTAAGAATGTTCAAATACATGAAAGCATTTTGCACCATCCTTCTTCTTCCTCACCTCTTCAGAACTGAGGCCTTGCCTGCCAGTGCATTTACTGTATAATGGGATTGAAAAATGTATTGACTGAGTCCACAGGTTTTCTTTTTTCTTCTTTGAGATTGCTTTGGGGAATCTTTAAATTGAGAGGCTTTAACATCGTTAGTTATTAGTTTCTTCTTAATGCTGTGTTTCTCTAGCACTATTCCTTTTTGTGTGGGAAATGGGACTTCTGTTTATCTCCAGTCTATAGGAAACTTCTGGGCATAAGAAAATCCTGAATTCCTAGCACATCTCTGCTTTGTTCTGACTTGTGAGGCATGCAGCCTATGGTCATATGTATTCAACCATCTCCCAGCATCAGCCGCACCTTGCAAAAACTTGTAGTTATGGCTGTTCCTTCCCAGCTGAAAGAGATGGATGAGATGTTAAAACCATCCTTTGGCTAATTTACTGCCAAAATTTCCAGGGTGTGGTTGAGAGGATGTAAACATTGTCTCAGCATCTGTGTTTCCCCTTTGTTTGGTATTTAAATCAAGGTTTTAACTAGTAAGGCTCACTTTTGCAGGCTACTAATGAGGCTTTGTCTGTTTTTGAGGCCTGTTCAACAAGTGTAATGCAAATCTAAATTAAAGTTGAAATCTGCAGGGGGTAATTATATGGGCAAGTGCAGAGATAAACTTGCAAAGTGAAGTAGATGAAGGATGACATTAGGCTCTTTATCTTGTGGCTGCTGCAAGGATTCAGAAACATGACAGTTTCTGCTAGAGGGGGGTTTAGGAATGAATGCAGTAAAAAGAGGGAGACCCTCCTGACAGATCCAGTTTTAAAGATTAGCTGGTCTGGATGCATATTGCATACAAGATCCAGCCTTTAATTTGTGCAATTGCGATGTAGGACATGAGTGACAGCGTTGGTGTAAGAAATGAATTTGAAAAACACCTGTCACAGCCCCAGAAATTTTCATGTAGCAAAATTCACTGTCCCATAAGATGTTTTTCACAGCTGCTTTTAGATTTTGTTGACTAACACTTAGAATTGTGAATAATACTGTTCTTTAAGCTATACTATACAGTATTTGCTAACACCACTTTGCCTTTAAACACTGAGAGACTTAATGAATACGATATTTACTTTTACTAGCAGACTTTGTGACTAACATGTTTGGATCCAATTTTATTTTTAGTAGGAACAAAGCAACCACTGATTTTTATGGAAGCAGGATTGAGGTTTTTATGTCTGTGATAATAAACGTATTATCTAAAGTTCAAACACCCTTCAGTTAAAATATAGCTACTGTGAAAGCATGTGGAATGGTCAGAATTGCCTTTTTTGTAGCAACATTAGAAAGACATGAAAAAAACATACTGCACCTTAACATTTAATAGATGCAAATAAGGATGATAAGTATTTACAGCTAAAACACTTGTACTCTGCTGTAGTGAGCACCTACTCATGTGAGTATTCCCCCAGATGCCATGCAAGGAATTGCTCTTTAGCTGCAGGAAAGGTTGTGCAGATTGACCTTTGGTGTTTCAAGGCAGTCGAGTTTCTCCTAGTGTTGTTAGGTTTTAGCAATTTCTTCTTCTACTTTTATCCCTTGCTTTTATTTAAAGAGTAGTAGGTTTTCTCTACCACATTTTCTGACATAAACATTAAAAAGGCAGCATCTATAGAAGTGTGGTACATAAATGTGGTTTAATTCCAGATTGCTGTTTGATTTAAGTATTATCAAGTTTCAGTATATTCCTGCCTTATGTTAAAGAAATATATTACTTAAGCTTCAGAACACAGTAATGTATGCTGTCCTACAGGAGATTTATTTTTGCAGGATATGGAATGCAATGAAATGAGTCAATATGGTGAGGTGTATGTGATCTCTGGGAGTTAGATCATTTCATATAGGAAATGCATTGTTCTCGTGCACAAGCTATACCACAGCGCAGTGCAAGGTAAGATAGATTTCCTTTTATTGCTCTTAGAAGATGCTAGTAAGGGCTAGTATTGAACCCTCCAAATTTGGTTCATTCTGATGATGATTGTGACAGAGGAAACTTGGGAGCTGAGCACAATGTACAGAATAATAGAATATTTCTGTATGTTTAAATTTTGCACTGTCTAGATGCTTCTAAAAACTGAATGCAAACTGTGTAGAAATAGCAAACTATATTTTCTAATATCTCTATTTTACTCAGATGTTTAAATAAGATACCTTAAAAATCATGAAAGTCACATTATTTATATATATATATATAAAATTGCACTTGTTTTTTATATATATATACGTACACACACATATATTATTTGAGTATAATTTTAGCCTTCTGTACCTTTTTAATAATGAAAACCTTCCCATAAGAGGGTTCAATACTTTTAAGAAATCAAATATACATTTTTCAAATCAAATTTGTTTTCATATATTTGCTGTACACAAATACAAAATAAATTTCTTTATAAATAATTATGTTCTGCTTTGTTATTTATCTAGTTTTCTATCAGGTTTCTGCATCCTTCACTGCAGCGTGTCTTAGGGAACTGCTTTTACTTTGCTTTCCCCTGACTTACTGTGAATATTGTACATACACAGTAGGTTTCTGGCAGGGACACTGCACTGCAGGGTACCAGGTGTCCTTGCACCTACCAGCTTTCAAAAGACTACCACAAACACCCAGGCCCCAAGAGGGCAAGGAGATGTTTAGAGGAAGACTCAGCTTTAACCTAGCAGAAGTTTTAGCCTCTTCCGAAAGATTCAGTGTGGGATGTGGTGAGTTGCAGGCAAGCATGTCATAGGAGCCCTGCAGTGCCCAGGCTCTGTCTACAGTGGAGGAATGTAGCTGGCAAGTTAGTTTCTGCCAGTTTCATCTCCAAGGATGCAGGTTTGGAATACTGCACAGGCAGCAGGTTAATGCCACTCGGTAAATCAGCCCTGCAGCGGATTTTAAAAGATAGGTGCAGGGGAGGGGAAGAAATTGCAGGCTGTTTTTAAACCAGCTTCCATGTTTGTTTGTGGGAACCAGAGAGTTACATCAATATTAAATCCCTTGCTAATTGTTCTCAAACATTGCCAAGTGTTCAGATGACACACTGCACACTTATTTTACAAATTTAGTATGATCCCTGTTAGTCCAAAAATTAATCCCTTGGGACTCTCCCATCCACTGTACTTCCCTCTCAAAACTGTAATCGTTTGATATTTCTGAAATGAGGTACTAACTTGTACCCACTAAAGAAAGATGCAGAGCTGAATGCCCTGTGGTGGCTTTGCCCTGTGCTCCCAGCATAACCTGGCCAGTCTGTCAGCACCCAGAGGTGCTGTGCTGAGGCAGATCTTCAGAGGCATTCAGTCCTTTTGCTGGTGCTGCCCTGGCAGCAGACACAGGGGATGGCTCTGTGCTCCAGTCTAGCTCAAGGCAGGCTGTTCTTGCAGTGCATGGCGTGCAGTTTTTCTTAACACACATATGTACCCCACCACTTCAAAAACCAGAGAAATGTGTAGTAAGAGACACTCTCCCAGCTGCTCGTGGTGTTCCCCAGGGTGCCCCAGCCACAGGGTGGGAGAAGCGGTGGTGGCAGGATCAGCCAGACAAGGCCAGTAAACCATCTGCTTTGAGATTCTCTTATTGTTGTAGCTTTATGGCTTCCATATATAAGAGGCACTTGAATCTTAAGCATTTTTCACAAGCTCTGTCAGGTCTCATGCACTAAAACAAAACCCCAGTGTGTGTATATGAAGTACTTAAAACTGAGGCTTTTAAGTCACTACAGCATGTAAATAAGACAGCATCATAAGTCAGGGTTTCTGTTGGGGTGGCAGCAAAGAATACATTGTCACAGACCTTATGCCAAGTGTGGATACGAATGTTTGCACTCATTTGTACTGAATGGTCTCATCCTTAATTCAGTTAACCTTGTTTTGCAGTTCATTTGCCCAACTGAATTTGTGTTAGATATTCTCTAACAGAATTTGTGATATGTATTCATTTTTTGTTATTGTTCATTCTGTTGCAAAATGTCTGTGGTTAACGTCACTGTATGGCCAGCAGTCCTCTTGTCCTTCACCCATGGTCTCAGAGGGAATGTCAAATACATGACACAGGCTGCTTTTCTGGTCCTAACTCAGCATTTCAAAATCATTCCCTCTCTCTTCCTATCCCTGAAGAAATTTAAGGATGAAAACAAAACAGATATTTGCACTTTCTACATTAGAATCCGTGTGCTCTATACCCACTTGTTTATAGAATGAATGGCAGGATATTCAGTGGCACTGGAAGAAAATTTGTCAGCTTCTTAGTTCAGTAGAACAAAATGTTGCTTGGCACATTGGGAAAATGAACTGATACTCCTTGTTTTACTGACTATTAAAAGGAGGCCACCTACAGGTCCCACAATAAACCTGCAAAAATGTTTAATCCTGCATATGTGAAGACCTGCATTCCAGTCTGGCTTGCTCCCACTTTGTTGTAAAGAGAAGTCATACACCACAAGGCCTGACTAGGCTTTTTAAATCAAGGCCACAACAGCAGCCAACAACTACCTTCCTTTTACAGTCACTTAAAAAAAAAAAAAANGATAATACTTGCAAACACGCCCCAGTGAAGTCACTGGAATAGCCAAACTCCAAGCAGTGTAGGCAGGTGACACTCTGAAATCCCTATGCACAGGCTACCAGTGTAGTATTAAGTGTACTAAGCAAAAAGGTCTCAGTTATGTCCACGTATTTTTGGGATCAGGACCCACTTGAGCAGCCAAATTAAGCAGGAAAAGTACACCCAGAAGCCTTCCCCAAAGACCTCCTAGGACTTGTAGCCAGTCTTCTTAGACATTTTACTTAGCCAATATAGCCAACAGAAAAGAGAAACAGTTCCAGAAGAGAAAAGACAACAGGCTTCCATTTTCAAACTCCTGTTTTACTCTTGTTAGACAGCCTGCAAACAGTTAAGACATTTCACTCTGCAGATGTCTTAGCCAGTGCACTCTCAGTTGTTGCTCTTTGTAGTTTTCCAGACAACGGCACGTTACTATTTTCTTTTCACTGTGGAATAAAAACTATCTAAACTGTGGCTTCATCTTGTCTTAGATCTTGTACTTCTCACTTCATGTATGCCTAAGTGAATGGAGTATGTGTTCCCCAAAATACAAGCAATTGCCGTTGGCAGTATAAGAACCATGACAAGTTGTGTGTGCCCACCTGCTGGGAAAAGTAGCAGTTCTTTGGAAAAGCAAATAAAATGCATCTTTGTTGGCCTCTTAAAGAGGACAAGTTGATTTTGTGTGTGGGCTAGTTAATATTCATGTTTTTCCAGGCTGCCCTAAAGCCCTTGTTCTTCCATTTCTAGTATTATCTCATCCAGTTTACAACTTTATTATTGTATGTTTCATAGAAACACGAACATCTGGAGAACATCCTCAGGTATAACTGCTGGGCAGTGCAGAAAATATCTGGTGTGATCTGAAACAGCTTTTTCTTCCCATGAAAGTACACCCCTGGGACTGGGAAATTTCAAAGGTCTGTAATGGCGTAGAGATCCTTTCACCTCCAGAACTCCACTTTTGCCCTAGGTCTGTAACAGCCAGCATCCCTGGTGATTTCTTAGCTGTTCACTGGGGTTTTTTTGTGAAATTAGTTGGTGCTGGGACCAGTTCACAGAAATCGCTGTGGCAATGATGCTGCAGCTGGTGAGGAGATTGAATTCCTTGCTGTAAGAACAGTTGGTTTCCATCTAGAGATCAGTCAGGAGGTGGAAGGGTACATGGAAGGTGGGAAAGAGGAACTTGCATTTTGCCCCATGGTGCCCCACCTCTGCTTCACCTTAAACTACATGGATTTCCATCATGGCACTGTTAAGATCACATTTAACTTGAGACAATTAAAATAACACAGACTGTGAAACCCTGTACAAACAGGTCCTAATTCTTAACCTCATTCTGGTATGTGTCTAACATCACTGACTTTAGTGAAACAAAGCTCCTATAAATCTGAAGTGATAGGACTACTGGGAAAGGTTTCTCAACATCCTCGAGATAAAATATTTTCAAGAATCCTTAAAATCTTTGACAGGAACAGGATGCCATTGGAAAAGCCTAGTCCTCAAAATGACTAGTACGGAGAATATAAGTCCTAAAAGCCATGGACCAAATTCTCAGGAGAAGTCTGTACGACCTAAGCCCAGCACTGCTGACTCCTCAGTGAGCCAGTGGCCCGGCTGCCTCTCTGCATGTACCCCCAGCTGCTCTGTTTGCATGCCTTCCTTTACATGCTGCAGAAGGTAGTTGCAATCACAATATTTCCGTACACTTTTGCTGCTTGAGCCCTGTCGTACTGGATTTTGAGAAAGGTGATCATTTTATCTTGTTCCTAGTTTGAACAATTTCTAGGGAAAAAAATTCAAACAGCTTTTTTTTTCCCCCCCAAAGCTGAGAAAAGTCTAAACAGTATCTGGAATTTGTTGTCTTTGTGTTGTCAACTTCAGCTTTGTGGGCTACCACCAGTCCCAGCAGTCACCAATGACCATGAATTCAGTATTCTCTGTTGATAAATTACAGTTTTATCTTTGTTTGGCTAGGGTTTTTAGTAGCCTGCCAACTCAAAACCATTGCCTAATATATCATTAGAGGGCAAATATGTTCCTGTATATGTCTGCGGCGTATAAGCAGCTCCTACCACAGCCTGGACATTCCAGCATTCTGCTGAGGAAGGAAAGCAGTGCCTCAAATAATTTAGGCTGCAGAATTTTCTTTTCAAATAAAATATTTTTTTGTTTTTCAAGGTCAGACACTTGGGGCTATTCAGGTCACAAGACGCCAGAGACTGTTTACTTTGGAAAACAAGGACATCGGTGGTGGGAAGTGCTTTTAGCAACACCCAAATCTGGTGTTCTAAACCAAACAGCAGCCTGGGCAAAGGGCAGATTCACTCATCCTTACTGACACCATGACATTGAGGGAGAGTGTCCAAGAGCTGACTGATGGACATGCAACAGGGATAATATTTGTTATTCTCACTTATGAACTCACATACCACAAAGCATGTGGAAGATCCTCAGATGAGAGGAATAAATATTTTGTGTTGACTGCAGTCAGTGTTTACAGTGGAAAGTGATTTCTTGAAAGGCTGAGACAGTGCCCAGTAGTGGGTTTTATCTAAAAGCGTTTTGGTCGTAGTGGAGCAGAATTTTTCCTACACCCAGATGCCAAGTGAGATGGTAGGTTTTCCACTTTCCTTTGGGTATTTGATTTCATCTTTCAGATGATTCTACTGTTCAGGCTATGGAGATTTCTAAAAGTCAGATTTTCTTCTCAGTCATCAGTGGAAAAAGACAAGAAATTATTCTTTGAGAAGTTGATATTTGGTGGCAAGAAAAAAATGGCGTGATAGTGATAGGTTCCTCCTATGAGCTCAAATGGGGGCACTTGTAGATGCAGTTTTGCTTCCCTTCTGAATGGCATTGCAGGGCTGAGGCTGACCGAGCAGGATGTACAGCTTTGCTCCTCCTTGCTAACTGGCCAAGCCTGCTCTGTCTATGAGTACAGGAATTGTCATATCTGTGGACAGCTCGGCTGAAAAGGCACGGTCTCCTTGACCTTACTGAATCCACTCACAAGAAAGCATCTGTCTCCAGCCATTTCCATCCCTCGCTGGGTGGCCATGCATGAGTTCATATATACTGTTTAAAAATGTCTGTGTCTTTCTGTATGTGGATTTTTTTTCATCCAAGCTTTTACACCGCAAACCAAAATTGCCATAGATAACTGCTTTACCTCTGTGAAGACATTTGTTTCCTGTTGATATTTAATTAGTAGATGCATTCCATAGGTCAAGTTAGAGGGCAAAAATAAGAGTCAGTTTTAGAGGATTCAGCCTATTCTTAACCAGCATGGTATTTAGAAATGTTAAACTGCAATAAAAATCCACATCTATGTGGACTCACCTAGAGTTTCACAACAGCAGTGAGAATAGAGCACAGGGCTTCCTATTTCAAATGTCTTCAAAACATCCCTCCAAAGAATCTCTGTTAGGTGTTGGGAGTAGAACCTGGGGCATCCAGTTTCACAGTCTTGACCATTTAAGTGAGATGAATAAAATAGGGTTGGTTTCAGAAATGCACTGTGAATGGATTACTGTTTTAGCCCCGAAAACACACATTTCTTCCAGCAGTATAAAAGGGAGGGGGGTGTTTATGCCACCAGTATAGGAAACACACATCTCTTTGCTCCGGTGACTAAAGCAGACTAATGAGAGCTATCAAACGTGCTAGAAGGAAAGCCTTTCATTGCCTCACACTGGTAAAATCTTAAGTGTTTTCTGTAGCATTACTTCCAATCGACACCAGCGTGAAAGAGAGACAAACAGCAGGCAGCATCAGTGTCCCACAATAGTCCACGTGCTCTTCATGGCAGTGAGTGAATATGGAGAGGCAAGCGCTGCAACCCCAGGAGACAACTACATGAACCACCAAAGGCATACCCAGTTACCTTGAGCCTAATCTAGTAGATATATTCAAATTAAGTACATTTAAAGCCACTGCTGTTCCAGACAAAAGAGGGAGTATGAGCTCTGCTACTTTCTGTAAGGAAAGAAAAATGGGCAAAATGGCAGAGCTGAGCCACTGGTCCGGGGGACCAGAGCCATGAGGACATGTAGAGAAATTGCTCGTACAGGCAGATTCCAATGAGTCACTGACTTCTGCTTTCCAAATGCTTCCTGGGCAATGCATAATTCCAATGTATTTGTCATTATATAGAGAAAAATCCAAACTCCATTCCACTTGATCAAGTAGCTTGTCCTTACCAAGATCTGTGGGCTGGGAAATCAGCTGCTGGAGGCCTGTAAAAGAGTAAGCCTGGGATCGTTCCCAGGTTGGTGCTTAGAGATGACTTCGGATCACCTTGGGCAACCACTATTTTTAAAAGACAGACATTACCTAAGAATATTTATATTTTGAGAGAAACCAGATAACCTGGGGCAAAATGCTCACCTTCAGTTCACAAAGAGTTTTCATGCCTGAGATTGTGTTACAGTTTCGAAAATTCACAGCAAAGGCTCCAGGTTTGTTTGAAGACACGCATGAAGAATTATATGGTGAAATGTTTCATTCTGGCTGTGAAAAAAGTTAATTCAAAACAACTAAAACATCAGCCATAAAGATGTACAACATTTTTCAGGAAGCCTTGTCCACCTTGAACTAATGTTTTCTTAAAAAACAGCCTGCCTGTAATAATCACTGTTACTGAAAAGACATCCCAAGGTTGCTGTATGGAAATATGTTAAATACGTTCTGAAATCCAATCTAATATAATTTCAACATTAGAGCTCATTCATAATCCTGTATTAAAAGCCTATGCAATTTTCATGAAATATGTCTGTCTGTGTAATCATGAATGCTGAATATTGTCATGACTTTCCAGGAATTTTCAGCTTCAATGCAGAGGAAAGAAAACTCTTCCAACTGGACTTCTACACCACTGAGAAGAAATAACAATAACAGCTCTAAACGTAAAATAAACATTTCTGGAAAAATACTATCTTTTCAAAGAGGCTGTAGTCTGAATTTCAAGCTACTAGTAATATGACACAGAGGCTTCGAATGTGCCTGTGGTTACAGCTCCTTGCTTTGTGTGGCACTGGGGAAAAACAGTCCCAGTAGAAAGGAATCTGTTTACTCACGCCTAGATTTAGAAAGTGATCCTTCAGATGGAGTTGTCTTGAACCCCGAGAATATTTCTGCTTTGAATCGCCAGTGTACAGCTGGATGCAGCTGTTTCTGTGATCAGGTATTGCCAATTCTTTCTAATTGCATGGGTGGAAAAGTAAGGGAAATTTTCAGCATCACCATACATCTGATGTGAGTACACTAGCTGCTTCTCAGGATTTCTCTGTGTTTATAATTTTATAAAAGAATCAAAGCCTATGAAGTAGTACTTGCATATACAAGAGGGGTGAGGAGTGGGAAAATTCTGCTTCTCTCTCTAATGTTCCTATTCACTGATGGCTCTTTGATATTTTTCCTTTTTATAAGCAACCTTTTTTTATTAGTGGAATATTTCTGGTTCCGTGGCATAACTTTAAAATGATAGGAAAAATTATACAACTGGGATCTCAATTATTCAGCACAGCCATTTTAATCCTTCATGTTATTTGATCCAGTACAAGGTAATATACGTCTTATTTCCAATTAGAATACAATTCTCACTATATTCATCATCTATTGATGTCTGCTTTTCCATTTGCCAGAGACATGAAACTGTGTGATTCAAAGGGTGCCATTTAGCCTACCCTACCTGTGGACAATTATGTAGTGTCAGCAAGGCTGCCTGTAGGTTTGATGCCTGTAGCCTGAGGCAGCTGGGAGCTGCTGTGCGCTTGCTTTCCTGCAAAATTTCTCGCCAGCTGACAGCGTACTGCAGAAATGGTTCCTCCATGCTTCCGCAGCCCGATGCCATTTGTATGAGCAATACTGCAGAGCACGTTTGTTTGAGACTCTGCAGCTGCATGTGGCAAAAAGATCACTTCTCATGCCTGAGGGCCGTATCCTGCAAACCCCTTCATAGTGCTATATGCTCTGTGACCCTACGCTTTGCTCTCCCTGCTGTCCTGGGACAAATTCTGCTACTGACTTCAGCAAACTCTTAAGAAATGTGTCCTGCAGACTTAATAGGTGGGAATCCAGCTTTATTTGGCCAGGAAGCATGGAAAAGGCCTTTGTCCAAAAAGGCCCTTGTGATAACCGCCTTGGTGCACTTAAGAGATTTCATGCAGACTGTCACTCTCTCAGATTTTAAGGTCCCTTTGAAAGCAGGTTTATTGTTAATCTTTTGGTAGCTGTTATGATCCAGTTATTATTAAGGTTCTTTAGAAATACTTCTGCCCGAATTAAGGTGCAAACGAGACCATATGCCCGTCAATAGTAAGGGTTTTATTTGATGGTAAATATGAGAGAAAGAGAGAGAGAGAGAAAGAGAAGAAAGAAAGGAAAGGAAGGAAGGAAAGGAAGGAAGGAA
>VXBT01005025.1:792885-846209 GCA_013400235.1 Oriolus oriolus
AGCCTCTCACGTGAGAGTCCCGTGGATGTGGCCTGTGGGGCTGGGGGTGCCACAGCTGGGCCGGTTTGTGTAGGGGAGGATGGGTGTTTATTGCCTCTGAGCAGAGGTTACGCCACGCACCCGAAACCTCCTCCTCCCCCCTCGGCTGGGGGGAGGCTGTGTAAACCTGGCTTCTGTGAGCTGTGATCTCCCCCCACCCCAAACTCAGCTGGGATGGCAGCTGGAGGCTTTGGCCTTTTGTGGGTGCACACCTTCCCCTCCGCCTGAGGTGACTGAACAGTGGGTTTCTCTTTATCTAATCAGCAGTTTGATTTTCAGTCCGAAATCCCAGTCTTCAGGGAAGCTTCTTTGGTTGTAGCTTCTTTATAATGAGCAAAACTTTGTATCAATGTTTCAGGCATGAACTATTTTCAGTCTCTGATAGTAGCATTAGTATGCTGGAGAAAAAGATGAGAGAAGACAAAGGCTGAAGCTCAGTTGCAGAATACTCAAAACTTAAAAAAAAACTTTAAAAAAAAAGGCCTGAGTTGAAAGAGGAGAGGCACTACAGCCAGCATACCTGTGAACTTAAAGGTGAGAGCTGGAAGGCAGGTGACTTTAAATGGTGACAAGACTCTTGTGACACTTCCCTGGAATTAGAGGTCAGCCCACTCTCATTTCTTTGTTTTTTCAGTGTGCTGGACTCCGAACATGATTCATGCAGACTGAGCTGAGAGCAAAGCTATAGTATTGAAATGGACTAGCGTTTTCTAGGTTGGGGTTAACTTGAGCTATGGAATCTTCTCAAAAACCTACTCCAAAGCCCATTAGACCTGGTGGAATGGTGGCAAACAGTGACCTTGTGAGGGACCATGTCTAAACTAAGAAGTCACACAAATGCCCACTTCTCTGTGTGCAGCGGGCTTCATTCTCACACTTTCAAATGAACAGGCTGCTTTCCCACTTATGCAGCTGTCAGAGTGAGATTTTAACTATTTCCGTTTCAAACCTTGCTTCTTTCTCTGTGTCCAAAGTATCCTGGCAGATGACCAGAAAGAATACTGTAATCTTATGTTGAGAAGATGGATAGGGAACTCTGTTTCTTGTGGCAGAGGAACTGGAAGGATCCAGTGAAATTTCCAGGCAGGAGATTTTAGTGGAAGCAAGAGACAGAACCTTTCTGTACAGCACTGAGTTACTCCGACGGATTCAGTACTTCACAATGCTATGGGGTGCTGGTAAGCTCTGTGCAAGCCTTGCTTTGAACTGCCTTTTTTTCAATTAATATTTTTATTACAGGTGATAGATGTTTGAACTAATCCAAATGCATGGTGTTTTGCAAAGTTATGGAAGAGCATGACCTCACAGGTTTGAATTTTTGTAATGATTTTCCATAGCCCTCTTTAAAAGCTTGCTAATTTCGATAGATAGCAAGCTCTAAGATTCATGCTAACACTGGAAAAGCTTTAGTATCCTTAAAGACACCTCCTTGTAGAGGCTTTTACAAGCAGATCAAAAGGCAGATCTGTATATTTTCACATTATTATTTTACAAGTGTTTGGTGAAAATATTTTTTTTTACTCTAGTGGTAGTGAAAAGGGTCTTAATAGCTGTAACATTACATAGCATTGGTGTCCACATTTACACAGAGAACAGCTGAGATTAAACTTACGGTTGTACTGACCAGGAACAAGCAATTTCCCTATGATGATGGAGCCAGACTATGTGCAGCCTCTAAAGCTGCAGAAAGCAGCCAAATCATTTGAAAGGTAAATTAATGCATCCCTTAAAAGTGCACATCCACTGAAAGCCTCTGCCCAGCAGAAGGCAAAAGCAGCAAGTTGCCATGTGCTGCTGTTTCTGCAGGATGAGTAATCCCTGCCGCTCAAGGCATTCATTGGGAAGGCTGCCCTGGAACAGATGGCCCAGGAAGGGGTGCTGAGGATCAATATTTTTACAAAGGCATTCAGCATTTCACTTTTTGCCAAGAGCTGGGAGGCTGTCCTACAGATAAGCATTTCTTTGTAAGGACCAAAGGAAGGAGATTCCCTGGTTTAGACGGGAGCGGGGATGACCATCAGTGGGGAGAGGAAGGTGATCTCTTACAGCATTTGGTATACTTAATTTGTGGGTCTGAACCTCATGCTAGGACTTCACACTACCATAAGATTCAGTGCATTGAGAAGCAGAAGGACTTCAAAACACATTTTAAATTATTTAATCTCAAAACATTAGCAAATAGAGATGCTCTTGGGCATTGAACTGAATCTGTAAGAATGGGGGAGGAACACAGATAGAAAGGAGAAAAAAACCCCAACAGATAGACTCATTTAATTTATGTAGGAGGAAACTAAGGCACAAAAGCAGTTGTGAGCGATCTGAGGTCAGTCAGAGGGAGGGAAATCTTTAACTCACCATCCTTGCTTTAGTCCCCAGACAAGCATGGCCACACGGGAGACCCTCGGCTCCTGCCTCTGGATGCTATCCTTGCTCCCCCGCTACTTGAAGCTGAGCAAGCAGATGCTGCCTGGGCTTAGAGGAAGAGAGAGAGGAGGAAGATTGAGGGTGGAGGTTGCCTGTCACAGGTGAAAGTGGTGGTGGGTGGTGGGGTGGCTTTGGGTTTCATAGGTAAATACATCTATGTCAGGTATCAGAAGTTACCAGAGGGTGACTATTCCAGAGGGGGCCATCAAAGTGCTTCTTTCTCTGTGTCCCCCCCACATCATGGGCTGTGACTTTGTAGCAGTAACTTCTCTCCCAGTAGCCCCAGGTGGGCATCCAAAGGGTAGTAATAGAGCAATGTCTTGGCTGTTCCATGTAGGCCAAGCCTTTCTACCTCTCTGTTGGTGTCCTTTTCCCTGCCAGGCATATGTCACTCTGCCTGTCCACTGCGTTTGCGCTCAGACGTTGGCTGGGGGTGTTGGCTGGCCTGGGGTCACCGCTCTGCAGAGAAACACACTCTGTCAGGTCCGGAGCTATGTGCTCGCTTTCATCGCATGGATATGCGTCAGCGTGCCACTTTAAAGTAGTTCAAGTAAGAGATGTGGGAGAACAGATGAGGAGAAGGGAGGCAGGAAACATGTCATAAATCCACAGTGAGGGGGACTCTGAAGTAAGAGAATTACAGACTCTGGAAAACACATAAAAATCTGCTGTAGAAAGGGCACTGTCAATGCATCCTGTCAGTGCAGTTTGGTTTTTATTTCCTAGTGTGCAATATGATATAAAAAAAGTTCACCTTTACTAGATGATCCATGGAAGCCCGTATTTCACACGAGATTTATTTTTCATGTGAATAGGCTTGGTGTTTCCAGACGCCGGTGGATATCAGTCACCGTCCTATAAAACGAGGCCACCAGCACCTGTGGTCTCCCAGGGACTGTCTCTTCCAAGTGCTGCTCCTCACACAAGGGCCACTTCATTGTTTCTGCTTTGTGTTTAAGTAGAGCTGAACTAAAGAATGTAGAGTTGAATAAAAATAATGGAGAAAGATCAGACTGAAATTATTTCCCTCCCCCCCAAGAAATCCCACTTGTGCAATCATCAGATATGTGAGCTTTGTGCTTTCTCATATTGCTATTGTAAAAAGAGAAAAAAACCTTGAACCCACTCAAGTATTACAGAGGGTCTCAAATACTACAAAGAGTTTCTATAGATATATGTCCCACTGCAGGAATCTGAAATTCCCTCAGCACCCAGAATATTAAGCAATCTGGGGCCTGTACTTTTAGATCAAGATTTGTGAGAATGGAACATCCTGACTTGCCTGAAAACGACTGATGAAAAGAAAAATTGCCAGTGCAGCAGGCACCAGCCTCTCTGGCAGCCAACTATTCTCAGCCATCCCCACCACCTTCATGGGATATAACATGTTCAATATGGGCAAAAGGCCTCCAGGCTCTGTCTGAAAGGCTCAGTGATGCTAATGAACAATGAGGAGGAGGGTTTACACTGTGTAACCAACTTCAGGCATGATGAAAAATAATTTCTTTACAACAGTATATGAACTGGGACATCCCAGACTGAGAGGGGGATCTCTTCCCCATTCCCTTCCTTTGCCACTCTCTGTACCTCCTTTTCTTATTCCTTGGCCACACTGCGTAGTAGCAAGGACACATTCCAGTAATTCTGCTGGCAGCTGATTGTGAAGGGTCGATTGCGTGCCACTGATGCTCTATCTGCATGGTATTCCTACAGACTGAAGTGCCATGGGGATGTAAATAAGGAAGAGACCATTGCGTTTGGGCTTCCCTGTGGGGTCTCCCTAGCCAGACAAGCGCATTGCTCCCTTCCCTCAGCCACCCATCTTACTTTAATCTTTTCTTTCCAGCACAGCTTGAGAGCTGTTGCTGCTGAGACTGCATTTTCATTTCTTCTGTTTCAGTGCTACTCTGTGCTTAACGTATTAGTGGTGTGAAGTAGGGAGGAAGGAAATAGAGGGGAAGCACAAGGAGCAAAGTAAACATCTTCAGGGAGGTAAAGACCGCACAGAGAAACACTCACTCACGCTTTTCAGCCAGGGATTTTACATGCCTCAGCTTTGCATGACAGTCCCATGTGCAGCACTGCGCTTCCAGGCCATGCCAGCAGCCATGGGGGTTGCAGAGCCCTGTGAGTCAGGGTCCCACATGCTCATCCTTTATTGTGCCAGGCTGTGTGGGGCCTGCTTTCAGCTGTGAGGCATTTGAAAAGTACAGGCACATTCCCATCCAGATGAGCAGGCTGCTTGTATTGGGACTTCAGCTGTCTTTTCCCCAGTGGTAGGATGTTCGGAGGAGCAGTTTTCCACATGCTATGGCTCGAATCCCACCAGTAGATAAGACTACTTTGGCTTACAGCCTTCTGGGTACAGATGTGATGTCCATCCCACAAAATCTTAAGGTACTGTGAGAGCAGGCAGGGCATAACAGACCCTGCTGTTATTTGCCAGGCTCCCAAAGTCACGGTGTCCGTGTGTGCAGAAGGACCTACAGAGTCTCTAGCCTCTGCTGTGATGAAGGGCAAGGTCAAGCTGAAGTTTCCTTTGGGAGAGCCAGCAACCCCATGAGCCCCCAGCCTGGCTGAGATGGGGAAAGCACCTCTGAGGGACACATGGCACAACCTCACACAGCCCTCACACTGCTTGTGCGGGGAGTCTGTGGTCCTCTGCAGAGCAGATGCATGACAACTGATGGAGAAGAACGATATTGTTTATTTTCCAGTTAATCAGGAAAATGGGTAACTTCAGTGACCATCAGCAGAATAGCCAGGTACAGCAAGGGTCACTGTTACGGAGCTGTATGTCTGTGGCTTTACCCAGGTTCATTCTGCATTTCTTGTTGTTACTGTACAGCCACTCTGGGTGGGGGCTCGACGTGACTTACTCCTTTGCCAAGACTAGAACTGTCTTAAAGTGCTGCTCCGAACCCTCCTGCCTGCTGCCAGTGCCTGGGTGGTGCTGTGATTTTGAGAGAGCCCTATTTTTGCTGCATCACAGCTGGAGGCCCCACTAGCAGCACCAACACTTCTAAAATTTATCTTAGCCTTGAGCTGGAGGCACAGGCCATCACTGGCTTGTTTTCCAGTTCCTTTAACCTCTGTATTTTGCAGTGGCTACAGAAGTGTGTCTGCTTCAGTGTTTTCTGAACGAGCTGTGCTTCCTCCATGGGAGAGAAGCAGGAGATCTCGCATGCAGACGGCCTTTCCCCTCATCTGAACAGCTGCTTAGCCCAGATTTCACCCTGATTTTTTTCTTCGGCTTTGATGATCTGACTGTCCAGTAGCAGTGTGTTACTGCTGCACCTGTGCTTTGGAGAGGAGTACCCGCTGAGCCCAGTGTAGGGAGGCCATGGGGGCTGCCCCTGGTTGCCTGCCCCCTGACTGGGCCAACCTGGTCCTGCTGGCTGTGGTCTGGGAGGGCAGAAATCAGCCCTGTACCCTGGGCTGCAAGCTGGCTGTGGGGCTGTGGATGAGAAGGCACAAGGCAAGGAGCTGGGGTGGAAAGCACAGCCTCTGTGGATGCATGTGGCTGAAAGATGAAGGTTTCTACCTGGTGCAACAGCTGTGGGAGTCACATATGGAAAGAGAGGGTGGTCTGGTGCAGGAACAACAGTACAGAGCCTTTGGGGACACAGGGGCAGTGGCCATCCCAGGGCCCCCAGCTCAATAGGCAGCCATGGCAAGTTCCTCATGTTGCCACTGGCCAAGTGGGCTGGTGGACAAAAACTACATAAGAACAAAAAAAAATTTTTGGAAGCAAGTGCAGAAATAAGTGTCTGTATCACTGGCCCAAGTGAGCTACCCCAGGGTACCATAGAGCTTTTCGGTTAAAATGCTCACTAAACAGCATATGCCGTTGTCCTGACATGAACATGCCCAGCCTGTGGCTCTGGTGCAGGAAGGGCTGTGGGAAGAGCAGGAGGGGTTAAGCCGTGTAGCTCCAAACGCACTGCGTCCTCGGAAACGGGCAGGAGGAGTAGGGGGGACCTGTTCCCTGGTGAGGCTGGAGCAGCTGTAACTGAGGGTCCCGCAAGGGTCCTGTGGGACCGGGGGCTGTTTGCTGACTCCAGCCCCCAGCCCCTTGGCACGCAGCCCAGTCCCAAGACATATAAACCAAAGAAGCATAAACAGATGATCACATGAAAAATATATCATGATTAGGCAGATAGATCCCAAATGTTTGTCTATAAACTGCAGCAGGCAGCACAAGTGTTCACTGCAGCTGTAGTTTCTCATCTTATTTGTGTAAGTGTGCCACTAAGCTTAGACATGGGCAAATTAATCTTTCATTGATTCTCACTTAAGAAGCTGCTTTAAAGATATATCAACGTTTGATTCGACCCTTTTGCAACTGGTATTATACCGTAAACTGCTTCTCGCTTAATAGAAAATCTTTGTGCATTTTTTCTCCTGGGTTACTTCCTTTTCTCTCTGAAGCCAGTGAAGTGGTTTGCTTTGTGAATGAAAGCTGGATGCCTTTAGCAGGATGGCATTAACACTGACCTCTGCTCATGCATTGAATTCCTGCCCAGTGGGAGGCGAGGTTGGAGGAAAGAGTTAGTTCATTGATGGTCAGAACCTGCTGAGAGCAGGACTGTTAACCTGCCTGGAAAGGGAACTGCTTAGAGGGCTTTTCCCTTTCTTGGATTAGCCCAATGAAGCCATCTTTCTCTCCCTTTAGTTTTAACCATCTGCTGGAAAGATGGTTCTGATTCATCTCAGCTTGGTAGAGATTATTTTTGTATATATAAAATGGCAGTAAATTGGAGTGTGGGGTGTGGAGGGGGTGTACACTTTAATTTTCCTGTTGCTACTTCCTGTATCAGAGAAGGCTATCTGAATTTCACAGCATGAAGTATTTAGCAAGGACAATGCAAAGAAATCAAAACCAAACTCCTTCAGGCATTTCCCAAGAAATTTAGCATGTTCTATGCCCCTTGGATCCTAAACTGCATCCTGTGAAAAGGGTAAGCAGGAAAAGAAAAATTTTGTGAAGCTGATTGCCAACAGCATCATCTGACAGCTAGTGCATGAGAGTTGTTCTCAGAGAGACTGGTCTATAGTTTATAATGAAAAGACATTGTGTAAAAATAGCAACTTTTAATTTAATCATTTTACCTGCTGACTATGGTGATAAAACCTGTGCTCTGCTTTTTTTAGAGCTGCAGAGGACTCAGAGTGCAAGTCTAAACCCAGAAGGTTCACACAGCACAACTGTAGGTTTTTCTTTCCTTTTTGCCTTCTTTGTCCTTCAGAGCCAAGGGAGCATTTGGAGAATCAGCTGCATCTCTGCTCCTTTTTACACAATCCTTTTTACAAAATTCTCTTCCCTGTCGCTTCGACTACCAAGTTGCTTCAGGTGTAGGTGCAGGAGTGACTGTCCTGAAAAAAGAGTCCATAGTCCAAGTCAAAGTGTGGCCATAGCAGTTAGAAACACAATGTCTTATTTTAGCTGTCCCACCCATGTCAATCAAGAAGAAATCCATTGAAGCATCAAGAAGAAATCCATTAAAGTCAGTGGAACTGCTTTCATTGAGATTAGGGTCGAACTTTGGTGTCTGTTTTATTTGTAAATTGAGCAGATAGAAGCCACTGGGAGATCATGAAATCGGAACTCAGCAATTTTCATTTCCACTTGTTTTTTTGAGTAAAACCATACTTTGTTATCCTTGCAGAGTCTACGAGGACTAGTTTGAACTACTCTCACCAGCTAAGACAACACTTCTTCTCTATAAGGTGAGAATGTTGAATAAAGCTTATCGATGTAGTTGTTTCTTTTTCTTTTAATTCACCTCCTGACCTTTTAAAATTACTTTACTCAACAAAGGACAATAGGGCCAATCCAACTCCCATTAAAGTCAGCAGGAGTCTTTTCATTAACTTCAGCTGAAGTTGGGCTGGGCCCAATAAGACTAACTTTAGGACTAAAAAATAGCAACTCATATAGAGCTTTATCTTGCCCCCTGTGGCTTGATAACTGACCTCCCATCATGTTCACTGGGACAGGATCAGGCTTATAAAGCCAAGTAAAACTATTACAGACCTAATCCTATAACCCAAAGCTTATAAAGTATTTGAATTTCCTCTTTTTAATCACACTGTAATATTTGAGAACTATTCATGACTTTATGAACAGAGAGGAGCATCCAGCTGAACAGATTGGATTCATCTTTGGGTTGCTTTGTGCCCTAGAGTTTTCTGTTTTTAAAACAGGAAGGTGACAGGGGTAAGGGGCTGAAAGATGACCTCATGTAACTCCTTCGCTGTTCAGCTTATTTTGCTCCATCTTCCTACACAAGCGCCGTTCTACTTCCTTGCCAGTGCCTTGCCAGGTCACCCCAGCTCAAATCCTCTGCACCATTTGCTTTCCCAGAAGAATGTGCCACTGGTCTCCTCTACCTGCTTGTCCTAAAGGGAGCAGAGCAGCATTCAGAGGGGTTAAGCTGGGGCAGGGTTGAGATGTGGATTCCTCTTGGTCTAACGGGAGCAGGCAGACTGGATTTTGTTCTTTGTTACACCTTTGCCACAAGACAATTAACATTTGTTTTCTAATTAATGCTTAAATATATTCTAACACAGTGCAAGTTTCACCAGCTCACAAACTCTCAGTCTATGATGTGGATTTTGCTCTGTACATGATAAAAAGCTGATTTTTTTCTCTTTATTGGTTTTTCATCATGCTCTTTTCCCCTCTCTATCTAATTACCTTACAGTGAACCTACATGGAAAACTCCGTAACAAACACACTGATTTGTTTCACCACCAAGAGAAGAGAGGTCCTTTGGCAGCTCTTTGAACTGTTGTAAAAAGCCCACCTACTGCAGGTTCTTGTATGTTTTATTCCGGAGACCCTAGATCACAAACTTTGTTTTTGTTAAAAATAAATCTACTCACTGCCATCTGTGGGGAACATTTTCCAAAATCAGAAAACTACTCTGCCATCAGAATAATTTGTAGCAGCCACCCAGGGAAAGGTGGGCTCGGTGACGCAACCACGCTGAGAGGCAGGACACAGAGCTGCAGCAAATGCTGTTCTACCCTCAGCCCCGTGTCATGAACCCTTCTCCTTTTTCAGCAGAATCTAAATTTAAGCAGTCCTTTAAATATAGACACGTAGTGTATTAGAAAGACCTCCCAGATATCCTCAGCTTCTCTATGCACGAAGAGGAAGAGCCCCCCTGACTTCTGACACCATCAGCCCTGGTATTCTCTGCGCTCACCCAAATGCATTGCAGCATCAACATCAGTCACTTCAAAGAGCTCTTTCATGTACCACAAACTTTTTTATCCAGAAGGCCCAAGCAAAAGGCAGATCTGGCTGTGTCTGGCTTTATTTGGCTCGCCACTTGTGTGGCCCCTTGGAAAGGTCTCAGAAGAGTGAACAAACTTTCTATGCATTTTCAGTGAGCAAGCGTAAGACACAAAGCTTTTTCTGTCACTCGTTGTTAGCAGTGCAAGGTAATTAATGGCTTTGTGTTGCTGTTGGGTGTGTTGGTCCCGCTGAGGGAAGGATTCCTCCCCCACCTGCACTGCAAAGAAGTCCTGTTCCCTGGTTAGGCAGTGCTTGGAGATGGTAGATTCCATTCCTCTCTGCTGAGGCTCCTGCTCATGTCTCAGGAGGGAGCCTGCCGACCGTACCAGATGAGGCTGCTCTCATGGCGCCCACCTCAGCAAGCAGCTGGCCCTATGCCCAATTTCACCATCACGGGGTTGCTCTGGGAAGCCACCTGCAGAGAGGTCAGCTCTTCTGGGATCAATGTTTCGATGAGGACCACACAGCCCCATTTCAGGAGCCTCTGTGTAGGGAAGCCTGGGGAGATGTGCACACCTGTCCCACCAACTCACCCTTCCCAGTCCTGTGGGTGCTCATGAAGCAAGGAATTCTGCTCTCCAACAGTTCTTACACCCTATGCAGCAGCTGAAGGAGCCAACCCACCGGTGCCCCTTTTGGGGAAAACTGTGGTTCTGCACATCTCAGGTGGAGCAGGCTCACAGGAACCTGTCTACACCACACAGAAAATCCTGTTGTCAGATCCTTACTGTTGACAAATTGTGTTTGACAATGTTCAACATCGTAGGTCTTTTCTGCACAATACTTACTAACTTTATGCAACAGGCACCTAACTTCAGGACCTTAATCACACACTGTTAGCTCTTCTGTCATCTAATTCACTCTCTGAAGAAGCCCTTGCTCTCTGCTAAGAACAAAGAAAACCCACCAGAAATAGACATCTGATTTGGAGAGTTAGGTGCCAAAAGTGAGTTGGGATAAACCTTGTTTACATCCTCAAAAATCTCACATGAGGCATTTTCCCAGCCACTTAGTCTCCTGCAAACAGGAGATCTGATTGAAGATAATAGCTCACTTTTTTAGGAATCTTCTGATGAATTCATGGGAGCTGATGACATTGCTTACCATTCAAGTGGCACCTAAAGCAACAGTTTTTCTTAGTGATTTATGTAGATGCAAATATTCTGGCAAATTCTCTGGAATCTCTGTGGGGAGAGACAAGCCAGATTCTGCACTCTCTTTTTAAGTGGAAGCCAGCAGAGAGGGGAGTACACATACCAGATTTGCTTCATATACCTTTGTTGGCCAAACAAGTCATACAGCCAACAGCCTGTTCCATGCTTCATCCTGCTTTTGTAGCCACAGGAGAATGGCAAAGCATACAGCAGGAGATTGTGTTTTGCACTCTTGATTCTTATTACAAGGTTCAAAGTGTTTTGTTTATATGCTCAAAGAACAGAGGCCAATTCTCTTCACGTTTGTAATTACTTGGGTACAACTGGCAAGAAAGTTGTTTTTCTCAACTGGAATGCAATTGTCTGTAGCCAGTCACATATAAAAGACTTTTGGTATAGTTTTATCCATTTCTCTGTTCTTTGAATATTAAGCAAAAAGTGGAAGCTGATTCCCTAGAGGATGTAATGCTTTCTGCTGCCACAGACTGTCGTGTACTTACCAAACACATTGATTTTCTTTGGACCGTAATCTTCTAAAAAATTTTAAAAAATTTTTAAAAATCTTTTTTTTTAATGGATTGAATGTGACTACATATTTCTAAAATACACAAAGGTGGGACAACCACAAATGTATAATTAATGAATTGTTCCAGCCATATTTACTGCAGAAGTTACCAGAGCCTTGGTTGGAAAACATATCCCTTCTGGTCTGGGCCAAGTGCATGCCAACATGTAGTATATTTTCATTAAGTTACATGATATTAATGTTTTCAGGAATCACTTGTGTTCTTCCACTCTGCCTGCCAGAAGTGTTGCCCAAACCCATTCCCTATTTAATCGTGAAGGAATGCTGTTCAAAAGATTTGGGGTCAGAAGTGCTCAATAAATCAATCCAGATACACTCCTAATGAGTGGTGAATTAAACAGCATTTGCTTTAGGATCAGGGGTCCTCCTGGGAGATTATTTTTTATTGCTAGCAGGGTTGTTCACTTGCAGGTATCGAGAAGCTGTGAGTTAAGGCCTGTTAAGAAGGTCTACAAAAGAATCTGTGTCTTCTTTACTGAACGCATGTGATTATGTCCAGACAACAATGATAAATAGGTGAGACTCATCCTCTGCTGGAATACCCTGTTTCCTAAATTAAGGAGGAAGAAAAATTTTGTAGCTTCAGGTGGGATAAAGTTATTCTACATTTATATCTCCACATTCCTATCTTGCAGACCGCAACACAAGAATTTAGAACCAGGAGTGTGAAGAAACAGCTGAGGTGGAAAAGAGATGTTTAGAGTCCACACTGGCCAGCAGGAAAGGCAGCTCACTGTGACTACTCAGAGGAGTCTCTGCAAGGCTGGGCAGGACGTTTTTCCTGTGATGGGGAATGAAGGCTAGAGAAGCCAGGGCTTTTTGCCACCCTGAAGGACAATGTGCAAAATTTCAGGCAAAATGTTTGAAATGGAAAGGATGTTGCTTGATGTAACATTTAGTTCATTTCTAGCTTTCTATGCTTTTGAAAACTGGTGTTTTTTCAGAACATTAGAAATTAGTAATTCCAGATTTCTGTCACTCTCCCTTCCCATCACCACCCTTCTCTGAGCAGGCCAACAGGTTCACTTGTGCAGGGAAGTAGCAAGGGAATATATACTGTCCCCATGCAGCCTAAGTGGCATAATGAGGAGCAAGTGAGAGTCTGTGAAAAAGCGGAAGAGGATCAGGTCCCACACCAATACCTAAAGAGCCACACTTCATGCTAGAAGAAATTAAGAAACCCATGCATATAAAAGGACATGACCATCCATCATCATTCAATCTGTCATGTTCAGAGAGAAACACAGTTAGATCCTTTATCTTTGCAAATTATTATGTTTTTATGACACATTGCTCACTTTGCATCACATAATTTAATTTAATTCTAATTTAAACAGATAGTGTGGCATTCCATTTTCTGTCATAGTTCCACATTTGGACAGAAATACCCCACAACACTGTAGTGTAGTACACAATCATGGAGGGGGGACACATGGATGAGGTGACTTCCAGGTGAAGGATGTGGATACAGAAATTTGAAATATCCTCATAAGGAACAAGGGCTTTGAAACTACAGTGCTACAGTTTCCACAGAATATTTAGCAATTCATGTTCTGGGACTCAGATTAAAAAGAGATTTTAAAAGAAAGTGCAGGTCAAAACTTGGCATTTTGTTTCTGTGGAAATGCTGACATTTCCAGACAGCTTCTTGTTCCGTTCTGAATTGGAACAAAGCCTAAAAAAGTTTTACCTTTCCTGTGGAAATGAAATTCTGAAAATATTTTGTTCTAGGGAGCTCAAAACATTGTTTTTCACCTTTTCTAAAATCAAACGCAGCAGACATGCTCATGGGGAGGAGTGGAGTTGTCTTCTCAGATAGCTGCCACGTCTGAAGTGCAGTGGTGTCAGAGGCAACTCCACAGTATTTACGGGACGGTTTCTGTGATGTGTGGAGCATAGAAACTCCTCGGTCCCATTCTTTCTTGGGCCTCCAGACTGGCCATCAGCCCTGCTGTGCTGCAAAGCCTGGGAGCTGCAACTCCTGAACTGGAGCTGAACATCATCTGCTGCCAGGGAACAGAGCCTGCAAGACAGACAAGAAAGCTCCGGCCTGGGTATGGCAGAATTTTCCAGAATCAAAAATATTTTCATGAAACATTTTGGCTTTGACATATAGCCATGAATCAATCACCAGTTTGTAACTAGTTAGGAACCATGTAGGTTTGGTGGGTAGCAAAGCACATTATGGGTCTTGGACAATCCTAGTGGCTTTTATGCCAGTCACCAGTGGGAGAACTGGGTTATATCAAAGAGGCTAACCTGTGCAGGAAGTAAGAATTAGCTTCAAAAATCCTGGGATGACCCTGTGGATATATACAAGCCCACGGAATGTCACTGAGTGTGCAACTCACGAGCAACAGAAGGTCTGAAGAGCTAAAACAGTCTGGAACAGCCACACTGTTGTTTAGGTTATTTATGTTGGTTAGCCATGTACATATTTTCACTGGTTTAGATCTCACTTCATTTTGAAAATGGGTTTTGGACTCATAGGTTACCTGGGCACTTTTAATAGTTTTATCTCGAATTAATAACTCTTCCAGGAGTAACTTCAGTACTTGCACATTCCCTGTTTTATAGTAGATATTATTTATCCCCACATATGCCAGTTCAGAAGGACAGACCATTCAGGAAAAGATGTGGCTTATTATATAGCAGTGATGGATGGTTTCTTTATAGAAACCACTTGCATGTGAGAGAACAACTGTTGTGTATTAAATGCATTCCCTGTATTATGCATAGAGTTCATACCTGTCGTTGAAGTCAAAATCCAAAAGGGAGAGAAAGAGAAAGAAACTTTATAAAAATACATTAAATATCCACAGAAACATCAGACAGTACACCATGATTTTTGTTATTACAATGAGCATCTATGGAAGCCATGATGATGCAGTGCTTGAGAAACTTGGCAAATGCATTGGAGTGCCTGGGACATTTTGTTCCTGTACTGAAGAAGAACGATGAAAACTGCATATTGAGGAGTAAGTTACTCATAAAACATTAATAGCTGGAGATTTGCCAAATCATTATTAATTTTTTTTTGGAAATGGTATTAGGTATTATTCCAGAAGATAAGATTTTCTTTCCATATGTCCATACCAGTTCAGTATTGGAAGACGAAACACATACCTAGGGGATTACAGGCCCAGAAAACACCTTTTCCAGGAAAACAAGCTGAGTGAATCACTTCAGACAAAAATGTGTTGAAATGTTAAACAAGTGCTGTCTTGATTTAATGTTCTTGTTAATTATAAAAAAAATAACCACCTCTATGAACATGCACACAAGTTAAGACTGGTATTGTTTTATGGAACTAAGGGAAACAATGAAACTGGGCACATAACCTCAAACTATTCTGAAAACATATAAGGAAAAAATTGGTCCTGTGTTATTCTGAAGAACCAGAATTGTCATAACCTCGTGGTTTCTGCTGCAGGCCAGCTAACAAAGACACAGCTTAGAAGATCTCCAGGTGCCAGAGTTGTTTTCAAACCTGGAGCCAGACAGAATTTCTCTGGACAGGTCTTGAACCTCAGAGACAGCACAGCTTGGCCACACCTTCAAAATGAGACTCATCCCAATGTGGAGATTCCCCAAACACACTCCAAGAGATGGGAGCATGTCGTTTATACAATCACACAGGCTCTCTGCACTGTTCCTCATTTAGTTGTTTAAAATTGTTATTAGGGCCCTTCACATGGTGAACTTCTTCCCTGAACTCGGTGTACCCACAAAGTGGAGGGCAGTGGGAGGATTCTCTTGCCTTCCCTTCTCCCATGGGTTCCCTGCATATATATATATGTATGTATATGTATATATTTACATGCATATCCTCAAACTGAGGACTGGGAGATTTAAAAGGGCAAGAGCTCAACGTTTGTTTCTGTTGATGGGACAGGGAGAAGAACAGCTGAGCTGTGAGAGCTCGAGACAGACCCCTGCCAGCAGCAGAGGAGCGCAAGATGCCAACTGCACCAGCTGGGATTTCTTTGCTAGTTATAATTAAGAATGGGAATTTTATTTGTTACAAAAATTTGCATTTAAAAGTTGAGAGAAATGGAGTTCTTCTGTCCCACAAGCCCCAGGGGCCAGCAGAGATAGGAAGAAGAATAAGATTTGGGCTCAGAGAGCATGAGGAAAGGGGGACAGTTTCTGGGAAGGAATATCTGACCAACCAGGTATGTCTCTAAGAGACAATGTCATGTTTCTTCTCCTTATTTAAAAAAGCTAGAGTGCTTTGGGGATGTTCCGGGTAGTGAGGTGGTGGTAGAGAAGAAGTGGTGGAAACGAAGAAGGCTGATGGCAGCAAATATCTGGCAAGATAGTTTTAGCCTGAATCTAATAAAAAGAGCTGTGTAGATATCTCAGGCCTTTCTGCCAAGCCATGAGGGTGTGATTACTTTTCTTGGAATATGCTGTAATCTTCCCTGAATCCACATGCATTTCAGGTGCGGGACAGTAACTTTCTCCCTGGTTTTCTCTGAGTCTGGGAAGATTCACCAGATTTTCCAAGCTGATACTTTATTTTTTTTTCCTTCTTTGTTTCAGTTCTTCCAGTAAAGCTTATTTCTTTAAGCCCTGGTAAAATCTGGTAAGTAGAGAGGTTAGTCCTTCCTGCTGCTTGACATGGGGCATTTAGTTCTTGGATGTCTGGACAGCAAGTTTAAGCTGGTGACACTGAATTTTCTCAGCAGAAAATCAAACCCAGCCCAGACTGGTCACACTGACAATAGATAATTGCTGAAGGATTGCATGAATAATCAAGCACATATGGACACCTTTAGCACGTAACCCTTTAATCCAGGGAAATAAGCCAACAGTATCACAAGCACAGTACGTAAATGAGTATGTTTTGTTCTACATATACTTGTAGGGTATGTACAGGCACGTATTTAGAGAGAGAAGGAGGCAGAGGGCAAGAGCAAACATACCTGTGGAAAGCCAAATAAGGCAAGATAGGAAATACAAAAGCCCAATTTCTCAGGCTCATGATGGATGGTGACACAGCAATTGCATCCCAGCCGAGGCTCCCGGGGGGCTTGAAGGCGACTTCAGCAGAGGGACCAGCCTTCAGACTTCTGTTAAAAGTCACTCACCCGAAAGGCACTGGCATGTAATGAAGTCATTGCTCCTGCAAAAAACACCCTTCCCTTTGGCTGAGATGCAGGGCACTGATGTAAAGGGGCACCTTCCCAAGGAGCTGCAGATGGTGGCGGGCCATTTCCAGCCCTCTTTTCCCCGCTTCACTTCCCTCAAGGATCACCTCTGCTGCCACTCGCCTGCAGGCAAACTCGGACAGCACAGACCTCAGCCACTCGGTTGGTTGGTCCCATATGGCTCTGATTTCCAGCTCTGCACAAGCAGCAGCCACCAGGCCTGGAAGGCAATTAGAAAGTCTGGCAAATGCTGCCAGTTACAAGGCAGTGTTCTGCTGCGAGCATGGCCTGGTACTGATCACTAGAGGCTCTAAGCCCAGCCTTTTTTCCTTTTGCTTCAATTACAAGGCCTTGAAAGCATCTTGTGTTTTCAGTTGCGATTGTCATCACACTTCAATGCAGCTTGTGCCATGGCACGTGTGTGAGCACAGCTGGGTTTCTATAGAAAACCAAAGATATTTTGCTCCACAGGCCTGTGCATGCAGTCCCCACAATCTGCTAACAGCCAAATGTGTTGGGCTACCATTTCCAGTGGAAGATCAAAGAGTATATTTAAATGTTTCTAATTCACCATCCAAGTAACTACAGAAAGTCACAGGCAATGGGGGTGGCAAGGGAGTGGAAGAAAGGAGGTGTTAGAAGAGTGTCTTTGCCAGGTGCACATGTGCAAATTTGGCCTCAGGTGTTCACTTGCCGGGTGTAGGACTCACTCTTGGGTACTGCACCCCGAGGGGTATTCCCACTGACCAGACTAACCCTCTATTCCTGCTGCATGCCCTGGGGCCTAGCCACACACAGGATGCCCCACACTGGTACAAGAGAGCCCATGCTGCCTGGCTGGAGGGCAGCAGGGCTCCCAGGTGCAAGAGACTGAAATGGTTAACAGCTTAAACATTGCTAAGATCACCAAAAGGCTTTTGACCACTGTAGCAAACTGCAAAGAAACAGCTGCTTATCTACCGAAGCCCACTGCTCCCTGAATATGCCTACTGATTTGGGCTGCAAAAGGACCTTGAGATAAGATAGTGTGGTACTATTGTCCAGCTATCCAGGTCGGAGGAGAAGAATGTATCCAGAAGTGTAAGAGATTGAACTGCTAACATTTGACCACCTGCAGTAACCGCCCAGCTGCTGGGAGAGATTGGGGCTCATGGCTCAAACAATCGGCTGGGTGCCTTGCTAGTGATGCACAGAGAGGTCTCCCAGGTGCAGAAGGGCACACACACCTGAGGCTACAAACTGGGTTTTCAGATAAGGGAAGAGGCTGATAAGAGGCAGATCCTGCTAGGTGGGATAGTCCTTATCATTCCAGTGTCCTCCCTTACATAAGGACTCAGCTGTGAAAACCCTCCTGGGAGTGCCAAGGTCATTCACGTGCAGCCTGAGCTATTCATCTCGGATGATGGACCATAATGGGCCATGACTGATTCAACTACGGGTAAGACACAGCTGCAACATCTTAGAAAGTGTCAAAGACTCATGAAATGTTCCTGATCCAGTATTACATCATTCAGGGGAGGTACTGGGGGCGTTTCCACCTAGCCCCTGAACAATATAAGCCCCATGAAAGGAAACTTTTGTGGATTCTTTTTCCCCACCATTTATTGTGTACAGTCTGCAACCACTGAGAAGACCAGAAGAGCTGTTGGAATCTACAGAGTGGTGATATATTTTTTTCCTACTTAATCTGTTTCTCTGTCACTCCCTTTCTCTCTTTGCCTTTCCCTTATCTCTCTCTCTACCCCTCATTTAATTTAAAATAAAATCCATGCTATTCGCTTCAGCATATGATTTACACCTTAATTTAAGCAGAGTCATCTCATAATTTTAACAATCAGATTGTAACACTGGGAAAGGGCAATTCATCTCCAAAGGACATCATCTCCAAAGTCCATCTGCAGCACTTACATGCATGGAGGCAGGGTGGGCAACCCCTGAACCTGCCACACCTCTTCCTGCCCCCACACAAGCCGAGGGCAGGTTTGTCCATGTGATGACCTGGCTTCCCACTCCTGCTCTGGCTGGGGACTGGTTTGGGCCGAGGCAGAGAAAGAGAAGTATATTTCTCATCATCTGGTGGGAATCACCTCTCCTTCTTGCTCTATGGTTTTCCTCCAGTCAGTGCAAAAAGTTTGGCAGAAGACAGAAAGGTGCAAGGCACATTAGCAAGCAGGTGTTTAGGGAAGAGAGGCTGGAAGCTTTTTTTCTGCTCATCTTTCAATCTTTCTTCTTTATGGCTTTGTAGCAGGAGAAGGAAAATCTGATTCCCTTCAAAAGTAAACAACAGATAAAACACCTGAAAACAATGACTTGAGCAGATCAAAAAAGTATTATATGGAACACCCTAGAAACAGCTCCATGTCTGCCTCTGCCCCAGTGAGTATGCACACAAGGAGGTAATGATGCTGAATGTTACCTATTTGTTGTGTTATCCTTTCACTTCTGTTGAACAAAGCATATGAAATGACTGACATCTTGACTGATTTGTTGATTTTTTTATAATACATGAAAGGCTGTATCAAGATGACTGCATACCACAGGAAAATCTACAGTATGTGCTTACTGGTATTTACGAACTCCCCAAATTCTAGTGTGTCAGAGTGGCACATTTCAGTGGTCCTGAGCCCAGCTCCAGCTGCCGGTGTGTCCTGCAGGAGGAAACGTTGGTTCCTGAGTTATTGAGGTGTTTTGGTGCAGGTCATGACCTGGCACAAAACTGTTGCAGGTTGGGCAGCCCCACCAAAGCTGGAACAGGCGGTCTAGTGTGGGGCCACCTGCAGTGGCAAGGTAGCCAGGGCTGGGGTTATCCTTGGTAGTGACTATCAGCTCTTGATGAATATGGCTACTCCTGAGCAGGGCTATTGCCCTCTGGTGTTCTTGAAAAGATTTAATGCCTATTAACCAGCTATCCCTGGTTTAGCCGAGCACACAGCACCTGCCTTAACATGGCTTTTACTTTGTTTGTGCTATGCCTGTGATGTTCTTTAAAAAGTCTTCTTTTTTATGAATGTGCACAGTAGCAATTTACTAGGTCAGAAAGGATTTTCTTCTTTCTTTAATATCTTTTTAAAACAAAATGTATCTCTTCTAGGATTAACCTAATCTTATGTAATAACCCTATTTCCTGGTAATGATGGAGAACAATGGACAGTGGTATGGAATAATTCTTTCCATTCAGGAGTTAAGGCTGAATTCATTGTTGGTAGAAAATACAGGACTGTAACAATTACCAAAGCTTTAACCACTTTTCCACACTTTGTGGGTTTTCCTCTGATCTAGGATAGCCTAGCTGGGAAGTTGCAGCTGGCTACAGTATCTGTCAGTTTGAATTCCAGCAAACACATTGTACCAGATTTATGGTGTCCTGGTAAATGACGCTTTTTACTGACAAAATAGGGTATTAATATCAGTTGAAAGCTCAAACTCACCCCTTTTTGTCCAGGTAGCAGAACGTGAGCAGAAGATAAAGAGTTAGAAGCTGGTCAGTCATCTAAATGTTGGAACTTTCTTTCCTTAGCATACCACCAAGTAGGTGGGAGATACTGTCTCATGTCCTGTTCATTCTGACTTACTAATAATTTGAATTAAACCATCAGAAATACATCAGATTGACACTGAAGGGCTGGTGGCTGTCTGTAGGTGTCACTGAGCAGCTAGCTGTTTTGAAAGCGGTGTGCTTGTAACAGTGATACACCCTCTTTTCTCTGGGGCTGTAGAGAAGCCTGGGGACCTGTGCTACCCATACAGGCAGAGGTGACTGCCCCACAGTACTGCAACCCTGGCATGTTGAACTGCTGAAAATGTGGGAGGATATCTTATAGTCAGGATGTGATGAATCAAATTCATCTGGATAGTTGCCTGCTTAACTGCACTGAAGCCAGTGTCCATTAAAATACAACCAAAACATCTTCAGCAATCTGGACTTGAGGGTCTGGACTCCTTCAGGAGTAGAATCACAGAATCATTTAGATTGGAAAAGATCACTAAGATCATCGAGGCCAACCTTTAACCTAGCACTGCTAAGCCCTCAGTAAACCATGTCCCTAAGTGGCACACCTACAGACACTTTAATACCTCCAGGGATGGTGACTCAATTACTTCCCTGGACAGTAGGGAAGCAGCTTGGTTCCTCTGCCTGGAGATGCCAGAGGCCGTGTAGTCAGCCTCTCTTCCCTGCTGCAGATAGACATTTAGGGTCAGAAAAGCATGGCATTTCATAGAAACGGTACCAGGTACTGCCCCGCCCTGCTCCGTCTGTTGGTGAAGGTGATGCTGGACGGGGAGCTTCTGCTTCAGTTTCCCCACTCACCTGTGATGGGGAAACTGCCCAACAATCCCACTGAGTTTCCTGATTTGTTTTGTTGTGACTGGTAAAGCAACAGTAAAATCAGCTGTGATTAAATAAAGTTTTATCTTAGGATCATGCGTTGGCAGAGGCTGAATGATCAGAAAAAAACCAATTTTCTTTGTCCCACTGCATGGTCTGCTGCTATACCAAAGAGATTTGCAGGAGACATTTCCCTGTCAGTTTCTGCCTTGGAGGTGTTGAAGAAAGGCCTGATACTACACCAAGAAGGAGACTGGGAACAGATGTGCAGGATGTGTTTGTGAACTTGTGAGATGTGTGGGCACGATGTGTGTGTGGGTGCGAGGCGTGTGCGCCGTAAGCAGGTGCGATGCATTTGTTCGCCAAAGGCGCGTGAGTGCAGTGCAGAGAGGAGGGCTGCAGTGGGACAGGTGACCACAGCCCAGGGCAGGACTCTGATCCGGGGTGTGGGGAGGCCAAGCTGCCCCTTGGTGCAGGAGAAGCACTTCCCAGAGGCAGCGCTGCCATTCGTTCCCTCTCCTCCACATCCCACGGCTCCTTCATGGCTCGTTTTCGTCTCACGTTGTGCAGCTGGACTCACAGGAGTCAGCTTTTTAAAGATGCACGTTGATGAATCAGCTGTAAATGAGGCACCCAGTTAGGATATGATCATAAGGACTAAATAAACGACTTCTCAGCCGGTTCTCTTAAAGCAAATTAGTTAACTTAGGGTTTTTTAAACCAAGTATTTATTGGTAATGACCAGGTTTGGGTTACTCCAGGCACCATCAATTGCTGGAGTAGAAAAAAAAATACAAAACCTTCAAAGATATGAGTCATGAGAAGAGCTGGGATATATCACTAACACATAGTTGACAATATTTCCTGCATCGGTTCACAAGCCGCCAGGATGTCCCTGGTGAACTATACACAGTCCATCGTGCTCTCAGGGGGCATATGTGTGCTGTCAGTCATTGGCAGCACAGCAGGGAAACCAACAATGAAACAAAAACCTCGGCACACCCAGTGGAGGTTGCGGGATGCTGGAAAACTCCAGGAACAGTTGAAATGCTGCCACTGAGCAGATGATCCAGAAATTAAATAAGAAACTGGGATGCAGAAGGCTGGCTGGTTTTTGTGTGAAATCCTGTGTTAGCCCCTGGAAAGAACCCCCCATGGCCCACAGAAAGGGGACTTCTGGTAAGAGAAGAAACTGTGGAGTTATGTTGGCATTTGAGATTTTAAACAGAGATTTGGGAGAGAAAAATTCAAACTCCACTTAAATTCATTGAACTAGAACATATTTCTGGAGAGAGAGAAAGAACAATCAGAAAAGTTGAACTTTTTAATACAGTAACTTTGCAGTGAACTGCGTATCTCCACTTTTAAAAAACACTCTATTTGCAAAGGTAAGGCTTTTTTCCCACAGTGATACACAGTGAACATATAATATTGCAGAGGTTACCTACTGACTGATATAACATAGATGTTATGTGCCATTGGAAAAGACATATTTTTACTTTTTTTTTTTTAAGGTTGTTTTAGCAGAATGAAAACTGAGATGAGAAAAGTTTGAATTGATTTATGGCAAACCACGTACCAGTCCAATAACATTAGCCCTGCTGCTTTGCAAGACTTTCCATCCCATAGTCTCCAGAATTAACCATGCTTGGACTCCTTGACCCAGCCACCTTGCAAGATGTCCTTGGATCTCATGGCAGTGAACAGCTGTGCTGCACCACAGCAGCTAACCCCTCTGAGGAGACTTCCTAGAGACCAGATCCTTTTCTGTGATATTCTTTCTGTTAAAAGAATCAGGATTGCACCTCCTGTGGAACACAAGGAAATACTGGGAGAAAGTTCCACCATTTTTCTTCAAAAAGATACAATAAATAAGATGAGTTAACAAGATTTTAAAATATTCATAACAGTTATACCACGTGGTTCCTTTAAGTTCCTTCAGTACAGCACATTAATATCAACACAGACCATGTGATTTGTCTTCTCATTGGGGTTATATTGTGTAGTTCCTCTCCAAGGCTCTTGTTCCTCTCTTCAGGAAGGTACCTACTTATGTTTCTGCTGATGGGGAGCTTAAAACACTTGATTTTTCTCCCAAGCCTTCAAAACCCATTGACTGAACGTGGCCACATCAGTACCAACGGTGCCCTACGTGAAAATCCACAATTATTTGACTCCACTACAAACAAAATCTTATTCACAGAAATATTCATGAGAAAGTGAGCAGGAAGGTTTGCTCATCCCCACCTTTTAAATGAAGACTGACAGCAGATATGAAAATGGCTTTTGTTTTCAATTTTGTTCCATATGATTCTGGAGTGGTTGCAGGACCAAGCTATTTGTATCCAAGAGGGAACATTCCTTCTGTAGATATAAAACATCCAAGTATTTGCAAAACTTAAATTTTAAGAGAAGTGAATAATTCTGGTTTTACTACCTTTTCAGCTGTCCTGGAAATATAGACCAGCCTGCACTAATGAGTTCCATTTCAGGAGTCCTTTTTGTTTTGAAAAGCAGATGCAGAAGTTCAGCCTATATCCTTTCCAGATAAGAGAAGAAAGCATGTTCTTATGCACACAGGTATAACATTCAGTCAGTAATTTGCATATGGATACTTTACATGCACATTTAATACCTGTGTCATCACTGTATGTTTGATGTTGGATACTCAGTCCTTAGCTACCACCCGAAGTGCATTTATTTTTGCACCGTATCATTATTTTCAACCTCATCCTAATTGGAATCCTATGAATATGACTATTAAAATCTTTATTATATTAAACTCTAGAGGAAAACGCAGTTGGCTCACACTGATACACTCGGCTCTGCAGAGATAATGAGAACAGCCCTATTTCAATTCACCTGGGTTAAGATAAAGATATGTCAGTCAATTGAATCTAACATCTAATACTGGATCTCTGACAAGAAAATTTATACAATTTTATGAAGTTTGCTATTTAATGTAAAGGAAAAGCTATTCACAATTTAGCATGAATGGCAGGAGCCCTTTATCTCAGAGTCACACTCTGCCTAGACTATGCCTCCAGCCTCCAGATTCTCTTGCCATGTCATCTCCTCCCCCTCCCTTGCTCACCTTTCCCTCTTTCTCCACTATCTCTCTAGCTGGGGCCAGAGGGAGCTTCCAAACTCCCCTGTCTCACCTTAAAGTTCATCTTGAGGCTTTTTGTGATGGAAGAAGGAGAGGGAGAAATGTGGGCGGTGGAGGGTGGTGGGAACCCGTCAACCATGACCGTGGTGCTGAGGCATCCTAGGGAAGGTGCAGAATGAGGAGAAATGCACTTATGCAAGGTGCTGTGAAGCTGCTCCCAGTCCCAGCCTGAGAAGCTGTGTGAGCCTGCTCAGGGTGAGAAGGCTGGGATATTCCTTGTTTGTCCCAGGCACTGGTACATCTCCTTCTGCACAGAGAGTCAAGAAGGGAGTGCAGAAAATGCAAGGTGATGACTGTCAGCATGATGGAAGGAAGGATGTTGGAAGGATGCTACCATGGCACTACCCAAGATGAGCAGCCAGACTTGGAGTTCTTATCAGACAGTGAGTTTCATGGCAGGAATGTTGGGTGTTAGGAGCCAGCTGCAGCACTACATTGGACTGATGAAGCAAGCTGTGAGTGGCACAGAAGGGAAAACACAGAAGTGCCAGAGCTTGGTGCCAGCTCCAGAAGGCCCTTTATGCTATTGCCCTCAATCAGTCAGGAGTAACTACACCACGAGATAATGTGGAAGAATGCTGTCTACTCCTCTGTCACATGTCTAGGATCCAGCCAGACTTCTGGGTGGCTGCAAGCAGCAACCCTGCAGAAGATGCAGGCATCCCTGTCTCTGCAATTTCTGAGTCTAGACCCACACCAGCCTCATTCCCCTGCAAAAAGCGTGAACCTCCAAGGAGTTGCATACATCTTTCCCTGGAGAAGGTCCATCAGCCAGTCCCAGTGCTTTGCTGAAGCAGATAACGGTGTCTGGAAAGACCTTCATTATCTCTTGTGCTGTCTGGAGGCTGGGGCTGCCTTCCTGCCTGGCCTCTGAACTGCACTTGGCACTGTCTGCTCACAGCCACATCCGCCACCCTCTGCCTCACAAATCCCTCTCTCAAAATTATCGTTGTTTGCTTTCTTTCCTTTTTTTCCTTCTTGTAAAAAGTGAGGTGACATAAATTCACTCTCATAATATGCATCAAGGGAAGACTATCTGTGTTACAATCACTGCCTTCACATGAGAGGTGGGAATAGTTGTGACGTGAGGTAAAATGAAACCCATGGGAGAGGGAGACCTGCAGCCACCTCCCATCCCCCTCCTCTCACAGAAGGACTGGCAGGCTCCAGAGCCAAGGGCTGGCTGAGGTGGACCTTGTGTACTTGAGCTCTGAGGACAATGAGAGGACATGTTTACTGGTGAGCAGACACACATATGCTGTGTCCAAAAATGCTTTCAATTGCTAGGGTGTGTGCAACCCTGCGAAGAGTCTGGCAGCTGGGGCCCTGCCTGCCACTGGCCCTGATCCTGGTGAAGTTGATACAGGGCCATCTCCTCTCGCTGCTGACACAGCTTGGCTTTCTGAGAAAACATGTCTTGGGCAGTCAGAGCTCCTCTTCCCAGGTCTGCTGGACCACAGCTCCCTTGACCTGTGGACCCACTGGAGTGGGCCCAGAGCGGGGCCATGAAGATGATCAGAGGACTGGAGCATTTCTTCTTTGAAGACAGGCTAAGAGAGCTGGTGCTGTTCAGCCCGGAGAGGAGAAGGCTCTGGGGAGACCTTGCAGTACACGAAGAGGGCTACAAGAAAGCTGGAGAGGGACTTTTCACAAGGGCCTGGAGTGGCAGGACAAGGGGTAATGGCTTCCAACTGTAAGTGGGTAGGTTTAGGTTAGATAAAAGGAGGAAATTCTTTACTTAGGAGGGTGGTGAGGCATTGGAACAGGTTGCTCAGGGAAGCTGTGTGTGCCCCATCCCTGGAAATGTTCAAGGCCAGGTTGGATGTGGCTTTGAGCAGCCTGGTGGAAGGTGTACCTGCACATGGAAAGGTGATTAGAATTAGATGATCTCTAAAGTCCCTGCCAACTCCAGCCATTCCATGATTCTGTGACCAGCTGCAGCCAAGGCACCTACAGCGGGAGCCTCCAGTGGACAGTCTGAGGCCACAGGGGAATTGCTCTGCACAACTTTAAAAAGCAGATGCCCAGCCATCTCCCAGTCACAAAAGCTCACTAGACAAACGGTGCCAAGAAACAAACCCCACCTTTTTCTGCCTCTCATCCAGGACCTCAACAATCTTCAGGCCATGATGAAATCCTGACCAAAACTGAAGTCAGTAGGTGAGCCATGAAATTCAGTGGGACCAGAATGCCACCAGAGAATACGCAGATTTGAGTCATGCACACTGCTAAAATATCACTGAAATATAACCTCATGCACAGGCTGGGGGTGACCTGCTTAGAAAGCGTATCTGCAGAGAAAGACCTGGAGGGTGTGGTGGACAAGTTATCCATGAGCCAGCAGAGTGCCCTTCTCATTGGGAAGGATAATGGTATCCTGGGGTGCATTAGGAAGGGCATTCCCAGCAGGTCAAGGGGGATGATCCTGCCCCTCTACTCAGCCCTGGTGAGGTCATATCTGGACTGTTGTGTCCAGTTCTGGGCTGGTCATTACAAGAGAGGCATGGAGCTCCTGGAGCAGGTCCAGCAGAGGGCAACAAAGATGATCAAGGGACTGGAGCATCTCTCTTACGAGGACAGGCTGAGGGAACTGGGCCTGTTAATTCTTGAGAAGAGACAACTGAGAGGGGACCTCATCAATGTCTATGAGTATCTGAAGGGAGGGTGTCAAGAGGATGGAGCCAGGTTCTTCTTGGTGGTACTCAGCAATAGGACAAGAGGCAACGGGCAGACACTGGCGCACAGGGAGTTCCAGAAGTTCCACCTGAACACAAGGAAGGACTTCTTTACCTTGCTGGTGACTGAGCACTGGAACAGGTTGCCCAGAGAGGTTGTGGAGTCTCCCTCACTGGAGATATTCAAGAGCTGTCTGGATACAATCCTGTGCAGTGTGCTCTGGGATGACCCTGCTTGAGCAGGGAGGTTGAACCAGGTCCCTTCCAACTTTACCCATTCTGTGATTCTGTGACAAGGTGATTCTGTGATTGTCTGCTCAGAGAGTATTGTCATTTGCATAGTTTGCTAGTGCCCCAGCCACTTATAGCACCCCTTCCTTTCCATTATTTCTTGCTATGTTACTTTGTTCCTGTAATGCAGCTCCGTGCTGAGACCTCCCCAATCCGTTTCAGGCGGGCAATGGGTACCGACACCCTCTCGCATTGCTCGGTTGTGCTAGTTCCTGAGGATTACAAATGAGGGCCATCTGTAGTCCCTACTATTTGTGGAGATGAAAAGGAGCTTAACTTAATGTATTTTGGCAGAGTAATAGGGAAACATCAATCACGGGGTGACATGTTAGTTCATATGCACCAATAGGCTCATGTTTGTAGCTCAACACATTAAGTGGATCTGTTTCTTTAAAGATGAGTCCATCACTTGCAGACAGACGTTTGGAGCTCTAGCATACAGGACACTTTTAAGAGATACTTGATAAAGAGCTTGAAAATGTGAGTAGTGACACGAAGCTAAACTCTGTCTCATTTTCTTCATATTCCCTATTAGTATGAGCCTCATAAAGTTGAAATTGGGGTCACTTGGACAGCTATTTTAGCTAAAACAGATGGAGTTGTGGTGGCTGCTCCTAAAGAAGCAACTTTTACCATAAGTTACCACACACTATCTCTAGGATAAATATATTTTCCTGTACTACATCACTGGGGACTGTGTGGTAATTACTGGACCATTGCTGATTGTTTAATGGCAGCCATGCTAGTAATTTCCTTTTAAAAAGTCTATTCTGAGATAGTTCACAGCAGTGAAAAAAATATTTTTTTTTTCCCTCGCAAATGCCAAAATCAAACAGTTTCTTAATTTATTACAGGAGAAAAATTGAGAATCCCCTGAATTACTGTTTTCCCCATGTAACAAAATATTCTGCATGAAGAGGGATTATTAGACCCCCTGAACTTCCCTTGCAAGTAGAGCACAGCTGTGCGAACAATTCACGATGTATTATTTATTGGATGAAGTTCAGTACTTTTTTGACTTGTGAACTCTTAAGGAGCAGTTCAGGACTTTCTTGTTATTGATTCTTATGCAAAAATTTTCACTAATTTCTTCAGGAATTCCATCTTCAAATGGTTCATGAAAAATGTATTCCCATGACTTGAATTCCAAATTCATTTTGCATCAGGTCAGCAGCATAACTCAGGTGAGGTGATTACTGTCCTTTGAACTGACAACACATTAAATTACAGATTAGTTCCCATTTTCTGCTATTGGATATGCAATTTCTAAAGAAAAAAGTACTCAACATACGAAGGAACTGATTAGTTGAGGAGCAGAGTTGCCACTTGTTATCATTACTTTTATTCATGTTTATTAGCCTACAGAGCAACCAGGCCTGGGGCCCCCATCCAGCAGATTCAGAAAGGAGGCGGAGGAAGTCCATTTCCCAAAGAGCTTATGGCTGCAACCAGGACCACAGGTGAGGAGGTGAGGAAGGAATGATAGCAGGAAACATCATGTTAAGCTATTATGATTTTGAAAGGTGGTAACACAAGAGGGGGATAAGTTACAAAGGGAGAAAAATGGAAAGAAGAAAGCGTGTATCAGAGGCAGCGGCATAGGGTAAGAGGACCAGATGTGGAGTGAAGCTAAGGTAAAGAGGTCATGATGAAAAGGAATGGATGATTTCTCTTCCCACCTAAGCACCAGCCTTTACTTGCCAAAATCAAGCATGCAATAGGAGCTGCCTCTTTAAAAGTCGTTTTCATCTGGAGATCTGGAAAGAGAAAAGCCATCAGCTCCCAGTGCTACCAGGAACAGCCCAGGCAGGTGCTGCGGGAAGTGCCCCACAGCTTTGCTAATGCATCTCAGGCACGATTCAGAAAGCCTCGGCCTTCATTACTCTTGCAGGTCCTTGAGCAAAGCATGCCATTTGTACTGAATATTGCCAACTCTTGCAATGAGAAAAAGATGTAGATTAGCCCAGAGAATTCAAGCTCACTTTGGTTTAAAGCAGAAAAGAAAGGAGCCACATTTGTGATTGAATTGGAGTCAGCTCTTGATCACCTGGGAACAGCGCATCCAGATTGGAGATTAGCTGTGCCCTGATGAAATATTCCCAGCCATCTCCCCACCCCCTTCTCCCTTGATGTTCATTCCTCATCATAACTTCATTTGTCAAAGGTAAATATACTAAATATGTTCTTACAGTCCAATTTACATATGTTCTGTATTAGTCTATTGAGAATAACATCAAGAGTTGACTGGACACGGAAAAAATGCAGACGACTTCAGTGGATGGTACCAGTGACTTTTTTCCTTAGTGCATATGGAGGTGAAGGCTAGAAATAAACCACAACTGATTTTGATTAGCTGGCTGAAAAGCAGCATGAGCACTTATTAGCCTTCCACATGCCCAAATGTCAGCTAAGAAATCACTTCTCAATGAGGCAGGCTCACATCCCTGTGACTTCTGGGCCCACCGTAGGAGGATGATGGGATACACTTACAGTTCATTTCTTTGTGGTTTTCTTCCGTAAGTCCTTTTGCAATGGGCATGTAGTACAAAGCAGGCAACTGCTAACCTGCATCTGGTAAACCCCAGGGAGGTGATGCTGATGGTCTTTGAAGCTACCACGGGCAAATAACCACGGCGAGGAACCTCGCCAGCTGGGTGGGTGACAATGGTAGCAGTAGTCACGTTGCTCTCGCCAGGATGCTGAGTCAGGACAAGGGGCACAGCAGGAATCAAAAAGACGAAATCAGCATCTGCACTCATGTGGAGGCCTGGTAAGGTCTCAGGGTGAGTGGTGTGGGGTGGTCTGCTGAGGGCCAGCCTAGCAGTCAGCATAGGAAAGCTAGCCAAGAAAAGGAAGCTGTGAATACGAATTGAAAAAGGAGGTACATCTTTAACTGAAGGCCTGTTTTCAAGGCAAACTCAAACTGTTTTAAATCAGCTGAATCACAGTATTTTTATGTGGAATTTCATAAGACACCAGATTTGTAGGAAGAATACATTTTCAGGTGCAGTGATGTCAGGTCAATTAGAAATCTATCAAAAACATCAAACCTGATAATAGGAAGAAGCTGCTGTAAGTCTTAGTAACACAGGTAAATGATAAAACTGTAGCAGTAGAATGTGCCTTTTAATGGTCCATCGAAACACCAGCATTCCTGGCTTTTTAAAAATAGTGTTTTATTGGTTTTGGAGAAGGTCTGGAAACACTCTCTGAGTTGGGCTGAGATTTAATAATGGAGTTACTGCTGCATGCTTGGGCTGTCATGGGACTGAAATGTCAGGGATTATGTGTGCCTACTCCTTCTGCTCCTCTGTTGGGTTCTACACTGCACTGGACATCCTTGGAGACAGTGTGTCCACTGTGGTGAAAAGCTGCTGGTTATAAAAGGAGGTCATCTGACTGCTGCATAGAACCATGCACAATATACTTTCTAATTTGTTTATAAATATCGTTTTTAAAAGTGTCCCTGTTTTGTCCTTTCACCAGTCTTGCAAGGGTATCCTTCATTGTCATTGCAGGAATTAATTATAAGATTGATATGATTTGGCTTTCTGGGTAATGCTATGGAACTCACTTTCTGCTGGCCGCTTCCTCCGGCTCATCCTTGTGTGCTCAGCTCTCCAGCCAGGGCTGGGAAGGGTACCATGCTTTAAACTGTGGGCTGGCAGTTGAGGTTCCCACTCCCCTGCTTTCCCTCTTCTCTGACTGCAAGAGCAACTTTTCAGTGTTGGGCTGACACCCTCACCATTTTGCCAGATCCTGTTCTAGCCACGAGAGCTGCTTCATAGAGTAGGAGTGTCTGCTGCCTTTTACAGACCATTAATTCTCATCAGTTCTGCAAAAAACAAACCCAGAAAATGGAATAAGATTTACAGAAGCTGAGATGTGTGCTGTATTCTGTTTCAGAACAAGTCTTAGCAACACAACCAAATGACCATGCTTGTGCTCCTGTCTCAAATATTAGTTTTAATCCCTTCTGCTGTGTTTCGAAGTGACATGATTTACCTGAGATATGCCACAAGCTAAGGTCAGTTACCTGCAGTTTAGCAGATGTGTCTGAGTCACCTTCCTCCTGAAATCAAAACTCTAAAAGACTTTCAGCTTAGTGGAACAAATTTGGTGCCTGATCCATCAACAATTTTTTTTAGACAAGCTGTCATGAGTGAGAGAAGACTTTGTAAAGCAGACATGAGAAATGAGAAAGGAAAGAGAATGGCAAAAAGAGAGGAGACCTTTCAGGAAACAAGAAGATATATGTAAGTCAAAGGGAAATTTTAGCACAAGGACAAATGGATGGGTCATGAAATCTGGAAACAGGAAGAAAGGAAATCAGAACAGCAGAGAGATCAAGTTCTGAATACTTTTAATGTAGGAGTAACAGAAGCAAACAACCTATCTTTTTTTGGGTTTTGGTTTTTGTTTGGGTTTTTTTATGGGGGAGAGTTTCTTGTTTAAAGAGGGAGAAGGGTTTAAGAGAGAGTTAATGAAACTCCCTTTCCAGAACTCTGATGCTTTAAGAATGGTGCTTAGTGGCAAGAAGGAAGTAAGAGGAGACTCAGAAGCAGGATGTGGATATTCTCTTAAGCATAAAGAAACAGCTTTGAGGGCTATCCAGTGCTTAAAGCACAATTAATGTTAATGACTGATTCTGTTATCTTTAAAAATGTATATTCCCTACCTGTGAGTGATTCTGCAGCCTCCAGAGTCTCCTTTCCTTTTGAGCAGTAAATTATGTGTTCCCAGAACAGTCTGTGTTAAGAATCTGTGTTTGAAATGAGGGAGATCTAGTTGCCTTCACTCTGGACAGAAAATTACTGACACAGGGATTTCTTATTTCTAATCTTAGATCAATACAGTATCACTTGCAGAGAGGAGAATCCAAGAAATGCATAGTGCATACAATCCAACTTTGCATCAAAATGTAAAGTTTCATGGGATGTGGTTATTGCTGTAACTTTGAGTGGATCTCGTATACTTTTAAGAGGCAGAACCTCCTTATTTTCTTTGATGTTTTTGATTTCCTTTTTCCTACCAATGACAGTGGTGAAAACTTCTCTTTTTTTCTCAGATGCAATTACATTTTGGGCATTTTGCTACTTCATGAGGCCAGGTGCGATGGCCAGGTGCAAGGCCATCCTGCATGATCATGCCTTTGTCCTCTTCCCCGAGGCAGCTCTCCTCTTGTCTGTCCTCTGTCTCTGTCCCTAGAGGACAGTGGGAATGAAGCTTGCATGTGAAGAAAGGAGTGATTTATGGAAAGATTACAGTGAAACCCACCCATAAAAAAGGCCAAACCCAGGCATAAGAGCAGCAGGGTATGGTAAGTGCCCTGTGCCAGGCTCCCAGGCTGCCCTGTCCTGAGGCACTGCAGGGGAGGCTGGGTTACAGCCTCCCACCTTGCTGTGGTCTGCCTGCCCCTCGTGGCTTGTCCCAAGTGCAGTCAGAGGTTACTGGATATGGCCAGCAAATACCACCAAGAGCAAGAGACAGGCTATGGCACCGCATGGCGAATAATGGGCTCCGACACAGGTGCAGCTGCACTCAGCCGTGTGTGCAGAGAGGTTCATGCCACCATGAAGCCTGGTAATGCACTACATCATTTGTGTGTACAGGAGGACATGCAAACTGATGGACTAATCTCTTACATCCCCCTTCCCAGTTTACTCATGCTTGAAGTGAAGGGTGTCCTCAAGGGGCAGCCTGAAGAGCTCCTTAAGTACACACACCAAAGTCTTCAACACAAACCATGTCACATTTCAACAGATGTTCCACAGCGAGGTCCATGAGGAAGCACTGTAGGGTTGTATGGGTCCCAGTTGTTGCTTGCCAGCAGGAGGAACTGGACATGAGTTAGATCCATGCAAATCTTAGGCTTCATTGGAAATACTTGTTATTATCTGGTTTCCAGCTTTCAAAATGTACCATCTGATTACACAAAGTTGTCATCTGTAATGTTGTGTTTCTTCATTCTCATCCTTGCCTTCTTAGTATGCATCCCCTTTCTTGACAGCAACAATTGTACTTAGGAATCCAGGGGAATAAGTGTCACTAGATGGGAAATTACTTGAAATTTATTTCTCATCATTTTTTCTTAAGGAAAAAAAAGAGATAGCTTCCCCAAACACTGGGAAAAATCAGACTTGTCAGTTTAACTTCACTGAAAGGAAAAGACTCTGAAACGCCTTTAAGGAATCGAATAGGGAACACTTGGAAAAGCAGAGCTTGATTAAAGACAGCTAACATCAATTCAGGGAAAGGAGATCATGCCTAACTAATTTGTTGGAATTCTTTGAGGAAATTACTGCCCTGGTAAGGAAGGGGAAAGGATATTATAGACTCCGTTTTTCAGAAAGCATTTGACAACATTCTCCACTGTTGGTTAAAATGTCTAAGGTCTGAAGTCATGGAATAGAAGGACAATGAGCATATTGGACTGAAAACTGGCAAAAGAGAAGGAAAGAAAGGGTAACTATGAATGGGAGCCTTTCATTTTAAAGAGGGGGATGTAAGAAGGATCAGAGAGGAAACCACATTTGGAGTTTGAAAACAAGACTTCCTAAGGTTAATGAAGACACTCCTGAAGGTTGGGGAATACAATTAATAATGAGGAACCATGCAGACAGACTGAGAAAGGAATGGTTTGTTTCACCACAGGATCTTGGAGAGCAGGTAGAAAGAGATAGACTTTCCTGACTGCTCTGCTAAAACAAATCTCACAAATCTTGAGCGGTAATATTTGTTAAATTCCACAGACACGGGAAAAACCACAGATTTTCACACTGCAGATACTAGAGATGACCCACCTTTCCCTTCTTCACATTAATGATTGCTGTCATGCACTTCAGTCTTGTGTTTTTAAGAATGATCTTACCACGTGCAATTGCATGCAAATATGATTTTTTAGGGTCTTCTTGTAAGGCAAAGATTTCAGTTCAGGTTCATCTTATCTCATTAAATAGCATAGGAAAAATGGTTCTGCTTTTAAGTCTTTCATCTGGGAAAAAACCAACTGCTGCTACTTCATACTAAGGGCTTCTAAGTTATTATGGGCAGGAGCACTTCCCTCTCCTGATTACACTGTGCTTGGACAGGAAGCAATAGCTGAAGTGTTGTGATTACAAAACTGCTTCTGATGGCTTTAATGGGAGAATGTACCTTCTTCTATCAGTGAAAGCTTTAAGTTAGGAAGTTTTTGTCATACACAGAGAATTTATTTCATTAATAGAACCTTAGAAAGCCTCCATTTTTCTACAGAAATTGATTTAGTGTGTGCCCTTGGAACCAGCATTGTTTTTCTCTGTTTCCTCTCTTTCCCCTTCGAAGTACAAAAGGCACTAGTGAATTTTGCTTTGTTTGGTTTGGTTTTTTACATACTTAACTGACCAGAAGGAAACAGGATATGCAGCAGTGTAACTACACCAGGAAAATACATAAATTCATCGGCATGTCTTACTGTTTGTCTTCTTGTGTAGATCTTCCTCTCGTCTGCATCTGTCTGGGGATATTTATATACTTGTAGGATGGAATTTGTCACAAAAAGAAGTATTTCTCTGCTCTTCCCCTCCCTCCCTGGCTCCATTTCTCACTTGTTTGAAGCTCTGAACACCCCTGACTCCCAGTTCTCACTCTAGTGGCTGGGTGACAATTTTTAGTACATTTGTATTTTTGTGTTCACTCATTTTCAGAAACAGTCCTTTCCTTCTTCCCTCTGATTTGAAGCACAATTAGATTCCACAAGCTCCAATTATGACCCTTCTGTCTTGCACACGAAAACAGTTTTCATTGTCACTCAGATCAGAAATAGCAGAAGTCAGAGATGTGACCCTTTTTGACACCAAAATGCAGCTTTTTTTTGCAATACAGTGGATCTCTGTGTTGGTTCCCTTATAAGCCAAAGAAAGTACCACATGTAGGAAATAAATTGCTACATCCACTTCAGTAGTATCAGAAAGCAGAAATAGAAAACACTTATTTTAACTTTGGACCTTTTGCTGATAGTACAAAAGCTGGACTAGAGAAATGTTGAGAATTAAGCCAGTAATCTTTGGAACTCCATCATGCTTCAGCCTTTCTTCTTACATTAATTTTCTTCTGATGCTTTTTTGGCAGCCTTTGTAGTATTTTCCCCTAATACGATACTGCAACTCCAAGCATCTTCTGGGGAGGGGGAAACCTTTTCAACGACAATTCTAATCTACTCTAAGCAGATCTCCCTAAGCTATTTTTTAGTAATTTCTGCTTTGTCAAAAGGTCTCTTCTCCATGCCCTTGGGCTGATTATTAATAGACATGATAACAAATGTATAATCCTACTCTAATTCTTTTTTATTTTCAGGCAAGGGAAGTGGGGAGAATTGTGTATTTTTGAAGGTTAACTGTTGTCCCTACTCTTATCTGGTTAATTGGACTGTGGCAATGTCTGACTGGATATCCTGCCCAGAGGTGATTTTAAAATGGCAAATGTCAAGAATATTTTTTTTACTTAATGCTGGAATGTCAACCTTTTCATATAAATTATGAAGGTTGCTCTTGTCTCAGTGACATAGGTATTTCTTTAGCACGTGTTCTTGGATAAATACCTACACAGCTATAAGAACTAGGACTATGTTATTTCACAACAAAAAAAAAGAATCTTCTGCCAGCCTTATCGCTCTGGCCCTGTAAAAGCCCACTGGTAGCTGGCCAGTTTTAAAGATGTCACCATCATGCTTACTTCTTGCACTGAGCTCTGAAGAGCTCTACCTGGCATCTTTTCAAAACAAGTCTTGGAAAATGCAAAGAGAAATGCTTTCTTTCTGAAGCCCTCTAAGTCCTGCTAGCTACACAGCTGCCAATTGCAGCTACAGGGCTCTTGTGCTTTTTTTACCCTTTTTCTCCCTCATTCTCAGTGTTGTTTGTCCTAGCCTAGAAGGGCCCACCTCTGTCCATCCCAGCCTCAGCTGTGAGATGCGACACAGGGAAGAGGCAGTTTTGGGACAGGGGCTGGCATGGGGCGAGCAGTTGTTCCCACAGCTCAGGGTGCTCTGCAAGGGTTAGTCCCTATGGTGCTGACAACCTGAAAAGGTCAAAGTCCTTGAGCTGAACAAACTAATAAGCAGAGAACATGGCAAGATAAAATAAGAAAGAAGGAGTAATGATTAAAGAGGTGGCAAGGCCGCTTTTGTAATGAGGGTGTCATGAGGCAGGAAAGATTTTTCGTTGTGGGAGAGGCCATTTCTTGGCTCTCTGGAGGTCAGATAGCAAAAGGATGATCTATTCTTTCAGGGCAGTGGCCTTGGAAGGGGTTCCTGTATGATGAGGACCCAAGGGCAGTGGGTAAGAGCAAGTACTTTCATGGGCCTTTAGGGGTAGCTATTGCTTGAACTCAGAAATACTTCAGCTCTGCTGACACAGGCATAGGGCAGGATCCAGGGCTCTCCAGGTTTGACAGCAGACAGACAACTGACATTGAAACAGTAATTGAGGTGGGAGTTTAAGACACAGACTTGATTTCTCCTGTCAGAGGTCATTGCTAAATGATTTGGCAGCTTTTAGTTTCATTGCACCAAGAAGTATTTTTTACAATACTCTGAAATCTTTCGTGACACTAAAGTTAAGTTTCTTTGTTGCTGTCAAGGTACTTCTTCAGCAAAGGAGATCCATATCTCTTGTTTCAGGTTTGTCTGGTTTCTCTGTTCTGTATCAAATTCAGCAAGGAGAAAAATGTTGCAGTGACTTAAAGGAGATCACACAGGTAGATTTTGCTGGGAGTGGAGAAGGTAACTGCATTGTGCTTGGTCAAGCAGGACTGTTCTTGGCACTGCCAGAGTAACTTATGTTATCTCAGCTCTCGTGGATGTGGTTCATTTATTATTTTGCCTGTATTCAATAGACTTCTGTTAATACTGTCCAAATAAATTCAGAGAGCTTTGAATGCAACGTAATATTAGATAGATACGAGCATTCCCTTTTTCATCAGGGAATTTGAGAGCTCTTTGTTATGATTTCAGAGAATTAAAGCTTCACAGTATTTCCAAATTATACCTGGAGGAATTATTTCCCTTAAGCTGAGTGAGCAGAAAGATGGATGTCCCTTCCTCATGCTAGGGCTGGGATAATGGACCCAGTGACTTGGCAGCTGGGGCTCCAATAAGAATCTCCTTGTTCTGTGTCCACTGGCTCTCTGGTGGCAACTGGCCCTGGGCAGCAGCCACCCTCTGATGTGCCCTGAGAGATGCAGAGTGTACTTGAGAGCACCAGTCAAAGCCTGGAAAAGGGATCTGGAAAGAAATAGGCGACACTAACAAAATGGTAGGAGCCGCTGTATTTTGTGAGTTGTTTTAAATAAAGAATCCATTTTAATCCTACTGGCCTCTTGCCTGCTTGCTTCATTCAAAATAAAACACACTCTCCAGAAAATGATTTTACATAGCCCAGCCAAGTTTCTGGTAAAGACTCCAGACACCCATAATTCATGAGCAAGGAAGGGTGTGGATATTTTGTGGGAACCAGGTCCTCTGTGGAGAAGATAATTTTCATTTGCTGATTATGTTGTGTAAACAATATGCTCCTAGGATTTAGAGGAGCATCTGAATCTAGCAAAGTCAAACTGTTCATTTATATGCTGGAAGCAAAATAATCAACCTGAAGCCTGTGAGTTAACAACAAATATTAAAAGGAGGAATATGTTGTCCTTCAAAGGTTACTTCACCAAGTTTTAATTTCTGCTACATATCTTTAAGCTGTTGAACAATCCAGATGCTGTTCAGCTTGCAAAATATTTGCACTTTTCATTATTGTGGATGCTGTGGCGAGGTTTGAGTGTTTGAAACCATTCAGAATGTTTATAGCTGAGAAATGACAGTAAATAAATTGAAATGTCTGACCAATTTATGCTTGATGGAACGGTGGTGTGAAAAGGACACAATGGATTGCCACTGGTTTTGGTCATGCTCATGTGTTTCTATTCCATATGCTAAAACCTTATACCAAAGATAAATAAGTGATACATAAAATCCCTATAATCCGTAGAATATGATAGATCTTTTTATTGTATGTAACTGGTTCTCAAGAGCATAACTAATTGCCAAGCTTATTTGCTAAGTGTGCTGCATTTATACCTTCAAAGCTCTACATGTTGGATCCACAAAAGCACTTGAATATGATTTTTTTTGCCCTAACTCTGCTAGGCATTTAAATCTCAAAGTATGCTTCCCAAAGCTTGTTTCCCAGCTCTCACCTAAACATAAAGATATCTGGATCTGTGACCACTGGAACTCTGCCCTTCATGTCTCTCCTGCCATTCTCAGAGGATGCCTTCAGTATGTCATCTTCATAACCAAAGATCCTTCTCCACAGCACTGCTTCCCAGCAGTTCAGCCCCCAGCCTGTGCTGGTGCAGGGGTTTATTCATTCCCAGGTGTAGGACCTGCATTTGCCTTTGCTGAATTTCAGATGGTTCTTCTCTGCCCATCTCTCCGACCTGTCAGGATCCTTCTGGAGGGCTCACAGCACTCTGGGGTATTGGCCAGTCCTCCCAGCTCTGTGTTGTCAGTGAACTTGCTGCTGAGAAGGCCTCTGCTCCTTCATCCAAGTCATCAATGAATGAATTAAACAGCAATGGGCCCAGTATTGAACCTTGCAGGACACCCCTTGTGAGAGGCCTCCAGCCAGACCCTGTGCCACTGATTGTGACCATCTGGGATCTGCTGTTCAGCCAGTTCCCAATCCACCTCACTGTCCACTCATCCAGTCCACACTTCCTGAGCTTGCCTATAAGGATATTTTGAGAGACACTGTCAAAAACCTTGCTGAAGTTGAGGTAGACAATACTCACTGCTCTACCCTCATCCGTTCAGGTAGCTGTTTCATCATAGAAAGCCATCAGGCTGGTCAAGCATGATTTACTTCCAGTGAATCCATGCTGACTACTCCTGATGCCCTTCTTGTCATCCCTGTGGACAGAGATGGCATCCAGAATGAAGCACTCTATAACCTTTCCATAACCTTTCTAGGGACTGAGGTGAGGCTGGCTGGCCAGTTCCTTCTTGCCCCTTCTGAAGACCAGGGTGACATTTACTTTCTTCCAGTCTTCAGGCACCTCTCCTGATCTCCATGACATTCCAAAGATGTTGTGAGTGGCCTCACCATGGTGTTCACCAGCTCCCTCAGCAGTCACAGACATATCCTCTCAGGACCCGTGGATGTTGAGATTGCCTGGGTGTTCTCTAACCCAATCCACGCTGACCAAGGGCAAGTCATCACCTTACGCTGGTTTAAGAAGACGGTGAACCTTCGTCCTTAGACTTCAACACTTTTTTTTCTAGACCCTGTATTGAGAGAGGGGCCACCCCACCTCATGGCAGTGTATGAAATGGAGCAATAGACTTGATTCTTTCCTGGGCCTTTATAGAGACTGACCATGACAGCAGGCAAAAATTATTTGGGTGCCACCTGGTTTAGTGTGAATAACCACAGTGCGTAGCTTACTGTGGTGGAAAGACACCATGACAGGCTGCCAGTTTTGTTGGACCTCTATGCTTTTAGCTTCCCTGGTAACCATCTGTCCTTGGGGATACTGGGAAGATTTCAGCAGTGCTCCTTGGGTGCTATCCTAAGAATCCTAAGGACAGCAGGAAGAGCAAGGCCATGGGAGATGACATGTGAGCTCCAGAGGAGGGTAGCAGCAAACTGGGATCTCACCTTGCAGTCGCTCCCTTGGCCAATGCAGGGCACGTGGCAAGGTGCACTTACGCCCACAAGGACTCTGCTTCCTGCAACAAGAAATTTATACTTTTCCCATGGTGTGGAGGCTTCCCTTCCTCCTTCATGGTAGGACAAGCAGTAAAAGCTACCTGAACAAGGAGAACTAGAGTGTTCAGAAGAACACATTTACAATGGGACCTTCCCAAGGTCAGTATTTTTAGAGCTGGATATGCAGAAAAAGAATTAAACAAGGACAAATACAGCCAAGTATGAAAGGTGTCTTTTTTATGAAGCAGGCATAAGGAGCTCTGTGGCTGGGACTTAAGCAGATTACAACCACATGAGAAGGCTAACCTACTTCTGTAAGAGTCAACAGCCATTTATTCAAACAGAACAAGAAAATTAGCTGCAGCTCACCAGCAAACTCCTGAGCGAGGAAGATAAATTGAAACAGAAAAGAGAGCAAGGGAAAAAATCCTATACCTTACACAGACATGCATATTGAGCAGAAGTAGAAGTGGAGATTTAAATCATGCTTGATGTCTGTGGTGCTTTATTACACACTGGCTAATGGGAAAATGAAAGAAATAAGGTGCCCGATTCATTGGCCCAGCTGCAAGGAAAGGGCTTCCCCACACCTGAGGGAACAGGAAATTCATTTTTGACTGCATTGGGGATCATTCAGCTGGTTTTAACCCCAGTCCTTTGGGTATTTAAACTGCTTCTAGACTGGGCATTAAAGCTTGTAAGGAAAAGACAAATCTCAAATTTTCAGGCAGCAGACAAGAAGTGTCTGAGTTTTCACAAGATAGGAATATACGCTGTACCTGGAAATATGTGTGTGCTGGCACCAAGGCAAAATACACCTGCACAAATGGGAGAATTGTATGGAGTGATCTATTTTGCATTCAGAAGTGTGAAATTTCCAGCTTGGCTTAATATGAGTATGCTTGATAAGCATGTTGCGGAGGTTTGGGACAAAGAGCTGCGCACAGCACCAGTGTACAGGGTCAGAAGTAGGAAGCTGGCTCTCAACCCTTGTGGCTTGACCTGACCTAGAGCTAACTCGACCCTCATGAAACTCAGGATGTTGTTGTTATCAGTTGTCAGTTGTTGTTGTTATCAGTTGCCCCACTGGCAATTAATAATCTGTGCTCTACATGGGGGCAGGTGTTGAGGCCAGGGGTAGAGGCTTGGCCAGATTTACATATAGAAAGGAGCCAGGATGCCTGGATCTGACCGCTTGCTTCAAAAATTTGCTTCAGTCTCCGTTTCTCCAGCTCTCACTTTTATAGCACAAATCCCCAAAGTCCCTGCTCCATATTTATTCCTTCCTTGGCAAAACCATGATCAAATTAGTGGAAGTTTTGACTAAGGAGAAGTCAAATTTATACCCTGGTCCTTGGCCACCTGAGGATATATATGTGCTGGTGTGAGGAAGGGGAGGGGGGAAAGGGGACAAAAGGATCATTCATGGTTACTCCCAGCCTTGGACCCACACTCCCACAAGGAGACCAGTCCTGCCAGCAGCCTCCATGTCATTGTGAGCCCAGACACACAGACTGCCCTGAAGCCAGCAGCCTGGGTGGCTTGGCCAAGATGATGGACACAGACCTGGTGTCAACGTCCATCTGTCTGAAACCAATCCTCTCCATCACCATACAAAGGGGGAGGCAGCCACCTTCCCAAAGCTGCCTCCTGATGTTCCCCTGCCTCGTGGCACCGTGTACATGTCACAGCCTTCAAAGAATGAGGCTGTCACAGGGTGGCCCATATCACCCCATGGCAACTGGGGACCGATGGTGCAGCCTCACAGGCCAGCCCCAAGCCCCACAGTGCCTGCCAGCCATCTCTCACACCCAAAGCTATCTCTCTCAGCACTGACCATCTGGGTATAATACAAGCTTTAAACCCCCACAGCAGGCCCTGTGGCACAGTGGGCGTGTCCCTTGTCAACTGAAATTGAAAAAGAAACAAAGAAAGTATCTCTTGTCCGAGTTTAAGTCACATTTCCTCAGGACAAGCACGGCCATTGAGGCAAAGAGGAGTCGTTTATAAGCTGAAATTCTGCATGCAACTGAATTCTGTGGTTTTTAAGCCTGGAGCCAAGGGTTTCTAAGAAGTATGTTAAAAGTGATGAAGCAGGCATATTCACATGCGATGCACAGCCATCTACGCATGAGCCATTTCTAAAGGGGCTTGCACATCTGCTGGAAAACATTTGTGAATGAATCCACAGACTGCAGTGAGCTAAATGAACTCCCAGCCTTTGTTAGCGTGAGGCTGGGCTGCTCAGGGCCGGGTAGAAGTAGTGCTTTGCGCACTGAGCTGTGCTTGGGCCAGTCGAGGGATCCCAACATTCTCAGTATTGTGGCAACCAGTGTATCACTTGCATCAACCTGTACAGCACTCTGACGGGTCCCAATACACAACCCTCACACAAATATTTCAACATGTTTGGAGACAAAATCTAGTCAATATATGAAGTCATTTCACCACAGCTTGTATCCAATAGGAAAAAATTTCCTACTAACTTGTTTTTGGAGGTTAAAAATAGTATGTGTGTGTGAGATCAGTAAAAACAGAAATGAGAAAGACAGAAGCAAGGGTATATGCTGTTTGCACTTCTGAGCCACCTGGACCTGGTCCCCAGCTGGTTGGGGGTGTTGATTTTCCTTTTCCTTGGACAAGCACCCTTTGTTTGATGGGACAGAGGGCTTGTCCCATCAGTCCCCTAGTTATACCTCTCTTCTCTCAGTGGGCACAAAGCACAAGCTCATGTACCACTTCGCAGGGGTGGCCCAGCATGGAAATGTACCCACTGAGTCCTTAAAAATAAGCCAAAGCAGGAAAATTACTACCAGGGTGGTGGGACTAGTGGCACAGTGTGAGTGGGGTGCCTGCACGTGTGGGTGTGCAATCACTTGTGATCCCTTGAGCAGAAGCAGAGCTTTGCCCCTGCTGACTTGTGGGGTGCCCTGGCATCCCAGCCCTGCATACTGCATGCAGGAGCAGCTGGGACAGACCCATGGCTCCACCAGCAGCAAATGTCTTCATGTGGGGATAGCACAGGGTCCTCCAAGCAGTAAATTTCCGAGAGGATGATTACACTTCTTGGCAGCCTAGTTTTTGATGTTGCATCTACCCTGCAGCACTCTGCTTTCACTTATTGTATGCAGTGTGTGATGTGGATTTTCATATAACATTGGTGCGCTCAGTTTTGGAGTTGTGCAGCACCAGATGCTGCCCACAGGCCCTCACATCTGGTGGAGGTATAGCGGCGAGGTCTGCGGGGGCTGCTTTCCCACAGATGCACACAAGCTCTCGCAGGGTGTGAAACCGCTCTTAAGGTCAAGATTGTTTTATGAGCCACCTCTTGATCCCATCTGCAGCCCTCCAACCCTCAGTGCAGCGTTCATATTCGTTCATGACTAAAATAATACTGCAGTAATATTGCTGTGCTTATTCCTGCCTTTAATGTGATGGCTGTCTCCATGTGTGATGGCACCCAAAGTGTTTCTCTGATCTCAGGGCTCTGCAAATATTTAAACTAACAATGAGAATAAAATATTTTTCTTATCAAAAGCTTGCCTTTCTCATGAATTGTGCTGGTGTGTCAAAGGGAGACATGAAAATCCTTCCTTTTTCTGGTTTCTGTCTGCTCTCCACCCCACTCCTTCTGCCAGCCCCTTTTCCCCCTTCTTTCTCCCTCCCCATCCTTCTGTCCTCACTTCAGCCTCTCAGCCCTATCTAGCCTCATGCTTCCTTCTCGGTGAAGCAGGGAGGCATGGGGAAGAAGACATCCTGGCTCCTGCTCTGAGATATTCCTCAGTCAGCCAGTGTCCAAAAATTGTGTGGGTCCTGCCACCCATGTACCACAGGTTTCCTCCAAACCTGTGGGCAGTAGGACTGCCAAAGTTTGGCTACAGGTTAGGGGGTGAAGGAAAGGGTCATCTGATGATGTCCTCCCCTGTCGCTACTCAGAACAATGGTGTCAACTCTGCTGCAAATATCTGTTCCTGGGAAGGTAAGAGAAAGATAATGCTCAACTGTGGCTTTTTATTCATCTTTCAAAGTCCACATTGTGAATGCCAAACCATTGTGCTCCATGAAGAAAGGACTTGTGCCCCTGCCCAGACCTCTTAGATAAGCTTAGATCTCTCATGTGAGCAGTGTGTAAGTTTTCAGTGTATAGCCACAGTGTATCTCAGAAGAGGCATATTTATGCTGCTGTATAAAGTGCATTCAGTCATTCCATCATGTAACAGGCAGAACTAACAGACTGCTGTTGGCTTTCATCAGCAGAGGGTAAGCGTTGTGTTGAGGTCTGCAATCTTTGACTGCAAATTACTTACACCGAGTGTGATTTGGGAAAAGGGACCGCTACATGAAGGGTGGAAAAATTTGCTGCTCCCCTAAAGGGCTACCACGTCTGTGAATTTCAATTTTGCAAATTAACTGCAGGAGGAAGTCATGAAGCTTTTTCTAGACCAGAGTCAGGAGCACATGGGGACAATCCCCTGTACAGCATAGAGTGATTTTCCATCACTGCTGATGTGACAGTTTTTTACTTCAGGTCCTGCAAGAAGAGCTTTCTCACTCACCCTGCTGGAATGGAAGAATTCTACCAGCTACATCTTCTCAGAAACACACATCCCACCAAAATGACAAAAATAGATGTTAAATTCCCCAACTGTTACTATAATTTCCCTGCTATACAAAAGACCTAGCAAATGTGGTATTTGTATGCACTTTAAAGACTGACATGTGAATAAACATTTGGAAGATTTCTACATGCGGAATAAGGTGAACTCTGGTTTTTCAAAGTGACTTAGAAGCTGAGTTCCTCTGATCTCCAGTGTGATATTTGAACATCCTTGAGACTAAGACTTGAAATTCAGCAGTTCTTGTACATGCCTCATGTACCTTATGCCTCAGTGATGGTACACTGAGCCAGACCCTCTCCACAGTAACCAAAGCAGCGCTGGTGAATTTCATCTACTGGCTCTGCTGGGCAAATTGCAACCTCCTGTAGAGCAGCTGTAAGACATAGCTCAGGAAAGAAGACTCTGGAGAGTTTCTCCTTTCTCAGCTCCTTTACAATTCTGGGGAACCTCCAGAACAGGACAAAGATCCTCTTTCAGCTAGAGAATGGTATGTTGACCCGGACCACCTCAACACAGACAAACTGAGGGGCTGGATTTTGTCTCCCTCCCGTAGCTCTTGGCCATGTGCTAATGTGCTAGCTTCCTTCCACATTTCTCCCTAGTGGATATTTCATGTGAGATTTACTATCTCTTTGTAGTTATGTACTGAGGCTCCCTTTTCCTGAGGAGTTTCTGAGGAAATTTGAAGTAGTATTGTTGAATTCCCTTAACGCATTATTTTCTTGCACATGGAAATTCTTGGAGTCTCAGGCAGGTCAAGGTTTCCGAGGTTTGCTTGCTTCTAGTGACCTATTTCAGGTTCTTTCAGAGAGCCTGAAGCTTCCTTCCCTCCCTTACAATGGCAGCATGGGCAGCCAATATTTGGGGAAATACCTTTGATACTTTTTCAGTTCCTTGTGCTGTTGTTTAGTCTCCCTGGCAGTCAACACCACAACCTGAGTCTCACTGTTAAGTCCATCTAGATTGCAAGCACAGTGCTGCTACTCCTTTGCTGTGCCAGGATCTTTCAAAGCCTCCCCAGATACCTCCTTTCTGTTGTAAACTGTCAGCAGTAGAGGAAATCTCTAGCTGCTGCTGCTCATGCAAAGAGTTTGGAAGCCCATGAAACACTGCTGTTGATTCTTTACGGGGTTGAAGCTCGGCCTTGAGTGCGTGCATATGCGTGTCTCGTGTTTACTGCAGGGAAAACCATCTGACAGTAAAAGGTATGAATCGTGGGAAAACAACTCTTCAGTATCACAGAACTGAAGCTTCAGCATAGAGATTGTTCTTCAGGATGGTAAAATACTTCACAGGGTAGAAGCAAAATGCATGTGGGTGCATTGCTGTGTCCTATTTAGGAAGCACGTTAAGGCAGCATCCCATTTGCAAATAGCACTCTTGCAGGAAGGCAGAAAAAACAGAGCCAGAGGCTCATTTGCTGAAAATTGTCTCTGCTCCACTGATGCCAACAAAAGCTATGTTGGTTTACACCATCTGAGAAAGATGAGGTAGATGCTGGAGATACTGCACACATGCCTTCTGAAGGGGGAGAACCTTGCCTTCTTGGGGCTTGGCTCATACCAGGAATTTCCCTAAATTCCACTCACATGGAAGAAATAATTCAGAACTCATTATTTCTTTAATCAGACACTGAAGTCCCTGTTTATTTAAAGCTCTGCAGAGATAATCGGAACTAATCATCATGTGTAATACAAATAAAGACATTCCTCCCTTAATAGTAGGAGCAGATCTAAACCAGTTGTTCTCCAACTGAACTCAGCTGGACTAAGATGAGTTTTCTGTACTTGTAGTGATTGTTATTCTGTCGCTAAAGGGATAACGGGAGGAGATACTGTTTTACAAGCTAATAATTGTGTTTGCAGGAAACGAAACATTCTGAGTCCGAGTCACTAATTGCATTTACAATGGAATGAACCACGAGGAAGAAGTCTGAGACATTTATCTCAGCAAAAGGAGTGGATTATTCCTGCAGAGGAGCATTCTTTCTATTCTAAGGGAAGGGAAACTAAAATGTGTATTATCAATAAAAACTATAGTCACTTCTTCCAATCATGTTCTACCCTCAGATGCATCTCTCTAGGCTTAACATGTTCCACTCTTTAACAAAAATGAGGAATCTGTCCAGCAGCTCTCCCAGCTGCATCCTCTGCACATTCCTGGTTTAACCACCTGTTGCACAGAATGAACATAATCTTTCCTTTCTTTACCCTTTGTGCTCATAGCTCTCTAAAGCCAAGCTGAGCTGGCAGCTTCAGTGCTGAGTGACCACAGCACCCGAGACACTCAGGAGAGCAGTAATTTGTTCAGGACTCCAGCTGACAATCAAGGAAGGCAAGGAGAAGGTTAGATCAGATGGAGCCAGCATTTGTGTAAGCAAACATGTGAAATCCAGACTGATTTGTTGTTTCAGAGATATACAGAGAGGCACTAGAGAGACATATTCAAATGCCCATGGGGAAGGCTGTCCTCTTCACAAATACTGCCATTGCTTACGGTGCTGCAGTGTCATCTTGGAAATGGTAGCATTTCAGCTGTTACCCCAGAAAAATGGGATATGTATTTCTTAAGGAGATAAAATACCTCAGAAGAAACACACAGAGAGAGAGAGAGAGAGATTACAAAAAAGTGCAAAATAAAAAGCTGATATAAACCTTTATGAGGAAAGGCAAACCTTCCACTGGAAAATTTATTTTAGTAGAATCAAATAATCATACCATCATCTGCAACATCTGAAAATGGCTGCAAGTACAGGAGACAGGCCACCACTGTGGTTCAGATAATCCATGGACAACAAAGATGGTGTAGAAACCGTTTTCCATCTCTGCTGTGTCTACAGAAGATGATCTGCATCACAATGCAGTACGTACAGAATCACATCTCTCCTCTTCTATGTTGATTTTCTCTTCCTTTAAATGGCAGTCCTGAGGGTAGTACAAGAGGTGTTTCAGGTGTGCAGCCACCCAGAGCACAAGGGCTCCCTGTTCCTTCCACAGGAGCAGGATTTGTGAAGAATGGTGTGTAGGGGGCCTAAGTAAATTTTCTTTCCTTTAGGGCCTCCCTCTGCTTTCAGGTTTTTTTCAGAGTTAGGGTTCTTCCCGTCTCTCTCAACCACCCTTTGAAGAAATGCTGAGTACCTGCTATGTCCATTAACTTCAGAGGGAGTTGCAGGCACTCAACACTTCTCAGTGGTGACTCATGGATATCCATGGGCACTGTGGGCTCTTAGCACCTCACTGGTTTGTTGGGGATCAGGCCCTCAGAGAGGCTCCAGGAAAGTCCATGACAAACTGTAGGACACATGTGCTTCTGTTAGAGAAACTAAAATTGGGGTTTTCCAAAAAATACATATGCAACCAAGGCTCGAGGGATCTTGAAGTACTAAGGAGCTTGTAGTACTTTCTTGAAATTCACATTATTTTGTTGACATAAAAAAGGTCTTCTGCGAACAAATTTTAAGAGACTTGACTGTGCTCCTCAGAAGAAGAAAATACACAACACCATAAGTAAACATATAAATCAGTCAGAGAACCTAGAGATTAAGGATTAAGTTCATAAAGCTTTATGTCCCATATTTGGAAAGTGCCAAAAGTTGCTCCTAATGACTTTGGAAAAGGTATATGCTTTTTCTGTAGTTCTAGTTCTTTTTTCCCTTGTTAGCAAAAGGTTTCATTCTGCACTTGAAAAACTCACATGCCAGGAAAGGGGGGAAAAAAAGATGAGTGGAATTTAACCAAAAAATAATAAAAATCCTTTGTGGTTCAAGTGCTCAGCCTAAGCTATATTTATTCAGTTGACATTTTTTCCAAAAAGACCAATGTGTAAATTAATGCATACATAGGCAGGTCTGAATTATACCCTGGTCATTTATAATATGCAAGGTTTTATGTGACTTTTTACTCCCTTGTTCAATAAAACAATAAGTAGTTATGCAGCAGCCAGAGTAGCCAGTCATTCACTTACTTCCACAGAACGCCAAGAACCTTCTTAAGGAAATACACTCACCAATCTGAAATGAAAGCCTTTTGTACTTTCAAGGCTTAACAGAATTCCCAAAGACAAAAGATGAATAAGATATAGTAGTGAGCACCATAGAGGCCAGGTTTAGCCCAGAGGTGACCACAAGCAACTCAATTTCTCTGAAACTTCACAGCAAGCATGCTTTGCCCACACTGTGGTAAATACAATCCACTGCCTCTTGGCTGCCAGATGGTTCCTCCTGCACCAGTTGTTCAAATCTGCTCCTTTGGCTGATTTTGTTAATATCACAGAAACCATAAAGAAAAAGCTTGCAAATTAACTCTGATGTGTTCAGTAAAGCGTGTTCTATGTGCTTGCCTTCCTCTGTGAGACATGCAAAGTTTCCCACTGTGTGTGTTTTAATGGGTGGTAAAAAAGGAAAATCCTAAAACCAGGAGAGTGGGAAATGATTATTTGCTTCTGGCCACAATCAGAAAACAAGAGGCCTTCAATGAACTGTCTGGACAGAACAAGACTTAAACTAAACAGATCTTCACCCAATTGCACAGCGTGCTGACGCAAGGATGTCATGGTGACTTAATGGATTTATAGGTTAACATGAAGGTTAGAACAAATCCATGGAAGTCTGTCGGTGGCTACTCCATGATGACTGTCCAGAGGGACATTCAAGGTCAGGTTGACGGGGGCCCTGTGCAACCTGGTCTAGTTGAAGATGCCACTGCTCGTAGCAGGGAGTTTAGACTAGATGACCTGTAAAGGTCTTTTCCAATCCAAAATATTCTTTGGTTCTATGAAACCTGCAACAAATTCAGGGCAGGTGTGGAGGAACTGTCATGACTTAGAATTCTGACTTTAGTTTATAGCAGCAGTGTCAAAACTGATACCAGTTCAGACACTGAAATCTTCATAATTCAATAAAGAATTCATTTCAAATCTTGGAAAGTGCTACATTTTCTTCCACATAGATATCCAAACAAGATCCAGTAGACAGTGTGAACTTTTGGACCTTGCTGAAGTGTTTTCTTTGATTAATCACAGGACTTGGCTGCAGCTAAGGACACGGAGAGAAGGATGTACTGAAGAAATTTGCTGTCATTATACTGGCATTATACTAAACAAAATCTGAACTTTGTGTATTTCGGGAGACTGAAGGGAAGATGAAAATAGATCAGTGTAAAGATACTACCAGATACTACCTGCCCACCCTAAAGACCAAGAAAAAACAACCAGTGGATCTCTACCCACTTACTCTTCTGCGTATCTGTGAGGGTCTACACTCATTTGTACCGATGTCTAACCCTGCATGCAGGACAGGATGGCTTTCCAGTCTCCTGTTTGCTTGCATTCTTTTAGAAGTGCACATTCCTAGGGGAATGAACCCTAGACTGAGGAATTCTTTAATATTTTTGGACTCCACATATTTCCAAATGGACCTGGAAAATAAACCAACCTTCGGGTGATAAATCAAAGATTAACTTATGTAAGAAAACCAAAAAAATCTCCTGCAATCATACATGCAAACAGTAACTTATCACACATTAAATTCTAGATGTCAGAAAGTAGCCGTCGCAACCCAAGCGTGCTGCAACTCCCTTGGAGAGCTGAGTGATAAATCTGTATCTTTTGCATGAGATGAAGCACTATCATGCCCCAGAGATTGACTGGCTCTGCATTCATGAAAGGCAAGTAAGGAGCCAGTGACCCTGGAAAACTCTTGTACTGGCCATTAACAAACAGCTGGTAACATACCTGTAAGACTTGTTTAATGCTTACTGATAAATGCTAATATATATTGCTAGCAAATTCTCTGAAAGGGATCCAGACCTTGAACGGACTATTTCCTGTAGAGACAGTCTGACTGGGATTTTCATTCATAGGCCTTTGAGGTTATTCCAATACGTCTGACAGTGCTATACACACCAGAGCTTCATTCTTCCCTCTCCTACAGCATGTATATCAGAAATAACTTCCAGACACAAAGACTTCTCACTAAGTAAGTGTTGAGATGTTGGTATGAAAAAATGTATTTTGTCAAAATATTTTTTTTCTCAGAGTTTTCACTTGTTTCATATTATTTTTAATAGAAAGTACATTTGTTTAAAAATGTTTCTGCTTTTCATGCTTATGGTAAAATATTTTGAAATTAGAATTTTGTCTGTAAGCCAAAAAAAATTAAAGAAAAATCTGTTTAAGAAACTGAGCAATGTTCAGGGTTCTTTCTTAAACTTTTGGTAAGGAACCTTGAATCAATGAAATACTATTTTCTTATTGTTTCAGTTGACTTTTCAAATTGTCTCATCAAGTCTGTAAGCATGCTGAAATAAAATCCAGTCATAATGGTACCACAGAAATAACTCTGCAGTTACCTGCATATTTTTGGATTTGCATACGACTCATCTCCCACCTCTCAACACCATAGCAGCTCCCCATTGTCCCCACCAGTGATTTTGCAGTTTCACAGAGAATGGGAGAGGCAAGTGGACTCACAGCATTAGAGGTTTCGGCCTTCAAGGCAAGTGTGTTTAACCATTTTTTTTTGTTGTTGTTGTGATGGAGAATAGACTCAAAGCAACAGTTTAACCTTTTAAACTATATTTCATGCAATCTTTTTACCCATCTTATTAGACAGCATTTGTAGGGCTGCCCATCAGGCTTTGGTCCATGGTCACCTGTTCCAACCTCCCGCTCAAACCTGGGTCAACACAGAGCTCAGACCTGGATGTTCAGGGTTTTGTCCTGTTAGGTCTTGAAAACCACCAGCTACAGAGATTTTGCAGCTTCTCTGGGCAGTCTCTTTCAGTGCATGACTACTGACAAATGGATGTAACTTATTCATCTAGCCAGGAAAGGGTTCATCCTAAACTGACTTAATAAGAGAAACATTTGATTTATGAATGCTATACCTTACCCCATAGCCTTTCAGTTTCTGGGAAGCCATTGATGTTTAAGGGAGATGTGGAACATTTGCATTACATTCTGCAGAGGAAATGGCTGAAAAGCATCTTGGAATTTGATAATTTGTTGGAATTCACAGGTATCTGGGGGCGTGAAGCAGGGGACATGACTGAAGCTGGGACATAAAAGTGGCTGCAGCATTATGTGGTATCACCTTCTACAGCCACCTTCTATAAAGTACTATGAATACTTCGGTAATGTTCATTTTGGAAAAGGTAAGTTGGCTTTTAGCAAGTTTTTCCTTTCCTTTTGACTGGGAGCTTGGGGTTTCCATGGGCTGTTGCTTTGTGTTTGGGTTCAGGTTAGCTTCTGGTGGGGCCACCTGTCACATTCTTACACCCTGAAGACAGCCATTCGTAATTCTCTCCTCTTCATCACAGTTTAGATAAGTGCAAAGGTACAGTCATTATTAACACATTATTAATGGAGGTAAACCACCAGCTAGTTTAAAATACATGGACATTTCACCCAGTCCTCAAGAACGCATTGCTTGCTTGTTTTTTTGGGGAGCGCTTGACAGCTGCAGCCCACCTAATAAATCTCCAGTTTAGGAAATGCAGTGATTCTTCCACCTCACAGGGTATTGATTCAGACAATGTTACATCATTTAGTCTTTCTTAGGAGAAAAAATTTACAAGCTGTAAATTGTTTCCTGATAATGTAAGATTAAAATCTTCAAGCTACCTTGCTTGTGTTGGACCTCTCGGCTGCTAGTGATATATCTGATCACGGATAGTTGCTTCATCAGCCTGGGATATTTCTGTGTTAATTGAAGCAGCTCTCTGGCTCCTGCCCTTTCAGAGTAGTGGAATACACTCCTGGTGATGGCTACTTGGTCTCACTGAGGACTCTGAAACATGGGTCGTCTCTGCTGTCTGTGTTCTTTAAAGTACAGCCTGAGGGGAGAACATTATAAAGTATAAGAGAGTATATTTGTATTTCATGGGGACACTGCAGATTCAGTCTAAACTATGGAGTAATGTTTGAATGTTACTGCTTTTTGGCTGCATTAGGGATGTCTTGTCCTCAGCTTTGGAAAGACAGAAATATTGATGCTTGATGTCTTGGCTAGAAGGGGCTTATCTAGAGACTGTGAACCAGCTTAATAATATTGGCAACATTTTAAATACCTCCATGCACTTGGAAAGCCTTGAGTTTGCTATAGAGTCAAAACATGATTTCCAGCTATGTGATTTGCATAAGTAAGTCCCCCATTTATCTCATGATAGTCTGGAGAATCCTGACCCCAAGATTATTAATGGTACTCCTGGCCTTCTGTCCTGTAACAATATTCAGTCTAATTGTGTCTTTTTTTAATATATATTTGGTACCTTTTAAGACACAGTGAAACTTAGGTGAGCCTTAATACTGTGTGAATTTACAGCCTAAAAGTAGCCTGGTTATATTCAGGCGTATGAATCAACTTGTCCACGATTTAGTAGGTTTTTCAGTCACAAGCCCTTTGGCAGATCTGTAATATTCCAAGAGCCCAAGACTGTGTGATTTCCTCTTTCTGAAATCTAGCTTGTTTGTTCTGCTGTTCACATCAAGAAAGGCTTAAAATGTGAGGGTTTTTTTCTTTTCCAGTGATGAAATTGTTACAACTACTGTTGCTGTTCAATAATTTATTTTTATTGGTTTTATTTATACTTCTGTTTTAGCTTNTTTTTTTTTATTTGTTTTTCTGTTTTAGCGTATGGGGGTGGGGGGGCGGGGGGGGATTGGAGTGTCCCTTAATCACAACAAAATTGGTGTGGGAACCATTACTGAGTGCCCTTCTGGGTTTTGGAGAGGCTAAGTTTGCAGCACTTTTTAATACTGTTACTTTAATGCTGTATTTGTTTAACATTCACTCCTAAGTATTAAGTCTGGCTTTGTCTTGCACTTGCGGGGGGGTGGGAGGGCAGGCTGGTG
>VXBT01005026.1:0-18374 GCA_013400235.1 Oriolus oriolus
TTCTATCCCAGCCAAAACCAGCATTTTAGTGCTGACAGAACAAGAAAATAACGTTTGAAACCATGAAGTGTCCTCTAACCTGTGAGCTTTCCAATCAAGCTGGCATACAGCACTGGTGCAAGACCACCAAAGCTGTCCTGAGCAGCATCCAAAGCAGCGTGGCCAGCACACTGAGGGAGGGGATTCTGGCCCTCTGCTCTGCTCTGGTGAGATCCCATCTGGAGTGCTGCATCCAGCTCTGGGATCCCAGCACAGGAAAGACACGGACCTGTTGAAGCAACTCCAGAAGAGGGTCACAAAAATGATCAGAGGGCTGGAGCATCTCTCCTATGAGAACAGGCTGAGAGAGTTGAGGCTGTTCAGCCTGGAGAAGAGAAGGTTCCAGGAAGGCACCTTCCAGCGCATAAAAGGGGCTTACAACAAGAGAGCTGGAAAGGGACTTTTTACAAGGGCACGTAGTGATAGGACAAGGGGGAATGGCTTCAAGCTGAAAGGGGGCAGGTTTAGATTGGATATCAAGAAGAAATTCTTTCCTGTGAAGGCAATGAGACACTGGAACAGAGTGCCCAGAGAAGCCGCGGATGCCCCATCCGTGGAAGTGTTCAAGGCCAGGTTGGATGGGGCTTTGAGCAGCCTGGTCTAATGAATGGCACACCTGCCTATGGCAGGGGAGTGGGAACAGGGTCTTCAAGGTCCCTTCCAACCCAAATCATTCTCTGATTCTACGAAAATCCAGCAGCCTGCAGATAAACAGAGACTCTTGGCTTTCAGTGCCGTCAGTCTGGCAACTTTTCTGAGCTCCAGATTCTCCTGAAAATGTAAATGGAGATGGTGAGGATGAGAGCTAAATGCAAGACCGGTGTTATTTTTTTGCATGAAAATTATAAAATTAAATCATTTTTAGTAAGAACTTCCACTCAAGTTTAATTTCAACTATGAGAGACAAGTATGTTGCTACTAACAGAATATTTTTTTTTAATCAGGAAAGGAAATAAACTAGAAATGAAATTCTAGGATAACATAAACTCATCTAATTAAACTGTAACATTCAAGAGAAGTTTGTTGTGGGGTTTTTTTCTTGTGCTTGGCATGCTTCCAGACAAAGATCTGGCAATTTATAAATAAACAGATCAAGGTATTGTGAACATCTTTTTCCTTTCCAAGAGTGGATGTAGAAATGACAGCCTAAAAGGGAACAAGCACAGAATGATCTCTACAGCTGCTGAAAGGACTGCCTACTCAAAGTTGGAATTACAGGATTTTAATGCATCATCAGACCTTCCAAAAAGTGTGAGCTCACACTTATGATTTCCTTCAGAGAAGAAGCTAGGATTGTCTGCATTTGTTCCCTAATGTCTGACATCCTGGAAATGAAGATTTAAAATAATTCACATGGAAAATGCATCTAGGCATGGTATTGCATATTTTCACACAGCCCATTTCTTCTCTCTTTAACATGTCTCATCCAAAAATAATGGTGCTAAATGGCACTGAGGAGGAAAAACCTTACCCAGACAAATTGCTTGACAGCTAAAAATCCACTGCACCTGCACACCATCTCTGCTCTTTTAGCATGAACTGAAACTCTCATGAATAAGGGAAAACCACACTTTTCCTTCCATCCTTCCTTCCCATTAGAAACCATGAGGGCGAAAAGAGCTAAAGACAAAAATCTTTATTGCTTAGGGTTATTTGGTGCTTCTCCAGAGAATTACTACTAAATGGACTCACCTTGCTAAGTTTTCTCTTATAAGGAAGGATCATTTGTACAGGCCACTTGCAATGTGAATTCCAGCACACTGGAAGTGCTTACCCAGGTGGATATAAAGCTGTAGAAAAAGGAACATAAACAAAACCTGGAAATCCAGGGAATTTCCTTTTACTTAATGTTCAGAAAACATAGTTGTGGCCTATCAGGCAATGCAGCTGTATTAAATTTCATTGATTGGGAAAAAAGAGAATTGAAAAAACATGAGTGAATAGCAAAAGCAGTGTCCTGTGAGAGTTGAAAGGAAGGACATGCTCAGTCTGACAATATTCTGACTTAAAGGACTAAGTAACCATTTTATTTCAGCTGCTCCATATTTTTTCTTACACAGTCCTATTGCAAATCCTTATTCCTTTTTTTTTTCAGATCTCCTAAGCTGCTATGAGCTCAATAGAATTCTTAGAGGGATTCTTACTCCTTTATCCTTCCCATGAAAGAGGATGCTTGTCTGAAAAGAAGTAGGTAGCATGTTTTCTTCCCACCACCCTTGTTCCTGTCATTGTCTATTTAATTCAAATTTGATTTATTTAAGGGATTTAGCAGTTGCCTAAACAAAATTAAATTAAAATGACATTCTGAAAAATATCTAAATTCAAAATGAGGACAACTCATCTTCTCTTCCACCAAAAAATACAAAATGCAAGTTTTTGCCTTGAGCTCGGTCCTTTCACTGTCTCCTGATGTGCCTGGGAGGCAATCCACTCCAGACCGACCTTCAAACATCTCTGTGGCTTTGGGTTGGGAGATTTTTCAGGCCTTGAACACCCTTTCCCTAAGAACCATGCTAATCTGGAGAGCAAAGGGGAAGTTTTGGCATGTGAGCATCCTCTCCTGAGCATCTCTGCTGCTGAGTTGGGAATGCAAATTAAACATTTGCTGCATCCAGAAAAATTAATGCCTTGAGTGGCTTCCCTCTCTGAGCAGGTAACTCTTTTCTGAAGAATTCTCACATTTATTTGATCAGCCCTAGTTCTACTCCATTCAAGACAACACCTGCCTCCAGGTCACTGCACAAATATTGACTTTCCACTAATTTTTGAATAGAAAGTGGGAGAAATTTTACCCAACAACCAAACCTGATAACTCTTACTCAGACTTCTGTCCCTCTTTAAGAGCCTTTTGAAAGTTTTTATGGGATTTCTGCCCTAACTCCCCACATTTCTGTTAGTACTATTATTGCTAAAGAAAAGGAAACAATAGCAATCATAGTAATTGTAATAATAATAAAATTAATAATAAAAATTATGATGTCTTACGTCTTTCAGTCTATAAAACCAGATTTCAACCTTCTCTTTTTATCTTCACTCATCTTCTGTTCTGGTTTTCCTTCTATCTTTTTCCTCTTTCATGACTCTACTACCCCATTCATTCCCTTTCCTAGCAATTTTTTGCCTCATTCCGCTTTGGCCTTGTAACTCACACATTGGCCATTTACTTGCTGTTCCTGATCTTTGTTTTTCACACTAAAAAGAACAACTCTTTGGTTCCTCTGGAACCTCCTAAAGACCATTGCTCATCTCCACTGCAAAGATGAATAAAAACTTGATGATAACAAAGCCTGAGTTAATATCTTCTTGGGTCTGTTGGCTTCCAGCAGACTTTCCCAACTGGATAAATGTGTTCATTTCAATATAACCTTTAATCACATACTTACAATTCTTTGTTGCACAGAACCACTACACAGCTGAATGCGCAGAAAGAGCACTGAATCATGCAGGAGTATGGAAAAAGAGACGGAAAGACAAAAATCCTATAATTATACTAAAATACTATAAAGCATTTCAATGCACACAGAACAATTTATTGTTCCTAGGTTTACTGGAGCTTGGTGGGACTTTGGAAACAAGATATTGAACCAAGTGACACAGCTGTATTTTAAAGTACATTAAAAATAATTTAAATAATTTTAATGTATATTTAAAAAGAAGAATCTGTTTCTTTCAGAATACAATAGATTTAATTCAATATTTGGTTGAACTGATGGTGTCTGAAGGTTAATCTCTGATGTTTCCTTCTCACACAGCTGTGACTCTTACTAAATGTCTGAAACACTCTTGAGAAAAATAACAAAGGTTTATGTCACTTCCCTATTGTTTTATTAAGGTTTAGGATTATTGTTTTTATTTGCTACACTGTGTGAGGCCTGTGTAGGCAAAATTGGTCTTGAAGGCGGGTCAGCCTAGAATGCAATCTGCGTTAGGTGTTCCTCAGTCTCCTCTCATTCACTTTGTATGAACTGCCAGGAAGAAAGGGGGCCTGTTTATCTAACATCCTCAGGAAAAATCCTCTGCATAAATATCAGCTGTAGAAAGGCCATGTCAGATCAAAAAAAACTTTCCCAACAGTAATCAACAAAATGTATTTATTTACAAGAAAAACAAATATTTTTTGAAAGTCCACATTTTCCAGTCAACAGCTGTTCCATTGGAAAATTCCTGACCAGCAGTAGCATATGGAAAGACAAGGTCATCATGACTCGGTGTTGTCATCTCATGTTCCTTGGAGGATTAATATGGATCAGTAATAACTGCAGCAGCCAGAGCAATTAATAATTGAAAAGGTGCTAATGAACGCATTGATGAAGTCAGCAGAGTCAGAAATTTCTTATTCATAGTATTTTTGCCTCTTTTTGATACTTTTTGCACCACGTGCTGAGCAAAGAATGGAGTTTGTCTCCTTGTAAGGGCTGACCATCTGTTATAAATGGAACTCTCTTTGATGATACTATGACTGCAAGTAGGTTTCTGGCCACTAAAATCCTGCCTGAGTTTCCCCAGTTTTCCTGCGAACTGTGCTTCTCCTTTGAAATTCCATGTAGTTCATTAATTTAGGGACCTGAGATTACCTTTATTCGGTATATTACTTTATCTGTCAAATATGCAGGCCATCAAAGAGAGGTAGATGACTGTACATGTTTCTCTTCCCAGTTCAGGATGAGCAATCCTACCCAGTTAGGCCCTTTATGATGCTTTCATGGCCTCTAGTAAGTTCCACCAGAAACAGAGGAAAATCCTAATCTCTAGGTTCATCTGCCATCTTTGATGTAAAATCAGCTTGAGCTGTAATCCAGGAAATCCTTGCTAGATGCTCAGGCTGATGCTCTTAATGGTTTTGCTCTGCTGGAGGCTCTGGGCTGGATGGTGTCTTAATGAAATGAGTGTGCTGCATAGGGGAGCTCCTGTCTCTCAGATTGACTCTGTAGGGAACAGAAAAAACCTACCCTCAGAGTCACCTCTTGTTGGGTAAGTGCAGAATAAGGAATGGTAGGGCAAAGGACAAGCAAGAACAAGTAAGTAGCCTCATTTTCCCAGCTGCCTCATCTCTTCCCTTTGCAAAATCATTTCAAAATTACATTCTTCCTACATAAAATATCTTTGGGGCTGTATCAGAGATACTTTAAATTAGAATTTGCATTTCTTCTTTTTTTTTTTTCACAACTCTACATTTCATTTATGGCACCTGCAAAATACCACCTGTGCTTGACAGGGATTATTCTGAATGCAACACACAGATCAAAGGGAATGTCTAGAGCCCTGAAAAGTGTTCTAAATGTATGCCATAACCATGAAGTTAAGAAAGGGATACACAGCCTGCAAATCTAAGATTTTCCCCTAAAATGATACAGTGGCCATTAGTAGCCACCTGCCTACTGGAAGAACTTCTGAAGTGTGCTGGGCTCCAGTGGAAAGGAGGAGGGAACAGAAAGAGAAGGATCATCACGCTGCAGTTTGCAGGGCTGCAAGCACAAATTTCTGTTTCCAGAAGGAGGAAACTAATTTGTCAAGATAAGAAATAGTACAGAATAATGTCTCTCTGTTCCCATGAACACTGGAACAGAGTAGTAGGCGCTCTGTGCTACCCATGAGGGCAAACGCATCAAAGCAGCAAATGCAGGAGAGGACTGGGAAGGACTGTGTGTGGTTGATGCTATGCCATCCAGCTCTGGGTGACCCACTTAACAGCTGCATATTCCCTGCAAACATGACTAATGCAGATGAGGCAGATGAAATACACATGCTCATACTAAGGAAGAAATGAACTTCAATTATACTGTTCCAGTGCTCTAACCCCATTAAACAAAAGCTGCACACCATCAGGATGAAAAATCAAAGCAAGGATCAATTGTAGGTATGGCTGAAAGATGCCGAGCTGTTCAGTTCAGGATCTCTCCAGGAATGCTCCCAAGGACCGGAGCAAAGATGTGTGGCTCTCTCCTTTGCTGATGCCTGCTCTGCCTGCTGCTCAATCCTGGAGGATTTTTAATCCTTTTCCAATGGCTATGCAGGACTTTCAATACTTGCCTTTCTCCACAGATTTCCTGGAGCGTACAGACTCATATTCCAACACTTCCACCAGTCTTGACAACACTCATCCAAGTCCAAAGCCACAAGTGAGTATTGTACAGACGATAACACAACTTCATTATTGTTGTTGCTGAGTAATGCATGAAGAAGATTAGGCCTGCAATCACCTACCACTGCATCTGCTTCAATTTTTTTCCAGAGCACTCTGACAGCAAAACACAACAAAAAAACCCGAAACAAGAACAACAAACAAAACCCCCAAGACCCACAGTGGTAAGTAAACGAGTGAGAGTAAAGACAATATTCATACACATAGACAGTGCAAGTAGTTAATTATCTGAAGCCAGTGCATTAAAATTCAGGAGGCCACACACATTCTGATTTCCTTTGAAGCCGTTCTTCCATTTTAGCTATGTCAAAAGTGCCTTTTATTAAGGTGCCAAAGTTCAAACAGAAAATAGTTATTGTTTTAATGGTTTGAAAAACTGTATGTCTTTCCTTATAGAACCCTCAGGTCCACGCAGCTTCACTTCGCTGTACCTGCTTTCCCAGCCACCACCTCGCAGATGTTCTTAGCTCCTTGGTAGGAGTATGAAAACAAGTAGGTGTAATGCTAGTGAGACCTTAGGTAACAATTATGAGTCACAGTTATTAATGACAGGAACCAAAGGCTAAAACTGGAGCCGGGAGCCAGGAGTAGAGACTCCACTGAGCTGCAGTACAGCACCAAGGGGAACCACACAGGAGGGAGACTGGAGCTGCCTGCAGGCCACACACACCAGAATGAGGAGTAACACAGGACCATGGCAAGAGGCTGAGTTCAGAGGGCAGCACACCAATACTGCCCATTTTGGCACTACACAGGAAGTCAGTAGGACTGGGATTAGACTGATTGTTTAGCAGCAGGAACAAGGGCAGCAGGAACAGAAGCACACTCAGCATCTAATGAGATCCTGCAAGACTGAAAAGCATTCAGGTGGCTGGCTGCTGCTGTCTGCCTCATGGGATTTGGGAGGAATAGCTGTAGATGTAGATATTTTTGGGATAAGCAATCAATTTAATGGAGCAGGATTCCTCCAGTTCATTGACTGTCAAGAGCATATATTTGCAAAGCAGTATTTCATCAACTCATATTTTATCATTTAAAAAAACTAGGGCTCTGAGCATGCTAGACATTCATAAATATTTGGAGCACTGCTTGCCTATGAATTTATATCCCATTTACAAATTACTTAATTATTGTATTCCTATTCATCTAATACAAGTAATTCCACTTGAATGTTATAAAATGCTATGTAATGTGTAAGGTATTTTAAATACCATGACATTCTAATGAATATATTCATGTCTGAATATCTAATAGGAAACAATATTTTCAAAAAATGCTTTACTGATAGACGGCATAATAAAATGTAGTAGTTTATAGTAGTAAATGTTTATATTAGTATTTTATGGTTCATAATATATTGATCTGTGAAATGCCACTACTTAGGTAGCTACAGATAATTTAAAACTGATGTGTTACCCTAAATGTAAAACTGGTTTGGTAGAGAAATCACAAGACCTTCAAGGTACAATTTACTTTGTGAACAGACAAATCTTCCCTAGAAATTTCTGAATTCTGGAATTTACTGAAGACTTGCAATAAAATTTAATTGCATAATGTTGAATTTACATAGGACACCTGATTTTTACAGAACAAATGTAATTATGCTTGTCCATTCCTGAATAAAATGTGGTAATTTTTTTAACTGTGTCTGTATTGCCAGTGATGGCTAGTGCTTATAAATTATTTATGTTGTAATCACATTATTTTTCATCGTGCATTAGCAGTGAATTCATGACTGGATGATCAGCTGTTAAGAAGAAATTGGAGAATCTGGCCTTTGACATGTGGGGAAAGTTTTTTTCAGAATCCCTTAAGGGATTTTGCAGAAAGGTTCTTTTCACCGTTTCCTCTGAGTTCCTCGTTATTTTATCCACCATTTATAATTCCTTTTGAACGGAAAAAAAGGAGGCTATTCCACAGTGATGTTTTTTCAAGAAGTTGTTTATGTAACAGATGCACATTTGGATTAACAAGTCTGCTTTCTGTCTTTTCTCTCCGCGTAGCTTCACTGTTGGGTCAGATTGCCTCTTTACGGTGTCTCGCCTGGATGAATTCCCCAGGTTTAAATGCTGCTTCATAACCAGGTACTTCTAGCTCCATGCAGATTTATTCACCCAAGGGACACACACTCACCATAGCAGTTCTAGGCTATCATCTAGACCTTTCAGGAATCTTGACCATCTTTCTTGTCCTTCTGGCATCAGCAACAACACTAAGAACTGTTGCTTCCTGGAGCAGCAAATTAATGAGAAAAGGTATCTTGAGGACAAACACCACGTCTGCCCCAAAACAACAGAGCTGTGCTAAGGGAAAGGAGAAACACATCACATAATATTTGCACATCTGCCCAAACCTGGAATTTTGCAATCATCATCAACAACCAGAGAGTAATTCTGGAGCACCTGAGGAAAAGGGACTCCTGGAGCCAGGTGAAATTGGGCAGAGATGTTATCCTTACAGATCCAAACCCAAGCCAAACAACCTACTGACTGTATGTATGCTCTCTGCATTTCAGACCCAGACACCGTTGCGGAAAACAGAAAGGAAAAACAATATTAAACTTGCAAAATAAATATACTGGGCAATTTGTGTTCCAAGCATTCTAGGGCACTCAGCTTTGGCAGTACAAGCTGCCCATACTGCTTCTAATCTTCAGCTTTCTGTTCTTCACTTTAGGTGTTGAAAATAGTGCTAGAGAATTTATGTGGATTTATTAAATGCACACACTTATATTTGAGATCATCCTCTAGGCCTTGTATTGTCAACAGACAGAAGGAGGCATTTCTAGAGCATAAGTCCCACCTTCAAACAATCAAAACAGCCCAGGTGAATTACACTGTACGAAGGCTTATCTTTCTCCACTATTAATGCAACACAGGAAAGCGGTGATATTGAAGTTGAGAACACCTGAAGTCAGGTGGAATTAATTCCACCCCTCATTTTTAAAGGCTTTGGTTACTGCACTCACCAAACTTCCTCTCCTTTGCTCTTCTCCCATACTTTGCAACTTCCCTTTATTTTTCTGCCTAGTTTCTGCCCTGCATCCTTTTTCAGCTGATGTAGCAATACCACAGAGTTCTTAGGAACCCCAGGTCTGCTTATTGCAGTGGGAGACAGAGAAAGATGAAAAGCAAAAGCATCAAAACAAAGCAACAAAACAGAATGACAAGCAAAAAAGTCAAAGCAGTTTTAGTAGTACCATCAGCTTTTAAATACAGTTATATTTTGTAAGAAAACAGCCTAAATTAGGCCACAGATATGATTTGAAATGTGTAGAGATTACAAGGCCAAATGATGCAGAAGCAATCTGCTCTCCTGCAGAACACTAAAATGCTATATTTATAACTGGAATTCAGCACGGCTTTATAGAAAGACACCTAATAAATAACAGAGAATATAGACAACTTCCACTTCCCCAAGCATGAATTCTTTCTTTCTCCATGCAAATCTGTCATGCAAACCATAGCAAACAATTTCGATTTGCTTTCTTCATGGACATTTTGGAATTAATCCGATGACATGTGAGCATTGTGTATGTTAGGCATGCTGTGCTACTGTTCTGGTGGTTTTAAACTAATGGTATTACATTGCATTTTTCATAATGAAAAATTTAGCTGAGGTTTTTTTTGCAGCTTTTCTATTTCACATCCTTGAACATCAAATGTCAACAAGGCTTTTATGAAAATATCATAGAATCACAGAACAGTTATCTAGTCCAAACTTCTGCTCAAAGCAGGAACAGCTAGAGCAGGTTGCTGAGGGCTGTACTCAGCTGGTGTTTGAGTACCTCCAAGGATTCAAACTGGTATCCTGTGCCAGTGTTTGATCACTCTCAGAGTGAATAAGTTTTTTCATATGTTTAAATGAAATTTACCATATTTCAATTTGTGTCTGCTGCCCCTTGTCTTTTCACTGGGCACCACTGAGAAGAGTCTGGCTCTGTCTTTATTATCCCCAGGCAGGTGTTAATAAATATTGATAAAATTGCCCTGAGTATTCCCTTCTCAAGACTAAACAGTCTCAGCTCTCCCAGCCTTTTCTCCTATGAAAGATGCCCCAGTCTCCTAATCAGGACAGCTCTTTTCCAGAGCTGGTATGTACGTCCACATCTAATTGAAGAACCCAGGACAGGACTCAGCACTACAGATTCATCTCACCAGGGCAGACCAGAGGCTAAGGAACACCTCCCTAGACCTGATGCAACCCAGGAGGGTGTTGGGTCCAAACTTTCATCCTGTCTTCAGGGACCTGGAACTCCTGAAGGCAAATCTTATCTGTGAAAATGGAGGCAAAGGCAGCATTGCGCATCTTGGCCATTTTTGTGTCATTTGTTTGTGCTATTCAACACAGGGCTGTTCCTGCTGAGACACTTGTAGAAGCCCTTCTGGCGGCCTTTCTTGTTCCTTAACAGATTCAAGTCCTGGTAGGCTTTGCCTTTTCTAATGCTATTCTTGCATGCTCAGACAGCATCTCTATATTCCTCACAGGTTACCTATCCCTTCTTCCATCCCTTGTGATGCTTCCTTCATATGACAGTGTTTTTTCAGGAGCTCATTGTCCATGAAGATCTCCTGCCATCTTTGTTTGGCTTTCTGCAAATCAGGATGGACTGCTCTTAAGCCTGAAGAGGGGGTCCTTGAAAAATTGGTAAAACTCACCCGGACCTCTCTTCTCCACAGGCCCATCTTCTATGGGATTCATTTAAGTAGGTCCCTGAGAAGACCTTTTACCAGGAAAAGTGTGAGAACTTCCCTCATAATGCTGTTGTTTTAGCTCTTTCTTATTTGGGTGTATATGCTTGAGGTCCCCTTCAGTCCTGCACTGCTGGTTTCAAGGTCTCTCCTGCTCACCCTGCATCTTTTACTTGTCAGCGCAGGCCATCCCTTCCTCACTTGACTATGGTTGTCATTTCCCTTTCCCATCTTTCCCATCTTTCCCATCTTTCCCATTTTCAAAATGTCTTTGCCACATTGGCCAGCCTGTTGGCAAAAATGTTTTTGGCCTGCCTGCTATGGTGGGATCCCATCTCTTCCCCAATGATCTTTGATCCTCACAAAGGACCCAGGCTCACAGAAAAAAATCCCTGTCATTGACACGAGCTGCACAAACACTTGTTGACCCAAAGGATTCATTCGTTCATGTCAAGCCGTTCCCCCTCACCAGCAGGACCAAGAACAAACTCATTTGGCCCCCATGCTCCCGCCCACAGTCATATAGACACACTCCATACACTTCATGTCTTCCCTGGTAGCAGCTTTGGTGTCCACGTGGAAGTGCAGCAGGGGTCAGTATTCTGAGGACTGGGCAAGCCACATCAGTGCCTCTACAATGTCCCAGATCTAAGCCCCTAGCAAGTAGCAAACCTCCCTAGAAACCAGTTCAGGTGGGTAGATGGGGGCGTTGAGCAATATCAATATCCAGCATGATCTGATCAACAGTGTGCTTTGGCTATTTCAGCAAACAGAATTTAAGCATCTGAGAACCCCACTGGTACAAACTCTTCCAGACACTCTCTGGGACAGAACTGGTGTCAGCCCCTGACAGACTGTCCTAAGAATCTGCAGTCAAGATACTGCAGCCATTGACCCAAACTCAAAGATCTTCAGCTGAATATCCTTACCTTTCCTTTTGACTCCTCTCAGCTCTAGTCCCAAGTCAAAGATACAGAGGAAGCGGTACAGGAGCAAAGAGAGGAAATGAGTCTTACACAAGTTTTAAATATGCACCATTTCTTACAAATTTACTTAATAAAGCTTGTTCATATCCCTATGTTGACATGCTTCAGACAACTTTTGTTATGCAGCTGATCACCCTTTGAATGCCATCTACTTGAAATGCTGTGTTTTGAACTGTAGTTTTGAGGCACCCTTAATTTTTTTGCTGACTGGAGTAGCTACAATTCTTTCCACCTGTATTCTGTACTGCTATGTGGTGTCAAAAAAAGTTCTGCTCATGTTGCTGAAGAAAACAAAGATTTAGAAAAATGCATTGAGAAAAGCAAGTAGTGTCTGTGTCTGTTCTCACTGAGGGCTCATCATCTTCCAAGAAATCAGGCTACAAGGGGGGGAAGGAAGTAGCTCTCCTGTACCAGGTCATACTCTGACTAGAGCTGCTGAGAATTTTATTTTAAAGGTCAAGGTCATAGATTAAATCGGTAATTGTCAATTCATTGAAAATAAATTGCTTGTCCAAAAGGGTTACTCTAAGTAAATGTTTCAACTCAAGACATGTATGGCACAAAGGTGCTAAGATTGTCAAAGTTCCATTTTGTTATTTTTAAATTACAAAATGCAAGACTTGGCTTTATTATGATTTTTAGTTGCAAACACTGGAATTAATGCTAATAAAGAGATAGTGAAACAGTAAAAATAAAACTAAACAACTGGAGATGATCTAAATGGAATGTTTGTAACTGCTCCATCTGTGATTTTTTTTACAGGGGAAAAAGGAGGGAGGGAATTCTGTCCACAAGAATGGGTTATTGTTTTTTCCCCCTTATTTGGGATGCTATTTTTTTTTTCATATGGCTCCAAACCATTTCCCACCTCACTGTGAGGCTGAATATATATCCACGGGTGCTACTGTGCACACTTTAACAGCAACAGAGAGTTCTGGCACTGGCTAGTACACTCTCTTACCGTGAAAAAACCAAACCAAATCAAACCAAACTCCAAACAATGAAACCTGGTAAGGTCAAAGAACTGGAGTAGTTTAAGGGAGTGAGCTTCCTCCTATCCTGTATAAGGTATGGGACACCCTTTAAGCAATGTATTACCTACATCCTTAAGAGACCAAAGCAAAGCCCTTGACTGTAACTATCAATTTTCATGGCATTTATTTTATCAAGCGAAGTGACCAATAATACTAGAAACAAGAACCCCTCTGGACTAAGTTTTACTGTTAGTGTTAAATACATTAGTGTTAGATACTGTGTTAGTGTTAGATACATTAGCGCAAATTTCAGGCACTACAAGAGATACAGCCTCTTTTTCTATTATTACTTAACTAATTTACATACATTATAAAAAGATTTGTTCTAATGTAATGTTTTAATAATCCATCAGTTTCACATACAACTTCCTTAAAAAGTCTATTCCACAGTGACATTTCAGTTAGCACTGTTGATTTTTCCCCAATAAAATGATTTCAAAGTACAATATTTAAAAAAAACAAACCTACAGTGAGTTCTAGCCCCCAGCAATTACCCTAAAAACACCAAGTGTGCCATACTTGAGATTTTAACTTCTGTACTACCTTTAAAGTACTTGTACACACATTCCTTCATCGTTTTCAATACATCTGAATAATTTACTTTTTTTGCCCCAGCTTATCATGACACATTGTATCTCTATTTTCTCTATCTCTCCTCTAGGTCTGGGGTTTTTTTGTTTTTTTTTCTTTCTGTTACTTTTCATTTACACCTTCTGTATCTATGAGCAATCCCTCTAATGTAAGGAAGAGTCATGATTAGTCCCTGGACAGTTAAAAATATTGAAAAATGAAAGATGTTGAAAGGTTTATTGTATCAAAAAGTGTATAATCTTATGTCAGCATTTCACTTTTTTTCCAAACCATGTAATTTTTCTTTGTCTTTTATTACAGTATGTCAAAGGTTACACACACTGTATTTCTTTAGTTTGCTTCTACCTCTGTGCTCCCTGAGGGAAAATTTGCACTCATTTCACAAAAGCAGAAGCAAGTGCAAACCAGAAACCTGCGAGAGCTGTTCACTCAGCTCTGCAGGGGGATTTGCATGATTTGCCATGTGTTAGTTCAGCAGAACTTTCTATGCTGCCTGTGGCACTGTTTCTAAACTATGACTTGCTTTCTGGGATGATGTGTTTTCCTTTTTAAAACAAGTAGCTCCTCAAAAAGTAAACAATACAAAGAAAAACTAACCAGCTCTGTGCTGTGTCATTCATTGTCTAGCCATGTAATTTGGAATAATCATCCAGTAAGAGCTGAAAAAATTGCTTTTAGCCACAAGAAAGCAATCTAGTCTTTTTAAATGAATACCCTGGATTCTCTGTTTTCACTGTGTACTGATAAACCTGGTAGTTCCGCATGGGGTTTCAGTGCTGTTTGAAATTGTACTGAGGAAAAGGCATCTCTTTGTGGCACTTGGAGGTTTTACTCTGTAAATAGTTCAGTGAGTGTTCTCATTTTCAGTGACTGATGATAACTTCCATGGTGATTGTAGCTCAGCCAGCTACCAGAGACACAAGTAGACAAGGAGCACTCATATCATGCACTGCTGTAACTCAGTGCTCACATCTGCCAACAGATTTCAGGAGACGGTAACCTTGGGCAATTGGTCCTTTGGAAAACAATCAGGGTGAACTGTTCTGAAATCAGCTATGATCAGAAGAGAATGTGTTGTCATAGCTTTTCCTACATTGCAGGTTTGCAGTGCTGAGCAGGACACGAGTCCTGCAAAACGGAGCCTTTGTTAGGTGCCAAACCTGTGCCTAGTAGTCTGAAGGGATGTCTAGGTGTTCAGGTAATCACATCCACGTTCATACTAAGGACCATCTGCATTTTTCTAGTAGTATGAAAGAGACTGAAAGCAGCTTGAATGTTCAGCGAATCAGGTGCCACAGTGGAGTACTTGATCTGAAGTAAGCATACTAAGCTTCATGGCCAACACATTTTTCTAGCCAAGGCACTGCTGCTTTAGCTTGGCTGTAGCCTGAATGCAGCACAAGCACGCTGGATGCTGTGCTTAGCGAGACTGAGCCTGGATCTCAGTGCCAAACTCACCTGTTGCAGCAGGCTCTTACAGAAATACTGGTTTAGCCTCCTGCAACAGCATCAGTGCTTGGCCTTCTTCAGGGCCCACCACGTACAAACCCAGAGCTGTGCTCCATCCCTGAGTGACCTTCAGGCTTCTGGAGACAGCCTCTGCTTGAGCCCCCCTCCACAGCCAACGACTAAGTCAGGAATGCAAGCTCTGGGAGGAAGGACTCAGAAGGGAGCATCGCTGATAAGTGCTAGGCACTGAGGGACAGGTCAGATTGCCTGGTGTTGTATAGCTCCATGAGTAGGACACTCAACTAGCATGTGAGGGACTGGTTCAAACTCTTCTTCTGCTGATTTGGAGCAACAATTTAACCTCAAGTCACTGTCTCCAGAAGACATATTCCAGCTCCTATGCCATAGGGAAGTTCTCCTAGTGTCTCTTATCAAGGTCCTTTGTCCCAGCTGGGAGAAAATGGTGTGTCTCTGTGCACTCTGTGACCACATCTGAACATTTCTTACACACACGTTCTGAGTCTTTTAAAAAAGCTTAATGATGTAATATTAAAAAAAACCTCAACACGTCTACAAGGAAAATATATCTGTGTCAATATCTATGGTATTCTAAGGTGATATTATTCCCATTGTTCAAAATATGGCATTAGTTTGACATTCTGTGCAATTCCAAGGCAGTACTTCAACTATCCAGACAGACCAAAACTACAAGTTACAGAGCATGCTCATGGGAAAGACACAAAAAGCAAAGAAAAATATATCAGCCGTTAAAACTCAAGTCCAACTAAAGTTTCTTTATATAATTTTCATGACTGTACAAATGCCAGGATAAGTTGAACCATTTGACAGCAAAACAACTCATACTGTAAAGCTTGAATGTGCATAAAACTCAGGTATTGTAAGAAATAAGTTCGTCTGTTCCTCTTTCCATACACCTGTGATGGAAAGTGCCATGTGGGAGCAGGAGCTGTGTCCTTACATCCTGTCACTTGTCCCCTTCCAGCTGTTCACAGAAACTGCTTCTTATTGAAAAATGTTTCCGTAACTTGTTTTAGCTGTTCTTCAAAAACTGCTAAAAAGTCCTTGGTTAAGGACTTCAGTTTTCTTTTGTCTTATGAGAAGGGGCAGACTTACTTGACTAATTCAAACCCCCAAAAGACATTTCTGAATTCTGGTTGAAAAGAATTTCCCTCCAACCTAGAGGTAGGTTTCCAGCTTAGACATGCTTAGACCTGTGCCCAGTCTTTAGCTGTGGCTGTTGACTGCCTTATACTCTCTACTCCACACTGCTGCTTCTGGTCTCATTTCTTCTGCACCCCTTCACAAAGGTCACTGGGCGTCACCTCAGGGTTCTGCATGTCACGAGGTGGTAGATCTCAGAAAGACAAGCAAGGCGAGCCACTGCCTTGTGAATCACTTGTTTACAGCTGATTGCCACTTTACCTGACTGAATAAAGGGAACGCCTGCAATAGCACATAATTGTTGTTGCAATAACAGTAATCGACTGCTCATTTTTACCAAATGCCTTCTGTACCTCTCTGCCCTCTTCATATTTCCAAGCACCAGACACCTCAGATAAATAAGACATTAGTATGCATTTTTAAAAAGATTGCAGGTGGGGGAAGAGATATTTTAATTTTAGAATCACGTGGCATCTCCGTCTCTGTTTCTCCCTAATTCCTATCACTTGGACTATGCAACTCCTGTCCTGGACCCTTCTTTTTCCTCCTTACAGTTTTGTGGTTTCTAGCTATTTAAAATTGCATGACATAAAGAAGCCCACCTTCAAAATTTCAGTGTGCTGGGGAATAAGAGGGCATCCTTAAGTTTTTTCCATAAACTTCTGTCTTACAGATGGGATTTATTTACCACAGACATCTGCTTTTGGGGGCCGAGATTTTTTTCCAAACACTGGAACAAAGCTGGTGTGGCACTATACGGAATAGAATCCTTTATAGTTTCCTTGTTCTAAATATAGAATGTATTGCAGACACTTGGCAGATCCACCACTTTTTCGTCTTCTTTCGCTTTCTGTTGTCATTTCCATTATTGAAATAGATACATTTACACTGTAGAGTGCTCAGAGAAGTAGATGGAAGAATTTGGTAAATTCCAAAGAATATACATTAAGTGTTTGGCAATATAATCCTCAGCAAACAGCTCTTATGCCATCACACCACGTGTCTGGCCGTTCATTCGCCCCAAATAGGCCAGGAGACACTTCAGAGACAGGGTCAGAGAAGTGAGTATTTGCTTTATTCGGCGCGCCGGGTGTGGGGGATCATTCCTCCAACACACACACCGGTGCTCCTTACAACACAGTATTAAGGGTTAAAACATGAATATTCATCACATTCCTTGGGACAGGAGTGGTTATTATACAAATTATTTCTCGGAACTCACTAGTATCATTAGCATACGTGCCACGCATGCGTTGTGTGTCCTGCTGGTCGCAGTGAAGAAGGCTTCTCCTCTTCATCAGGAGTCTTTGGGATGAAGATAAGTAGTCTTCCTCACAATGCAGTTCTCACCTTTCTCTCCGGGGCATGCGTAGTCCTTTGAGGAACGATTCAGCGGTTTCTGAGATGATCCTTGTCCCGTCTATCTTGACAAGATTAGGGCGAATCCGGCTTCTTAGGTTTTGGAAGTAACATTCGCTGTCGGAATTAACATTCGCTGTCAGAATTAACATTTGCTGTCTCCTAATAGCTAACTGTGCTTACGTGAGTTAGCTATTGACCGCTCCTTCCTCACCATTCCACCTAATTATATTTGGAATCATTGGCTCATTCCAGCCAAGGGGAGCTAGAAGTCTCAAAGACATTTACATTTCCGTAATTTTAGTGTAGATCACAGATGTCTTCTCCAAGTGTGCTCCATGCTAGTACTCAAGACCATGAGCACGGGAGAGAAACCCTAGAATGGAATCAGCTTTAGGAACGGCTGAGTTTGGAGCTCGAAGCCAGGCATGACAAGCTTTTGCAGGAAACCAAGTCTCCGGCAGGCAAGTACAGCAAGTCAGAATGGGAGGGTTGAAGCTGTTGCCGCCTCTGGCTGTTCACGCCAGCCAAGGCAGAAATGGTCGAAACTCTGATGAAAGAGCGTTTGAACCACCACGGTGCTTAGCTTGGTCTTTCAAGGTAAGCTAGTGCTGACTGTGGTTTTGTGGTACCTGTGGCCTGTGTGAGCAGAGCTGACCTGCCCGAGTAACTTCTATTTATGCTCAGGTGCCTTCAGAAACCCCCGAGATCCGGCTTAAGGCAGCGCCGAAGCAGTCGGGGCAGCATCGCACCCTGACTGGCGGGCGGGTCCGCCCTCGTCCCGCTCCTGCCGGGGCGGCACCTGGCGGGTTGCCCGGCGGGGTGCCCCGCGCTGTGGGGCGCGTTCCCGGGGCCCGCGGGCGGGCGCTACGTGAGCGGCCACACGTCCGGGGGGTGGACA